>CM024624.1:7518220-7615852 GCA_014182585.1 Eucalyptus coolabah
ATCCAAGCAAACATTTATTTCTTTGAAGCACCCCACTTTGAGGAATCCCCATATATTTCCCAAACTTCTCAAATTCGAATTCTCATTTCTAAAGTCATGTTCATTCTCAAGTTTTGTAGGCAACCCTTATTGAAATACATCCCCAATTTATTTAGATTGAGAGTCTAGCTAGATGCAAAATAGTTTTGATTTAGAACAAAATGACATTTTGACATTCATTAAGTGTAACATCTAGGAAAACGATTGAATCATATGCAAACACGAGGTAAGATAGTTTAGGGTAGTTTCTATTCAACTTAATACCTTCGATAGAACTATCGATAGTAGCTTTCTTCATCGAACGATATAGAACATTTGCCACTCGAATAAAAAGATAAGGGGAAAATGGGTCACCTTATCGAATACCTCGTGTGGACGGAAAATATAATAGGGGTTTACCATTAAATTTTACGCTAAACGACATAGTTGTAATGCATTGCATCACCCAACAAATCCTCTACCATAGAAATCCATCTTAAGCTTGCAAGCTTTTAGGAAATCCCATTCAATTTTGTCAAAGGCTTTTTGCATATTCAGTTGGAGAACCCCATAGAATTTTCTTTTCCTCTGATGTGTTCTTAGTTGATGAAGTACTTCCTGAACAATGAGAATGTTGTTAGGGATACATCTTCTACTTACAAATGCACTTTGCTTAACAACAATTAAGTTAGCAACCACTGTTGTAAGCAGTTAGTCAAAACTTTCGATATTATCTCTAGCTCGAGAATGAAGTTCGTGCCATGAATCATAAGACTGGAAAAGAAAAACAATATGAACGAGGCTGGAATAAGATCGAGAACGGGGGCAATAAGTTGGAGAAATGTACTTGATTTGAAAGTTTACTCCAATTGATTCTAATAACACTATCTGATCTCCAAGCTATCACAATCACCACATAAGAATCAAGAAACCTACTGCTAATTAGAAGTATAAGCAGAGCAGCAAAGAGAGAATTTAGGAATACCGTGGCCGTTGAGGCGTGATTATAGGCCCCAACTTACTCGCTCAGCATATAAACTGAGGTTTGCCTTCCACTCTTAGCAAATGTTTTTATTAAGAGGGGCGGTTCAGTTGAGCAAGCAACTTCCAACCAACCTATAGACGGTTCAGCTTTAAAAGTGGAGCTCTCCACCAGATAAAAATGGACAATAAATTAATTTAAGCTTCTATAGCTGGCCGTTAGTCGTAAATAAGAAAACAATTCCACGAGCATCTAGAAAGTCAACAAAGTGATCCTAAAAACTCGTTCTGGCACCGGGTACCAAGATCCTGTGATCGCTGTTCAGGTCCCATTGCGATCATTTCTTTTTAAGGTCCACGGTAGTAATAATCACTATATATAACCCGACATAGCCACCCAATTAAGCATCAACAATCCGTCCAAATACATCCAAGCACTTCACGAACGAAACGCAGAGGAGAAAATATTCCTTTCTTCAAGCAAACCATCTCTGAAACACCAGCTTTCGAGCACAACCAGAACCGAATATCACCCACAGACCAAAATCAGGATGGTGTTCTACAGGAAGGATCAAGAGTCGCATCAACTGACGGACGAGGAGAGGCGCAAGAAGAGGATGAAGTGGACGATCGGCATCACCGCCTTCGTCATCTTCGAGGTGGCCGTGGTCCTCTTCTTTGTCCTTGTCATCATGAAGTTCAAGTCCCCCAAGTTCAGGGTCAGCGAGTTCGACATCCAGTCCCTGAATGTCGGGACTCAGGCCTCACCCTCGTTTGACATGACCTTTGTTGCCCCGATCCGGATCAAGAACACCAACTGGGGTCCCTTCAAGTACAATGCCGCCACCGTTAACTTCGTCTACGGTGGCGTTCAGGAAGGAGAGGTGGCTATTCCAAAGAGCAAGGCCAACTTCAAGTCCACCAAGAAGATCGATGCCAATGTGACCTTGAACTCCATGAACTTGCTGAGCGGTTTGACTCTTGGGAGCGAGTTGAGCTTGGGGGTCATAACATTGAACAGCCAAGGCGAGCTCAAAGGGAAGGTGACGGTCATGTTCATGTTCAAGAAGAACAAGACCTCGCAAATGAACTGCACTATGGCCATTGACGTATCCAGAAAGGCACTCAAATCGTTGTCATGCAGATGAGAGTCGAGAGCGTGATCTCTGTATGAGATTGGTTGTGTGGTTGCCGTGGTGTTTCTGAACTATGTGTCCTATTACCATTCATTGGGATCCAGTTGTGTGTATACTTAGAAATTTTGATCTGTACCGTGATTGGAATGGAGGATTTTTCCTTAGATTTTTGGAAGGAAGCCAGTGCCGATTGTTTGGATGACGAGGCCTTACAATGTCAAGTTTAGTCATCTAATTTTAGTACTAAAAAATGGAAATCGGTCGGTTATCATGTCTACATCTAGAAGGTGTAACACACGACGTCCACGCTACTGAAACCAAATCACTTTAAGGCCCCATGACCGGTGAATCCTATTTGGAAAATGTTTTTGAAATTGGATATATAAACACTAAGGGAAATTTACATGTAACTTAAAAGCCACAAGTAATGATCCTGCCTCCAATAATCCTGAAGAAAAGTTCAGGAGCCGTCCCCGTCATTATGTAAATTTTAAATAAAAGGGTCACGTGTTAAACAGTGAATGGGGTTTCGAAATTCATTTGAACTCCACGGCATATTGCATGGACTGAAGTCCTTGGCGAGCAGCGGAAGTACCTTAAGGGGTCGGCCCCAAAACGGCTGCAATTGAACTCGAAGCCTTAGCTCTCAAAGGTAGGTCTCAAGCGTCTAGCGACCGAACCGAATTGCGAGAGCGACCTGGTCAGTGATGTCTACACCTTCGACTTCAATGTCCCGCCTAAGTCCGCATGGCTAGACTTGCGTTGTCATCACCTCAGCCAGAGACCCAAATGGCCGGCCAATGCTTGGATCCTTGCCATTGGCGCCCAAGCCTGCGTCTTCGCTCACTCGATCAAACCCAAGACCTCCACGGTCAGATTCTATAATCCTAACAGCCTCTGGGAGGACTGTTTCTGGAGTTCCCAACAGATCGATTCAGCAACATATTGCAATATACAGAACTTCTGGCAAGGGATTAAGGTTTTGGTGGAGGAGAGGAGAAATATAGGTGGCTTGAAATTAGGGTTCTAAATGTTGATAACTTACCCTGCCAATGACTTCAGTCATTTAGATTGCATTGGAAAAAAAAATATACTAAAGATGATTCACTATAACTGAGAAGACCTATTCATCTGTACTAGTTTGGTAATATCATGCGGTTCTCATTATAAAGTGAAAATGCCAAATGTATCCCCTAAGATCATATCTCCATCTCGTCCCCTCTTTAGACATTATAACACATCGACCCGAGTCAATTTGAGTAAATTAAATGCAAAAATGGGCTTGCAAGCTTAAATCACAGAATCAACGCAGCATGCACGTGTACCTACTATATTCGCCCGACTTATTGTTCTTTGAGTAGGCAGACATTTGTTTATAAGATCAGCTGTTGGAGGCGGGAAGATTACACTTTGGGAGTCCAAGCATGGACCGATTAACCAATAGTATTTGGAGAGCAGAGCGCAGAGTTGTCACTAACACAAGTTCTTGGAAGAGAACTCTGATCGGGACCTCATGGGGAATCCTATTCTGTGATTACGTTAGGATGAGGATTGGGATGGGGAAGAAAATGAAGGTTGCGCTACCGGGAAAAGAGGAAATGATTTTTGAGTGTTATTTGGATGGTAACTATTGAAATAGTCGTGGCTGTATTATACAATAACTAATTCAATTTCAAATTTTTCAATATTATCATTTAGTTTTGAACTTTTGAAGATTTGTCACTATAGTCATTCTAATCAATTTTAATTGGAAACGTTTCGAATTGAATTGATCATCGTATAATAAATTTATGAATTTTTTGACCGATTATCCTGTTGTTTGAAATGGTAGAAAGTTCAGGTGATGAAAGAAGCTCATGGATGAAATTCACACCATTAATTATAATTCTTGGACAAAAGAAAAATAAAAGAAGTCGGAATAGGATAAAGTACAGCATAAGAATATTGGAAGTATAGAAAGTTTCATACAATGCTTAATTTAGTTTTAAATGTTTTCATTAATTCATTTAAGTATTAAATCGGAGAAAAATAATCACTTAAAGCACCAATTTTCGCCAAATTATTTCTTAACTTTTTTATTTAAATGTCAATGCCATGTGGACAATGAGCTGACCTTTAATAACAAATCGACACCGTGTCAAAGTAATTTCATCTACCTTTCTTTCTGGTTCTTTCTGCTCTCTTTCTTTCTCAATCAAGCCTTGTTCGACAATTTTGAAGTAGATGTCGTGCTTTGCAGGGTAGCCTTGTTCTCGAGTACGTTTGGTTGAACGATGTTGGGGTTCGGAGCAAAACATCAAGCGCCAGAGAATGGCGCCGGAGAAGAAGGATCAAGCGAGCGTGAGGAAATTAACTCTTGGATCTGAAAAGCATGGGAGAAGAGAGGCACGACGCCAGACTTGGAAGTAACGGACGACGTCAAACCAAGGGGGTGGTAACATTTAGTGAGCGATAGAGAAGGATCACCAACGATTGTAACTTAAAAAATGTTTGAGAGAGGATTCTTTCGTGAGGTCGGTGTGTATGCTATGTTGTGCTTTGTTTTGGCTGCAATGAGATCGAGATGGCCGGCGATGGAGATTTCACACTGGCTGATGGCGATTGGAGATGGTGGACGATGGAAATTGCAGGAGGAGCTATGACCTATGATACTAGGTTTTCTTCTTCGATGAACTTGCTCACTCGATCCTTCTTCACTTCAAGATCATGTCAATCTATTCACATCGTTTTCTTCGAAAACCAATTCCCCTGGTTTCAATAATTTGCATCTAGCAGTAAGATCAAACATCGCACACGGTTTTCTTTCTTCTGTCGAACTCTCTAGTCTACCTTCATAGCGGACCATATTTCCTTATAAAATCCGTTCTCCACTGTTTCAATTCCGTAATAGAACTCAAACCTACAAATCCATGGATCCAGAGCCGGGGAACCATTCGTTCATTGCCTTCCTTCTCTATCGAATCGACCCCAACTGTTGCCTTTACCTCCCACCCGACGACGCCTGCAACCTGTTCGACCAAATGCCTCACTTGACCTACCCAAAGGTCTCGTCTTCCCTTGCCTAGTTCATCGCCACCAACATCCTTCAAACCCGGACCCTCCTCCATGCCCTCGGGTGTAATGAGAGGACCTAAGCTAATTGGTGGCTTTAGAAAATTAGGGTTTATATTTGGGGAATTTGGGAAAATTCTTGATTGTCCAATCTATGGTTTTATGGTTAGGGCAAAACATGCGGATGGCACTGGTTAGGGGAATATATGTTTGATTGGAGACGCTGGTAAGTTATGTTGGTCTGAGATTTTAATAAAATATAATCACGTTAAATTTTCAACAACCCAAATCAAATTTAGCCCTAAAATGGTCGTTTCCTTAAATAAGTGGCATTGAAGTAGTTTGAAAAAAAAAATTGACATTAAAGTGAGTGTCATACGAAAATTTTGCGCTCACAGTGTCTTTATGTTGATAAAGAACAGAAAAATAAGGAGATATGGGGAGAGATATACATGATTTGAAAATGGTTTCCAATTTATACCAATTAGGGGTGATTACTTTTAGGATAAGTTGGTTTTTACCTGAAATCAAGAACTAGACTAGAAGAGGCGGCTTTTAATTTGTGGAACTGACCCATCCAATCTTGGACTCACTTGAGAATCGGACCAATTGGTTGATCATGATCCCCCAATTCCTAAGTGGGTCTAAGAATTGGCCTTGATAATGTCAATAAGCTTGATAATGTTCCAGCGACCACCTCTTGTGGCTCATGTATTCGTTCTGTATGAGTTGTTGAGCTGAACGAGGCTCAAGTGCTTCTCTTTGAACTCTGCTTCTGATCGAGTCACTAGCATGAGGTATAACAGCAATCAGAAGCCAAGAATAAGAATACTTGTAGCTGATCACACAAGAAAAACAATATCAATTGGGTCGAAGATGGGATCTTGGGGATGGGAGATGCACGAGCTAAAGAAGGCGTCGGCAGAAAGAGGAGGTGGTTGAAGAGACGAGAGAGATGGTTCGTGGCTCTGGGCATGCCTCTTCATGCCGCGTACATGCTAAGCATATTTGACATCTACTTAGAAGACTCCCATTGTCCATGGCCTTGTTCCCCTCTTTCGTATGACGTTGCGCCCATCACCTGTTTGAGGTTTTGCTTTTAATTCAACCTCAAGCTTGAGCCGGTGATGATGTGGGAAAGAATTGGCTGATTGTTGACTCCAGGATTAACATACATACATACATACATACATATATTGTCATGTACGGTGGTTTGGGTGGGTGGGTCAACTGAACTTAAATCAAACTGAAATTCACTGGTTTCAATTTTTTGGAATCGGGATCCACCTGCCAGAAACGGCTGGTCTGCAGTTCAAAGTTTCATTTTCATTTAATTTTTCTCACCCCCTAATACTAATAACCACATATGCTTTGTGTACTAAATTTCACTTTAAGTTAATTAATTTAAAAGTAGCATTAAAGGTTAGGAATTAGTCAAAAAAATTGACCCATTCAAACAAAAGGAGTTAAAAAAATTATGAAAAAAAATGGTCTGGTCGGGCCGATTCGACCTTGGCCCGACCCGCCCCTCTCTTTTCTTCCTTCGCGTTGGGCCTGGCCCAATCTCCTTTCTCCTTAAGCGGCCCGGCCCGTCATTTCTACCCTTCTGTTGGTCTTCCACTCGAAGACTTGCAGAAGCAGAGCAACAGGAGGGGCAGCAGAGGATCGGAATGACAGGCGGCCAGCGTAATCCGCGGGTCAGGGGCAGTGAATCCGGCCGGCAACTAGCAGCTACAAGGAGCCATGCGCTTTGGCCGAGCATAAAACCGGAGGACAGAGAACCGAGGGGGGCGGGGGCGAGAGAATGGGCACCACAAAAAACACAAGAGGAGAGCACCGAGAGAAACACGGAGAGAGCCCAGCACAGAGAGAAACACAGAGAGGAGGAGAGGAGCAAGGGCCACCGCCGTCGATCGCTGCTGCCCAACCGCCGCCGATTAGCCCACCGACCACCGTTATAATCCTCGGGCCTGAAGAACACAGAAGGCAAGAGCAGAGAGGACCGGAGAACCGGGAACAGGGAGAAGAGGCGACGCGTCTCCGAGGCACCACCACCACCGACGCGCCTCCGGGTCGTTGCTTCCGCCGCTGACGAGTCTCCGAGCCACCGCCGCCGCCACTATCGACGGCCATCTTTGAGCTGCCATTCCGCAGGAACCCAAGTAGGCACTTTCGAGCGGTTGGAGCGCGTCTTCAGCGTGCTGGCCGGAGCTCATCCCAACCAGTTTCGGGCGGCTCCGGCCACCACCTTGCCCCCGTTGTTTTGCTTGCTATTCTGGTGTATTGTTGAAGATTCGAATGCATGTTCGGGCTCCGGTCGAGCTGAAATCTCTTAATGCCATTAGTGCACGCCACCTATTTGTCGAAATGCTAAAATGAAAACCAAACACCATCCCAAGCCTCAAACCATTTTTTTGGTTGCCAAAATGCCGCCGCGTCCCGGCTCGAGGCCGGACCTGTCCCCGCCTGGCCTCGGCAGCGCCGTCGTCTAGCGTGCGCCGTCTGGATACCTCGGTCGCGACTCAGCAGTCGCGACCCAGGGTGTGTAGGCGAGTGGGCTAGCACCTCGGCCCACTCTTGTTTATACTTGGGCTCGTCTCGGGCCCAAGTCAGGGCTGATAGAGGCCCAACCAGAGGTGGTCGAGCCCGTCTAACCGGGCTGGGACCCACCCTGATCCAGACCGGGTTCGATTGGGCCGGGATTGGGTCAGACGACCCGATTCCCATTTTTCAAATTAAAAATATTGTTTTAAAAATTTTAATTTTAAATTTTAAAAATATTAAAATTAAAAATTTTTAAAAAATCAAAAAAATTCAAAAATTTTTAAAAAATTCATAAAAAATTCAAAAAATCAAAATCAAAATTTAAAATCGTATAGTTTGGTTAGGAATTGCTATGTATTGCATTTTTAAGTGTAATTATGTTTTTATTTTTATTATATTGCGTGTTTAATTTGCATATCTTGTTATGTTTAATTGCACGTGTTTTAGTCTTATGGCAATTAGGACATTTGTAGCTATGATTGTTACTTAATGATTGTGCACCCGCATGCTTACCTCGTATGTTAGTGTATAAGTAAAATCAATCAAACTATTTGACAAAATCATTTTGTTAAAATGAACAAAATTAGGCATCAAAATGCCACTAATCGGTTAATTAGTGTAATGTCCCTAACTTAGATTCTTTGGTTACGTAGGAAATGAGATCTGTTTCCGTCATAAACGATTTTTAACCGTCCTTGTGTCATTTAGTGGTGACTCTCATTTGAATGTAAAATTTTTTAAAAAAATATCCCATGAAACATCGCGTGGGGGTATGGGCTTGGGAGACACAACGCATGGGTCTTAGATCGTTGCTGGCGATATAAGCCTGTTAAATAGAGGCGTGTCGCGGCAACTTTACAGTATCGCGATCGATAGTGTATGCCTTATTTTATTCTTTATAATTAATTAATAATTTAGCCGTATAACTTAATTGTAGATATATGCTTTCACTTTGTCCCCTTAATCGATGGAATCTGGCCCAGTCTTGTTGAGATCATGATGGGCTAATTGCTTGGGATGATAACATATTTTGACTAATTAATGGTAATATTTGTGCTTAACAAGCTGAGTGTCAAGATTCGATGTATGTATGCATAGTCAATAAGATAATTTAAGGATACGTACATTAGTAGAAACAGTAATTTTCAAATCAGATTTCTTTTTTTTTTTTTAAACGATCTATTTTTCATAATGCACTTATTGAAGACATTTAACCAAGAAAAAAAAAAAAGAAAGTAAAGAAAAGTTGTGCGCAGGGCTTGGAGGCTTTAAGACCCAATTAATCATGCGGCCTCTAGGAGGTGAAGTTTTCATCACCATCGATGAAATCCAGCTTCCATGGGGATATCTCTTTCCTTGGTCTTCAGAGAGAGTCCCTACGAAGTACGGACATTTCGCTATATATACCTCCAGCTCGCGCAGGGTTAGAGAGGGTCCTTATGGGGTAAGGAGGGAATTTGCTATACATCTCTAGCTGGCGAATGAAGTTGGTGTGGCAAATCATAATATTTGAAAAAAAAAAAAAACAATGTGAACAAAGCAGGGAAATAGGTCGGAGAGATTTACATTATCTAAAACTCTTCTCCAATTGATTCCAATAACACTACCTCATCTCCAAGCTATCGCAATCACCAGATAAGAATCAAGAAACGCAACAAAAGAGATTTTAGGCATACCTTGGCCGTTGATGGGTGATTATAGGTCACAACTTGCCCAGTATACTCAAACTGGTTTTGCTTTTCACTCTTTGCAAATGATTTTATTAAGGGGGTGGTTCAATTGGGCAAGCAACTTCCAGCCAAGCCAACCCCTAGACGGTTCAGCTTTTATATTGGAGCCCTCCATCAGATGAAAACAAATATTAAATTAATAGAAGCTTCTATTGCTACCGTTTGTTGTAAATAAGAAGGCAATTTGACCAATTTAAAATCACGAGCATCTAGAAAACAAAAAAAAACGAGCCTGGAAAACGTGTACCAAAAATCCTGGGACCGCTGTTCGAGTCCTACTGCGATCATTTCCTTGTAAGTTCCCTAGATATCTTCTAGCATACTGAAGAAATTCCCCTAAAAATCACTATATATAACCCGACATAGCCCCCAAACAAGCATTAACAACCCTTCAAACACATCCGAGCACTTCTGGCCAGCAACGCAGCCGAGAAAATCTTCCTTTTCTTCGAGCAACCCATCGCTGAAACACCAGCTTTCGAGCACAACCAGAACCGATTATCACCCACAGACCAAAATCAGGATGGTGTTCTACAGGAAGGATCCAGAGTCGCAGCAACTGACGGACGAGGAGAGGCGCAAGAAGAGGATGAAATGGACGATCGGCATCACTGCGTTCGTCATCTTTCCGTGTAGTCCAGGCCCTCTTCTTTATCCTTGTCATCCATGAAGTTCAAGTCCCCCAAGTTCAGGGTCGGCGAGTTCGACATCCAGTCCCTGAATGTCGGGACTCAGACTTCACCCTCATTCAACGCGACCTTCATCGCCCCGATCCGGATCAAGAACACCAACTGGGGCCCCCTTCAAGTACGTGCCACCACTGTTAACTTCATCTACGGAGGCGTTCAAGTGGGAGAGGTGGCTATTCCGAAGAGCAAGGCCAACTTCAAGTCCACCAAGAAGATTGACGCCAACGTGACCTTGAACTCTACGAACTTGCCAAGCAGTTCAACTCTCGGGAGCGAGTTGAGCTCAGGTGTCATAACATTGAACAGCCGAGCTGAGCTCAAAGGGAAGGTGACGGTCATGTTCATGTTCAAGAAGAACAAGACATCGCAAATGAACTGCACTATGGCCATTGATGTGTCCACAAGGCACTCAAGTCCTTGTCATGCACATGAGAGTCGAGCGTGATCTTTGTATTAGATTGTTTGTGTGGTTGCTCATGTGTTTGCCACGAATTGTTTTGAACTATGTGTCCTATTATCATTCATTTGAGTTCCGGTTGTGTGTATACTTGTCCTATTATCATTCACTGGGTTCCGGTTGTGTGTATACTTAGAATTTTATAAATTCATTATTTGTACCGTGATTAGAATGGAGATTATTTTTGGTTAGATTTTGAAAGTAAGCCAATTCTGATCGTTTGGACGATGAGGCCTTACGATTGTACGAGCATTATCGTCTCAACTGAACACTATCCAAGATCAAAGCTTGCAATCATGACTATAGCCACTGCCGCACTTCGACGGTGAAAGCGGAACAATGTCAAGTTCGGCCATCTACTTCTAGTGCTAAAAAAATGGAAATCGGTCGGGTATAAATGTCTGCTGCTGCTAGAAGAGTTAACTAGCGACATCCACACTAACGAAACCAAATCGCTCTAAGGCTCGTCATTGCTGAGCCAGACCCACTGAGTCGGTGAATCTGTTTGGAAAAGGGTTTTAAAATTGGGCGTAGAAAAATTATCGAAAATTTACAAATAACGGGAAGCCACAGGAATGATCTCGCGTCAGAAATATTGAAGAAAAGTTCCAGAAGCTGTCTTGTCATAATCCATGTGACGACCCAAGCGATGGTGCGCGGGGAGGGATGGCGGTGCGTCTGCGCCTCCGGTCCTCGGACGTGCGCAAGGGAAGGGGAAGGGATTATCTCTCTCACTCTTGTCTACACGTCGCAAGGAGGAGCTCTGGGAGCCTTTATAAGGCTTGGTGCCCCTTAACTTGTGAGACGCGTTTTTAAAACCGTGAGGACTTAGTGTCGAAGCGGACATGATATCATGAGTGGGCTCGGGATGTTCTACGAGATGGTATCGGAAGCGGACTCGACAGCGTGTGGGGCCACAGCGAGGACGTGCGCAAGGAAGGGAAGGGATTCCTCTCCCTCTTGTCCCACATCGCTTAGGGAGGAGCTCCACGGGAGCCTTTATAAGGCTTGGGTCCTCGGACGTGCGCAAGGGAAGGGGAAGGGATTCATCTCCTCTTATCTGTCGCTTAGGAAGGAGCTCACAGGGAGCGCTTTATAAGGCTTGGGTCTTTTAAGCTTGTGAGATGCGTTTTAAAACCGTGAGGACTTAGTGTCCACGGGACAATATCACGCAAGTGGGACTCGGGGATATTCACAGTCAAATTTTAACTAATGATTCACGATTTGCACAACAAAAGGGGCTTTGAAATTCATTTGTACTCCTTGGCTTATAGATAGTTTGAAGTCCTTGGTGAGCAAACCCAATTGTGTGAGCGGAGTGGAGGCCTTAACTCTCAAAGCTAAGTTTCAAGCGGATATGTTAAGATGGATCATAACCCATTCCTTAACTTATGTAGGTGTTATGATGGGTTATAAATGGTTAGTTATTGAGTAAATGGATCATTATTAAGTTTAAACACAATGCTAGTGTTAAGTGGGTCACAATTGGGTTATAAAATGGGTTTATAGTTTATTTAGACCCAACCCATTTATGTAATTCTTTCTTTGATCTCTCTCGCTTCATTCCAGCTCCCGCTCACTCACTTTGCACATTTACTTCAATTTGGCTATGGATTTTTGTAGATTGGGTTAAATGTAAAGTTTTTAGCATATAATTAGGTGAGATATGAGTCACTAGATTTGTATTGTATGGAAATATATCAAAACAAGTTATATGGGTCTATTCGAGCCGAATCATTTATGACTCGATCGATTCACCTGTTTGACGAGTCTAATCTCAAGAGACCGAAACGAATTATGTAAGCAACCTAATAGGTGATGTCTAGACCTTCGACTTCAATGTCCTGCTTAAGTATGTCCTCATGGGCTAGACTTGTGATCACCTCAGCCAATGACCGAAATGGCCAATGCTTGGATCCACCCATCGATGCCCAAGCCTGAGTTTCCGATCCCACTCGATCAAACCCAGGACCCCGACAAGCAGATTGTATAATCCCTACAGCTTGTAGGAGGACTCTTTCCGGGTTCCCAACAGATGGACTCAGCAACATACCATACAATACAAGACTTCTGGCAAGGGATTAAGGTTTAGGTGGAGGAGAGGAAATATAATGGTGGCTTGAAATTAGGTTTTAAATGTTAAGAACTTAATCCTACCGATGATTTTAGGCATCTAGATAGCATTGGGAAAAAAAAAGTATACTGAGGATGATTTGCTATAACTAAGAAGGCCTATTTATCTATGCCAATTTGGCAATGTCATGCAGTTCTCATATACAACGTGAAAATGTCAAATGTACCCCTAAATTCACATCTCCATCTCATCCCTTCCTCGGACATTAGAACGCAAGTCATTAAAGGCAAAAGTGGGCTTCACAAGCTCAAATCACCGAATCGACACGGCATATACGTATGTCTACTATCTTCTACTGAGCTTATTTTCTTTCTGAGTAAGCAGACATTTATTTATAAGATAAGCTGTTGGAGAGCGGGGAAGATTACATTTAAGTCTCAAGCATGGAACGATTAATCAATAGTATTTGGATAGCAGAGCATAAGTCGTCATGAACACAAGTTCTTGGAAAGAGAACTCTGATTAGGACCAACATGTGAATCCTATTCTCCGATTACATAGAATGAGATTGGGATGGGGGGAAGGAAATGAAGGTAGCGCAACGAAAAGCAAAGGAAAATGATTTCTGGGTGTGTTGTTTGAACGGTAAATCATCGAAAAGAAACTTATTGTATGACGATCAATGTACTTATAAATATTTTAATTTTGTCAATTAAGTCTTAACCTTTTAATTATTTGTTAATATAGTCATCACAACCAAATTTGATCGGAAACAAAATTAGGATTGAATTAATTATCGTACAATAAATTTAAGATTTTTTAGATAACTATCCTGTTGTTCGGAAATTGAAATGAAATTTTTTTATCATAATATATGTTATCAAAAAGACCCTTTTGCCCTTGTCAACACGGTATTCAAATGTATTGGTGGAAATTCCACCATTCTCCAAGTCACCTTTTCCACTATGACCCCCCAAAAAAAAAAAAAAAAAAGAGTCACCTTTCCCACCATTCTCTTTCTCCAAGTCCTCTTCCCATTTCCTTTTCCACCGTCATCCAAGTCCTCCTCCCATTTCGGGGAGAGAACCCAATACGGCGGGCCCCCCTTCCTCCTTTTTTTTTTTTTTTTGTTTTACAATTTTTCCCTCGGCCTCTAGAACCCATCATTACTCCACGTCAGCAAACCCCGAATAAAACGTCTGACAAATAATTTCCTCGCTCCGCCAAGCGCGGGTCGAATCCCTATAGTCATTAATCTCACTTTTTTGGACCGAAGATCGGTCGGAATCTGCCCTCGTCGGCTTCCGCCTTAGGTCTCAAACATTAATCTCACTTTTCTCCCCCTAAATTCTCAAAATTTCATCTTTTAAAAGGGTCCACTATTCCGCAAAACGACAAACTAAGCTGAACAGTCACTTTTCAAAATATCTAACTATATGTCAGGTCACACCTAAACTGGGGCTCCCTCGTTTGAATTAAATCAGCGCACTATGTATGACCAAGACCGAAGCTTCCGCCGATGACCGTTGATGGGTTCCGCCTTCGCCACCGCGCAGTTTCCTCTCAAACCCAAAAGTCACGGCCATCTAGAAGTCAAAAACATCCACCTTAATTTATTACGCCTCTTTTTCGTCTCTTGCCGTGTGTAACGAAGTTGCCTGACGGATGTCCAAAGCAGGACTTCGTTACCCCAGAAAAATCACTCCTTCCCCCCGACGCACACTTCATTCGGGTCGCCCTCTAAAGACTATATATATCTTTCAATCCACAATGCAAAACATCAGCATTTCCTCCCACATCTCCTCCACTTCTCCCAGGGAAAAAGAAGCCACTTTGCTTTAGGGGGAGGAACCCAGAAATTCACTCTCCGTTTGTTCTTCCTTCTTCTCGGGAAAGAAAAAAAAAAAAAGATAGAAAGAAAGAATCGAGAAAAACCATCGCCATATTAACTGAGCATCCATGGCGGACAAGAACCAGAACCAATACCACCCGGCGGAGGTGAACGGCTACCACCGGAGCGACCAGGAGTCGCTTGAGGAGATCGAGGAGGCGAAGCGCAAGAAAAAGATGAAGTGGACAATCGGCATCATCGCCTTCATCATCTTCCAGGTAGTCCAAGGCCTCTTCTTTGTCTTGGTTATCATGAAATTCAAGTCCCCTAAGTTCAGGGTCGCCGAGTTCACCATCCCGACCCTGAACGCCGAGAGTCAGACATCTCCCTCGTTCAGCATGAGCTTCGTCGCTCCGATCCGGGTCAAGAACACCAACTGGGGTCCCTTCAAGTACGATGCCTCCAACGTGGCCTTCACCTATGAAAATGTCCCGGTGGGACAAGTGGACATTCTCAAGGGCAAGGCCAACTTCAAGTCCACCAAAAAGATCAATTTGGACGTGAATCTGAACACTACTAATTTGCCCACCGATATTAGCTCGAAACTTCAGAGTGCATTGAACTCACAAGTCATAACATTGAAAAGTCAGGGTGAGCTTAAAGGAAAGGTCACGGTCATGTTCATGTTCAAGAAGACCAAGATCTCAAAAATGAATTGCACCATAGAGATCAGTACATCAGCAAAGGAGGTCAAATCCTTGCATTGCAGCTGAGGCTGTTGAGACTTGAGAGGGCGGTTCTCGGTCTTGGAGCACTAGTATGCTTTGCTTATTATATGGTTCCACATGCTACAGAATCATATACATACTCTATTTTCCTGGGGTTTCTTCTTTAACACTTTTAGCTAAGTGATGATGTATTTTATTTTTTGTTGATTCTACTTACCATCCAAATCGTTATTTCGCAATACCCACATGTTCGTATTACAATAAGTATCTTGAAGCATGTTCATTCGTTCTTAAAATCTTGGAAATGATGAGCAAAAGTGAATGACACGGCACCAAAGATAAACTGACCTGAGGGGCACCTGTAGTTGAGGAAATACGCATGATTGTGATTTGCGTCGGTGTCGTTCTTGGAACTCTGGTTTCAATCGAAAGCAAAGGCTAAGTAAAGTCTACCAGGGCGGGCGGAGATGGTCGTGCTCCACTCCAAAGTCATCAAACCTCGAATAAACAAAGAGATTAATTTCTTCGATATAGAGCAACCGTGGATGCACGGGATTGATACATGTGAAGTCAACATCCTACCTCAAAATAGCCCCTTAGGCCTTAGGTTTTCCGGGGAAAAATGAAGATCTCTAGCTAATAAAGGAGTCTATGCACATGAGCTTAGCAATCCTGGAAAACCGAGCATAGCCCCACTCATATTGAATATAAGAGCGACAAGAGGAGCATTATTTAACCGAGTCGACGAAGCTAGATACCTAGCTTCTCTTTGTGTACAATGAATTTTCCTTAGCCTCTACAATACAGATAGTCAATTTAAGGGCCACACCGAAAATAAATGAAAAATAAATTTAAAATTGTTGTTATATTATTTTATTATTTTATCTTTGAGATTTATAATATTTTCTCTCCAATATTGGAATTTTGGGCTTAATTCATCCTATTAGTGATTATAAGTTCTAGATATCAAAGTAAATTTACTAATAAAAGGAAAGACACCGAAAACATTCATTACCACTCAAGAACTACCACTTATATACCTCTACATTTGAAAAAAATTTGAAAACATACTTAGGTGTTACCTTTTGAAATCACTTTTGCACCTTCATATAAATTATCATCATGTCTTTTATTATGAAAACAACATTTCCTTTCAAAAAATTGTCAAAATCCTAATTTCTCACACCTGCCCAAATCACACAAAATCCAATTAAAACCAACCACCGAAACCCTAAGCAACATACTAAATGAGTTTGCAAGGATGGGTAATTTGGCCTTTTTATGTGGAGTTTTATATAAAGGTGTGTGAATGGTATATTTAATTGTCGGTTTTGATCAAAATAAAATAGTTGCTCAAGATGGATATGTGTTTAGATATATTTTGTAATTTTTAAATATTTGTAAGAGCACAACGGACCGGCCTCAAAAAGAAGAAAATTGTTCTCTACTATGGAAGAAACTATTCTCTATATTCTCTTTAGATATCTATCATATCGATATGAAATAAAATTGTTTTCCACCATCATTTGTTAGCATTTATTACCGAAAATATAACATTGTCTTCCAAGGTGTACTTATATAAGGAAGTACAAAAGAGAAATGCTATTCATGTAATATTTACAATAAATCTGCGCTAGTATTATTGACTTCCATGAATATCGCAAGGACTTTCCAAATACAATTTCTTTCTCTAACATCAAGTTTATAAGGCGGTGCGGCCGATTGAGTTTGGTTGGAGCATCCGCGTCAGTCTTTGAATTACTCCTTATTGTAATTGTGTTCTCTCCAAATTCAAGAAAATATGAGTTTCAATGCACTAAGACATATTTCCTTCGCTGGATTTCAGCATCCTCCTCATCCTGAACACTCTTAGGGAACAATCCTATCTCTACACATGGTGCTTAGGCGGGGGCAACACCACTACTAATAGCAAGTTTCGGGACAACCTCAACTACCCCCTCTACTGAGCTGCTTTGACGACCACTCTGTGTTGCTTTCCGACCAAGGACCCATCTCCGGTTTCTTTAACATGACGAAGGTAATGATCCGGACAAAATTTATGGTCTCTTCCTCTGCGTGCCGGTGCCCTCTAGGTTCCACAAAAGGAAACGGTTTGTACCGTACATTACAACTTAGCTGAAGAATTCTCGCACCTCCCCTCCCATAACTAAGAATGGCATACAAAAGCGAAAGCAAGCAATTCCTACAAGCTAACTATGATATGTCGGGATGCACCGTGCAGCTCGTGTAGGGTCACCGAAAGTGAGACCGTATAGGCTTTCGAGGAGATCGCCGGCATTCCTCGCCAAGTCGCGCATTCATCACAAAATTGATCATCTTCCCCGAAAGTTTCCACCACGATCGAGCTGTTGGGAACTAAAACATCCGTACGGTTGACCAAGAAAAAGCTGGCATTATGACTCCATGATTGAGAAGAATGATCTGTTAGAGTAGTGCACGAAACACTTGTCGTACCATATGATCGCCTCTTTGTCTCCTGGACATCTTTCTAAGATGTTCTTTGGTGAATCGATGCAAGATCGAGAGATTGGCGGCACATCCTGCAAGAAGAACAACAAAGTTGCATTAGTAATCACTTAAATCTGGACAGTAAGTGAGACGATTCCAAAGATTATAATGATAGAATTGAAAGGTATTACTCAAAAGTTGAAACAATGAGTATCTTTTCGTGTGATTTACTCCAGAGGAAGAAACAATAAAAGTCCCGATCTGCACCTTAGTTGTATTGTAGAAACTGGAGATGGGTCCTTGGTCTCAAAGCGGCTGTAGAGGAGGTGGTTGAGGTTGTTGAGAAACTTGCTATCGTGGTAGTTGCCCTACTTGAGCACCATGTGTAAAGATAAATTGTGCAATCGACACGAGTGCCTCGGGATGAAGAGGATCGGGCATGAAATCAGGAAACCGAAGGAAATTTGCCTCGGTGCATCCAAAATAAGCTTTTTCTTGAATTTGGAAAAAAATGCAAGTACAACCGAGTAATTCAAAGACGGCCGCAGAATTTCTTTCAACTCATGAAAAGTAAGATAATAAAGCAAGCAACTTTGGTAGAAGAATGAGATGCTCCAACCAAATTCCAACGGGCACCGGATTTTCTTCTCAACTCGTTTAATTTGCTTTGAACAGGCGCTCTTAATTTATTTATGGGGTCTTGTAAGAGGTGTCGAGATCGTGTTTGGAAAGATTCACGCAATATTCATGGAAGTCAATATTATTTGTGCAAATTCAATAGGAACTGTCGGGACTTACCCTCAGGGGAAGGGAACGTGTTTAGAGATATTGCCTAAAGGATAGACTTGAGGCTCATGATTAGGCATGGGCTCTTCCAAGCCCATACCTCGCTTGACATTGGGGTGTTCTTAAGAATTTTGCCAAAAAGAGTCACAACTAGCTTATTGAGGTTGGCTAGAAATCAAGCGATGCATTGGAGTATACATCATGGCTCTTATGCAACCAAGAATCTAGAGTCGGGGGACTTGATTATACTAATTAATTAATTAGTGCCATTTCGGTACTTAATCTTGTTCATTTAAAAAAAAAAAGATTTTTGTCAGGCAGTTTAGATTGATTTTATACCTAACCACTAACATGTGAGGTGATTATGTGGGTACACAATCATTAAAGTAATAATTATGGCTACCAATATCCTAATTCTGATGAAAATTGAGCACGTGTAATTAAACATAATTAAAATATGCCAATTAAACATGCGATATAATTAATATACAAGAAAATAAAGGCCTAATTACTCTGGTGAGACAAAGACATGGCAATTTCCAACCAAAACCTATATTTTATAGATTTTTGAAAAATTAATTTAATTTTTTTTTTTTTTTTTGGGCCGGAGTCGGGGTCCCGATCTGACCCCACCTGAGTTTGACCGATTGCGGGGCAAGTTAGTCAGACTTGCCTGGGTTTGACTTGATTGGGGTGGGTCGGTCAAACCAACCGAGCCAGTCGAGCTGACTCCTTGGTCGGGCTTGAACTAGGCCGGATTGGGCCTCAACGCAGACCCAATCCCTTGCAAAAAAAAAGGTTTCCGTAGACCCACGACCTAGGCCGACTCTAGGCTGTGGAAGAGAGTCCGAGCGAGCTAGAAAGATCTAGCCCAACTTGGCTTGTAGCCTCCGGTTGCCATTGCTCGGTCGTGACCAAGAGGGAACCGGGATGGCGTGTAGCTCTGGGCAGCTTTCGAGAGGGAAGGAGGCGGTGGCCAGCGTCGGACAGGTAACTTGTCGAGGCGGCAAGGGGTCAGTCGAGGGTGGTGCTCTACCAAAATGCGACCCCTGCTCCATGACCACCGATCGGCTTGGAAAGAAGCGAAGGCAAATGGCTTGGGTGGCTTACGCTGGCGCAACGGATGCGCTTCGGTTAGATAGGGGCACGGCCCGGCTTCAAGTCAAGGCCACAATGGCGCTCACGGCAACCGAAAAATTGGCTTGAGGTTCGAGACAATGGTTGGTTTTCACTTGGACATTCTAGTGAACGGGTGGTGAGCATTCTAAGAAGCAAGGGTTTGAGTTCGGCCGAGACCCGAGCGTGAACCTAGGAAGCTACCGAGGTGTGCCGGGACGAGCGAAGAGTGCAATGGGGATGAGTGGTGGGCTGGAGCTTGCTCGAAATGATTGGGGAGCTCTAGCCGGCTCTCGATAACACACTACGCACTAGGTGTTTGGCGAAATGCCACTTGGGTTACGGTGAAGATTGCGACGGTTGGCATTGATCGGCAGCTCGCGCGTTAGCGGCGGTAGTGGTGGCCGGAGAGGCATTGGCAGCAGTTCCCCTCTGTGTTCTCCCCCCTGCGTCCTCTCCTTCTTTTTTTTTTTTTTTTTAAAAATTTTTTCAAACTTTTTTTTATATGTACTTGAAAATGCAAATTAGGTATCAACGGGAACATTACATGAGTAGCATTCCTCTTTTATATTTGCTTATATTAGTACGTCTTGGAAGATGGGAAAAGTGTTAAAAAAGTTTTAAACATTTTGTAGTTGTGTCAATTTAGTTATAAATCTTTCATTGGTGTCAATTTAATCATAAACCTTTTGATTTGGTGCCAATTCAATCCTATAAGCTAATTTTGATTGGATTTTGTGACTAGGCATCGGTTGATTGATGTGGCACAATCATCACTAATGTAGACAACTTTTAATAATATTTTTTCTTTTTTTTCCTTCTCCTACTCCCTCCTCTAGGCAAATTGTCGGAGTGATGGCCCACAAGGTTGAGGTCGACCTCCGGCCTCTGGCAAGCCTCTTTGGCCATTGGTGAGGCTTGAGTCCTTGTCGGATCTAACGAGGGTCAAGCCTTGTTGGCCATGGGTGAGGCTCAACCTCGCTAGATTTAGCAAGGTTAAGCCTCACCCATGGTCAACAAAGGTCGAGCTACCCTCATGGCCTCTAGCGAGGGCTCGAGCATTGCCGAGGTCCACGAGGTTGACCTTGACCTCGTTGGTGTCTCCTTTGGCCGATTGCCAAGGTCGATGATTGGTTGGAGGAATGAGGAGGAGAAAGAAAAAAAAAGAAAAAAATAAAATAAAAATTCAAAAATATTAAAATATTATCCAAATTTGTCCACATTAGTGTCGATTGTCCATGTTAGCCAATCGCGGCGCTCGGTCGAAATCCAACTAAAATTAACTAGAAAGAATTGAATTGGTATCAAGTGAAAAATGTTTAGAACTAAATTGACACCAATAAAATGATTTTGGACTAAATTGCCACAAATGTAAAAAGGTTCATGACTTTTTTTGACACTTTTTCCCCTTGTAAGACAATATTATATTCTCAAATAATAGTGGAAAACAATTTTTTTTTCCATGTTGATGTGATAGATATCTAATAGGGAATATAGAGAATATTTTCTTCCATAGTAGAGAACGATTTTTTTAATGCTAGTCCATTGCACTCTTACAAATATTTAAAAAATTACAAAATATGTCAAAATGCACATCACTATTGACTGACGATTTGTTTTCATTATTTTTCCTTTTATTAGTAATTTTACTTTGATATCTAGAATTTATAATTACCAATAGGATAAATTGCCCAAAATTCTAATTTTTCCAATCAGCCCAAAGACCCTTAGGCTCCGTTTGACAATGCTTTTGCTCTCTAAAAAATAGAAAAAGAACGAGAAATTCATTTAATAACTTTTTATTTTTATGAATAGAAAAGTAGCTGGGGAATAGATATAAAATAGAAACAAGGAGTAGAAAAAAAAAAATAGCTTATTATTTTGGAAACAATTTTTAGAAAGAAGTCATTTTTTTCTTTTCTTCTTCTTCCTTGTCACTTGCTGCCCCTTGCCATTGCGCGCAGTCAAAGTCAAATAAAAGAAAAAAAAAAACAATTCTTAAAAATTTATTAAAAATTACAAGAAATACTAGTTACAAAAATTTTGTGGATTGTACCAAACGTATTCCGATGTTTTTCTATTCCAAGAATAAAAATTTTATATATTACCAAACACATTCTTTTAATTAGAAATTGTTTTGGGGAATAGAAATAGAAATAGATTATTTATGAAAAGAAATTGTTCTATAAAACAAAATGTTACCAAGCAAACTCTTGGTCCCTTGCGGCCCTGCCCGGTGCATTTTCCATGTCTACACTGTTGTTAAACTTGAAAGGAGTGAAACTAAGCCAAGCGACTTGCAAATAGCTTTGCTGGATCTCATCTCGATGATTTTTTTTTTTTTTTTTTTTTTTTGAGATTGACTACTCTAGTTTTGAGCCGAGCTGGACCTATTTGAGTATCTTATCAAGCTCGATCGATCTTGTCAATATTTTGCTCGTGGGCTCGTAAGCAAAATTGTGCTTCCTTTTTTTAAAAAATAATTTTTGTTTAGACGTAGTATTCTTAAAGTTACATGATATACCCACATTATTAAGGCATTTTCAGATCGAGATCGGAGCTCAAATTCCTCATCAATTGATTGTTATCGGGTAGAGTCATGTCCGAGTATTTCAAGCATCAAGCATGCGAGGCAAGTCGAGCTTGCGCGTCGCTCCCTATTGGCATGGTTCAGACACAATTATACCCCCTAATTGAAAGTAATTAAATGGGGAAAAGATTGGTAAGGAAGCTTCTATCGAATATAATAAAACAAAATATCTCTTGCCTTTCGCAGAAATTCCGCCCGCTCAGGTTCCCTCTAGAAGCCAATAATTTTCAAGGGGCATCACGGGACGCGCTTTAGCATCTTAAACATCGCCGTCAACCAAAGTAGGCTCCTTTGACAATACTCCATTACAGGATCCTGCATACTGTATATAAACATGGCAACACTCTTATTTCATCACTCACAGCTTCTCTCGCATCCAACTTCAGAGAGAAAAGAAACTCGAAATCCCAAACACGAGAGGAAAAAAAGAGGGTTTGTGACCAAAGTTCAGCAATGATGCCTGAGAAGAACGAGAACCAATACCAGCCCCGAGAATTGTCCAACGGCCACCATCGTACCGATGAGGAATCGCTGCTGACCATGGAGGAGGAGGAGGAGGCCAAGCGCAAGAAAAAGATGAAGTGGACAATCGGCATCATCGCCTTCATCATCTTCCAGGTAGTCCAAGGCCTCTTCTTTGTCCTGGTCATCATGAAATTCAAGTCCCCTAAGTTCAGGGTCGCCGATTTCACCATCCCGACCCTGACCACCGAGACTCAGACATCTCCCTCGTTCAACATAGCTTCGTCACTCCGATCCGGAGTCAAGAACACCAACTGGGGTCCCTTCAAGTACAGCGCCTCCAACATGACCTTCACCTATGGAGGTGTCCAGGTGGGACAAGTGGACATTCCCAAGGGCAAGGCCAACTTCAAGTCCACCAAGAAGATCAATTTGGATGTGACTCTGAGCACTCTGATTTGCCCACCAGTATTAGCTCGAATCTTGGGAACGAGCTAAGCTCACAAGTCATAACCTTGAGCAGTCAGGGTGAGCTTAAAGGAAAGATTACAGTTATGTTCATGTTCAAGAAGACGAAGGTCTCACAAATGAATTGCAACATGACGATCAATACCTCGACAAAGGCGGTCCAATTTTTGTCATGTAAATGAGAGATGCGAGTGTGATTCCATGTCAAATGGACTTAGCTTCTTTCCTTTTTTTCTTTTTAAATAATTTCAATGCTCGTTTGTTCATTTGTTTTTCACATTGCTCCCTATCATTGTTGAGTTTTTCTCCATATTAAAACCGATTCTACAAATCATGCAATTTACCATATTTACGAATAAAGGGATTGTTTTGAAATTTATGATCAAAACTCACTTAATTGCGTGTCTTGTACATGATATGCAAATGAGTCATGTCGAAAATTGTCCCGTCTTAATTTGCTGGTCAACTGCTTTGATTGAATGGAGAAGTCGAGCGATGATGACTATCACGAGAATGGACCAAGAGCAACACTTTTCGCAAGTGGACGTGGGCAGGTGAGAAGAGTCAGTATTTCCATGCCCCTAGATAAGATAACTCGTGCCTACGTCTAGACTATCTCTAACTAAAATTATATTCAAACCTAATTTGACGCCAGGTCACAAAACGTGCTTTACGGTGAAAAGCATACCAAGTCGCAAACGCTCAGACTTTTCTCCTTGACTCTGTTTTGCTCTTCTTCTTTTTCCCCATAAATAGATAAGTAAAATTCTCGTTTTCAATTGAAAATTTTAAAATTGCAATATTTGTGGCCGCCCCATCATCATGAGAAAAGAATGCTGAAAAAGGATTTTGATTGCACAAAATTGTTTGTGCTTAGAGTACTGAGTGCACAAAATTAAATTCGAGCATGTTAAAGAAATAGACATGAACTTATCCGGTCAATTTATGCCCATCGGTGAAGATCTTCTATCTGGCACAATACACTTCTTGGTACCTCCGTGAATTTCAACCATTTATAAAAAACCTCAATTTATAAGTAAATCGTTAAAATCTATTAAAATGTTGAAGGGAGTTCCACTTAGAATAAAAGATCCATGTCCTATTCTCAAATAGGTGATGACAGTCTAATCAGTTTCTTGTAACACATGGATTTTTAGAATTTTTTTTTTTTGCTTTTTACGAAAAAGATATTATACAATTATATTAGGAATTTAATTCATCTTCTTGATTCCCTTCATTTGAATGGTGTCAAATTATTTCACATTAATTTTTTGTTGTTAATTCCCAAATCTTCTTATGGTTGTTGTTGATGCATTTTCTTTTACATGTCCAAACTTCAGATTTGCACCACCCGCCATGGTGGCTCGAGTGAGTAGGCGCTAGACTTCCATTGAGGAGGTCTAGTGTTCGAAGCTCCTGCAACTTGCATTGCGGAAGGCTAACTTGAGACTCTTGGCGACTTATCCGGCATGTGTGTGGTGGCTAGCATGTGTCACCCCCGTGGTTACCTCCGGCTGTTGGACGTGCGGGGTTCCACAGGTCACCAGAAAGAAAAAAAAAAAAAAAACTTCCAGATTTGCCACAACATCATAGACACGTACAATTGCCATCAGGCAATTCAGTTTGTGTTTTGACGTATTAAGGGAGATAGGACATATCCCAAGTTCTATTTCCATTTTCGATGCCCATTTAATACATTGTTGGACATGCAATGTGAGTAACCTTATCCCTTAATATTTAACCCTGAACTCCATCAAATCCTGTCATCTCATGTTCTCGTCTTCTGTTGAATCTTATTCATGGCATGTTAAAAAAATAGAAGATTTTTTAGATTTGATAAATGCAATTGTTATTGAAATATACATTAAATTCCATATTTCTCTCTTCTGCATTATATTACTCTTAACTTGGTATTAGACAGTTCCTCGGAAATCCTAAGTACACCAACTGCTTTCCCAATTACCCTGGTGTAGACCCAAATAAATCCGTTTGAGCTGTGCTAGTCACATCGCTCAGTAACTATTTTCCCAAGCCAATCACACTAAGTTGGCCACTTGCTATTTCTCCTCCGATTCTCAACTTTTTCATAGGTCATTTGGAGATGCCGACACCATCATCAGAAGAGCTATAGCCTAAAGTTTTGCCTTGAATAGCCGCCAGACGCCACCTCAGGCACCGCCAGACACCACTCCATTGCGCATCCACCAAGCCCATGACGCTGAAGGCATTTCATGGAGAAAAAAAAGGTTTTCATGGCATTGTCTAACTTGATTTCAAATTTAATGTTGAGTTTGAGAGGATATTAGAAATAATTAGAAACTTTTCTAGGATAATTTTATTTTGATATTTTTATTAATTCTCTATAACTTTCAAGATTGCACATATATCCCTTTGATTGAGCATATCTTGATCTATGCTATTTTGGATAAATCATTTAATAAAGCCTATAAGTAGGCTTATATATTTTCTTCTTCAACACACACACACACGATAAATTTCTCAATTCTCTCATATCCGCTTTATTATTCTTAACTATTTCAGTACTTTTAGGACATTCACGCATTAGCTGCTCCAAATACAAGCAGCTCCCTCTACTTTTAGAAACCAGACCGGACAGAATGGGTCGACAATCGGATACCGGCAGGTCCTCCAGTACGGTTCATACTACCATAACATTAACGCATTAAATCGGTCAAAAACAGGACCTAACCCGGTTCAACCGGTCAACCGACACCAGTGCCGGATCAAACCAGATGTGGACCCTTTCATACAGTCAAAGTAATAAGTTGCGATGGGATGATGCGAACGCCAGAGATGTATTTAATCCAGTTAACTTGCTTTTTCCCTGGAAAAGTCGCTTGCCGTTTTTCTTAAGAGGGTGTTTTAAGAAAGTCAAACCCGCGACTTCTTAGTGAGAGGACAACAGCCTCCCATCTCAGCCGGGCATCACTTATTTGACCATGTCGTTTACAACTATTCATGATTCTCAAACATAAACCGGCCAATTCCACCACGCGCACGACAAGTAATTCTGTACGGTCTGCAGTGGGGATTTGAAAATATTGTTTTTATTGGGTTGTGCCTCGAGCTTGGGCTAACACGGTGGTTGAACGCATCCGGCCATAAAAGAACAGGGGAGACAGTTCATGTCACCGAAGCTTCGCATTGACAGTCTTTGCATTCTCCTATCAAGAAAGGTGGGCAGTCTCTCTTGCTTATATTTGAGGATGTTCCCACTAAACTGGCGTGCCTCTAGAAGAGATGATTAGAACGTGGGACGCGTTCGGCGGCTGAGTTCGCACGTCGTTTCCCAGGAAAGTGGTCTCATATTTCGTCTGCAGGAATCGTATATATAAACGTTTTAGCCACCCCTCTTGGTACAATATTCACAGAGAAAACAAAGTGAGACATAAAAAACAAGTTCACGAAGAGAGTAGCAGCAATGGCAGAGAAAAACCAGAACCAATACCACCCACCTGAATCGAACGGCTATCACCGGGTGATCAAGAATCAGTTCCAACCATGGCGGACGAGGAGGCCAAGCGCAAGAAGCAGATGAAGTGGACCATCGGCATCATCGCCTTCGTGATCTTTCAGGTTGTCAAGCTCTTTTTTTGTGCTGGTCATCATGAAGTTCAAGTCCCCCAAATTCAGGGTTGCCGACTTCGACGTCCAGACCCTGACTGCCGGGACTCAAGCCTCGCCGTCATTCAACCTGAGCTTTGTCGCTCCAATCCGGGTCAAGAACACCAACTGGGGTCCCTTCAAGTACGACGCCTCCACCGTTGATTTCACCTATGGAGGTGTTCAGGTGGGACAAGCAATCATCCCGAAGAGCAAGGCCAACTTCAAGTCCACCAAGAAGATTAATGTGAACGTGACTCTGAGCTCTGCTAATCTGCCTAGCGATGTCAATTCGATTCTCGGGAGCGATTTGAGCTCTGAGGTCATAAACTTGAGTAGTCAAGGCGAACTCAGAGGGAAGGTGACAGTCATGTTCATGTTTAAGAAGAGGAAGACCTCCCTGATGAACTGCACAATGGCAATCAATACATCAACAAGGCGGTCCAATCCCTGTCATGTCAATGAGGGATGCGAGAGTGTGATTTCCCATTAGATGGCTTGTATGCTTGCTTATTATTTTTTTTTTTTCAAAATAAAGTATTGATTCTGCATTATGGATTTGCACACAATGTAGAATCTTTTTATTTGGAATTTTGAACTGAAGTTTTCTTCAACTACATGTGGTGCAAAGTGTTGGAAATTATATCCAGAGAATACACATTGTTTGTTGTAATCAGAATATCAATGTAAAGAAGACGATAACAACTGTATAATATTCTTCTTTTTATGTAAACTTACAACTCTTGAAGAAGAATAAAATAAGATATCATTGAAAAATAACATAAAATTGGAGGTGAGGTACGGATAGCCGAATCTCCTTAAGAGCGATAGTTCTGCCAATGGTGCCCCAGATTCACGAACTATGCCTCCCAAGATACAACACCTCGAACCTGTTTGGATTAGCACTATGCAAACGGGACTGTCGAACCGTTCAATTGAACCAGCACACTCGGGAAAAACATAAAGTAAAGCCTTTTGGAATCGAGTCGAAAAACCAAAACTCAACAAACCAAAACCCCTCATGAAGCTCTATACTCATATCTATTTATAGAGAATTTTAGTTCATGTACTAAAGAGATAGGGAAAATGTCACAAATGGTCCCTATATTATTACCTAATGTGCAATTTGGTCCATGAACTTTCGATCGGCTCAATTTGGTCCTTAAACTATTGATAAATATCCGATTTGGTCCACTGAACTTTCAATCGGCTCAATTTGATCCTTGAACTATTTGATAAATGTCGATTTGGTCCACCGAACTTTCGATCGGCTCAATTTGGTCCATAAATTATTGATAAATATTCGATTTGGTCCCTATATTACGGATAACCGAATCTCCTTAAGGCGATTAGTTCCTGCCAATGGTGCCCGCAGATTCACGAACTATGCCTCCCAAGATACAACACCTCGAACTGTTTGGATTAGCACTATGCAAAAACGGGACTCTGTCGAACCGTTCAATTGAACCAGCACACTCGGGAAAAACATAAGAGTAAAGCCTTTTGGAATCGAGTCGGAAAAACCAAAACTCAACAAACCAAAAACCCCTCATGAAGCTCTATACTCATATCTATTTATAGAGAATTTTAGTTCATGTACTAAAGAGATAGGGAAAATGTCACAAATGGTCCCTATATTATTACCTAATGTGCAATTTGGTCCATGAACTTTCGATCGGCTCAATTTGGTCCTTAAACTATTGATAAATATCCGATTTGGTCCCTGAACTTTCAATCGGCTCAATTTGATCCTTGAACTATTTGATAAATGTCTGATTTGGTCCACCGAACTTTCGATCGGCTCAATTTGGTCCATAAATTATTGATAAATATTCGATTTAGTCCTTAATTACTGTTTTCCTTTTTTATTTTGTATTTTTAATTATTTTTCATTTTTAATTTAAAATTTTAAAATTTTAAAAAATTTAATTTTTTTTTGCTTATTCTCTCTTCCCTCCGCCGGGCCGGCGGAGGGGAAGCCCGGCTCCGGCGGGGTCGCCCTCGCCGGCGTCGAGCGAGGGGCTCCCTCGCGGATCGCGAGGGGCCCCTCCCCCGGCGTCGGGCGAGGGGGCTGGCGGCGAGCCTCGCTCGACCGCCGGGGCTGCGAGGAGCCCCTCGTCGGCGTCGGGCGAGGCACCCCTCGCCGGCGTCGGGCGAGGGCGCCGGCGAGGGCTCCCTCGCCGGATCTGCGAGCCCCTCGCCCCTCGCCCCGGCGCCGGCGAGGGCTCCTCGCCCGACAGCCGGCAAGGGGCTCCCTCGCCCGACGCGGGGTGCTCCTCGCCGGCGCCGACGAGGGCTCCCTCGCAGCTCGGCGTCGGGCGGGGAGCCCCTCGCCGAGCCCGGCTTCCCTCCGGTCGAGTCGGCGGAGGGAAGAATAAGCAAAAAAAAAAAATTAAAAAAATTTAAAAATTAAAATTTTAAATTAAAAAATTATTTAAAAAATAAAAATAAAAAATAAAAAAGGAAAAATAGTAACTAAGGACTAAATCGAATATTTATCAATAATTTAGGGACCAAATTGAGCCGATCGAAAGTTCAGGGACCAAATCAGACATTTATCAAATAGTTCAGGGACCAAATTGAGTCGATTGAAAGTTCAGGGACCAAATCGGATATTTATCAATAGTTTAAGGACCAAATTGAGCCGATCGAAAGTTTAAGGACCAAATTGCACATTAGGTAATAGTATAGGGACCATTTGTGACATTTTCCCAAAGAGATACATGAATTAAATAGACGCGTGTATCCACGAGATTCATGAATAAAGAGATACGTGAATCCAAGAGATTCACGTATCCAAAGATATATGAATTCAAGAGATTCATGAACTCAATAAATACATGAACTAAACGATACATGAATCTAGGAAATTCATTAATTCAATAGATACGTGAACATAAAAGTATAGGAAATTCATGAATCCAAAAAGAGATACGTGAACAGAAAAACGTATCTTAATTGTGGCTTTCGTTGATCCATTAACCATAATTATAACCATAATTACAACAATCCCCCACATTAATGGATCAACAAAACATTTTTGACTCGAAGGAATCTGAGCATGCCTGTTGAAATAAACCGCATCAAGATAGGTAGCTTTCGCTTTGAACCTTCTTTAGTGAAAGCCTATCGGACTTACTTAACTAGTCGATGGACTAAGCCTTGAATCGCCAGTTGTTTGTGTAAGCCTAGACAATAAACCTCACACGGAGTATTTCCAATTCAAGATTGGTTCTCGGTTGTGTTCGTTCTTTCGGCCCCCGAACCTCTCGGGATTCATGCGTGCTTTAGAAAATCTAGCCTTTAAAGATTTTCATAGAGTCGGCCAGCTCCACGCATATAGGTGCATTCCTATTAAAGATATCCTACCATATCTCACTTGGATGTTATATTCCAAGTTATAGGAATCATTAAACGCATAGCGTACCCTTAATAACGGCTGTAGGAAAGCACTTTGTTGCATCATAGAAATGGGAGACGGTGCTCACACTAGAGTTTCAAAATTTGCGTTGTCCTATTGAACCTAGTTCATGGGATCTCCAATCGCATAGGTTAGGTTTCCACCACTGGAATCTCTTTATTGGGTTAAGGCTCTTAAACCCATTCCCCTCGATGCGCGGTTTATCTGCTCTTTTGACAAACCTTTTGTCGGTGGATCCATAATATTTTCCTTTGACTTTACAAAGTCTAAAAAATGATTCTATTTAGAGCAAGCTGCCTTACGATTGTGTCTACGACGAATGTGTCTAGACTTACTGTTATAAATCACATTATGCACCCCCACACTTTTAGAAAATTGTAGGATGACAACTTTTCATTCTATAACTCGTATGAAGTTTTACTTGTCTTTTTGTGGGTTATTTTCTTAAGAATATAATTTGCAGTTAAAACTGCCTCCCCCCACAAGTTCTGAGGTAAACCTGAACTCAAAAGTATGGCATTAGCCATTTCCTTTAGTGTCCTATTCAATCGTTCAGCAACTCCATTTTGTTGTAGAGTATAAGGTACAGTCATTTGGAAAATTATTCCAAAACTAGCATAAAACTCCTTGAAATTGATTGAACTATATTCTCCTCCTCTATTTTGAGGTGTAGAATGATATCTTCATGGCTCATCTCCTTCCGTTTGTGCTTCAAATAATTTTTGAAGTCGACTAGCCCGGAGGCAATTTCTCAATCATAGCCGCCACTTGGAATGATTCACTAAGTATTCCCTCAGCCGAGATGTCACTCATAATTAATTGCAATTCTTGAACCTGACTCATGACAGATTTAGAATCCACTATCTTGTAGTCCAAGAATTTGGCAACCACAAATTTCTTGGTGCCAGCATCCTTAGTCTTGTATTTTTTCTATAAGGACTCACATAATTGTTTAGCAAATTCAATTTTACAATAAACGTTATATAGAGAATTCACTAAACAGTTAAGAATATAATTTCGGCATAAGAAGTCTCCATGCTTCCAAGCCTCCAATGCACCGAGCGTCGTGACATCTTGCTCGTTTAGACTAATTATCGAGCACACCTCCGATAAATATTTCGTCAAATTGAGCATGGTCAAATAGAAGAACTTATTCTGCTACCATTGTTTAAAGCCCACTCCGGTGAATTTCTCCGGTTTCTCATTAGTTGTAACTGGAGGCGTTGTTATCCACGGTAGGCAAAGTTCGTTGAATTATCCCTCCGAAACGAGCCAAAAGCCATTTGGCTTGTACTGTTCTAAAAAATAGTCCCGGGCATATGACTTGTACCCGCACCACCAAAATTGGTGTTAGCCCAAGGGCCCGTAGCATTGGCTGCTACAAATTCAGACCTAGAGGACTGAACATCTTCCATAGCAACGGTCGAATCGACCATAGGAACATCTCCTAAAACATTCGGGACATTGAAAGGCACTTGATTGTTTTCAGCCATCTCAATAATCTGACAAGAACAACAAACAGTGAGTAAAGTAATCGCCTTACGATTGTTGGAAATTATATCCAGAGAATACACACTGTTTGTTGTAATTAGAATATCAATGTAAAGAAGACGATAACAACTATATAATATTCTTCTTTTTATGTAAACTTACAACTCTTGGAGAAGAATAAAGTAAGATATCATTGAAAAATAACATAAAATTGGAGGTGAGGTACGGATAACCGAATCTCCTTAAGGCGATAGTTCCTGCCAATGGTGCCCGCAGATTCACGAACTATGCCTCCCAAGATACAACACCTCGAACCTGTTTGGATTAGCACTATGCAAACATGACTCTATCGAACCGTTCAATTGAACCAGCACACTCAGGAAAAACATAAGAGTAAAGCCTTTTGGAATCGAGTCAGAAAAACCAAAACTCAACAAACCAAAAACCCCTCATGAAGCTCTATGCTCATATCTATTTATAGAGAATTTTAGTTCATGTACTAAAGAGATACATGAATTAAATAGACGCGTGTATCCACGAGATTCATGAATAAAGAGATACGTGAATCCAAGAGATTCATGTATCCAAAGATATATGAATTCAAGAGATTCATGAACTCAATAAATACATGAACTAAACGATACATGAATCTAGGAAATTCATTAATTCAATAGATACGTGAACATAAAAGTATAGGAAATTCATGAATCCAAAAAAGAGATACGTGAACAGAAAAAACGTATCTTAATTATTGGCTTCCGTTGATCCATTAACCATAATTATAACCATAATTACAACACAAAGCACCAACCAAAGCCCTTAAATGGAGAATCTACACACAATCACTATACCAAGAAAGACATTTCCTTGACAGTGATATTCCATTTTATCTCTTTACAGAGTCCTTCTTCTTATCTTAAACGATTCAATTTCATCCGTCGTCCTTGAAAATCAATATGATAAATTATTTCTCAAGTTTGAGCTCCCATATGAAATCCAATCTAATAAAAGTCTAGCCTGTGTTTTGGATGTCTTATGACTTTATCTTCAAGCATAATTAGTGGATCCGATCTTAGATTCAAAAGACGAAAGGAAAAAAAAAATGGAATTTTGCTTGATTATTACACATTAGAGCAAACAAGAGGAGTTTGTGATTTTCTCTTGAAGTTAGCTAGCTAGGTTAGTGTGCATGAGAGATAGTGAGATAACACATATAGGTTGGCTTTGAGTATAATCTAAACTTGAGAAGCACTTGAGCGATTGTAATCCAATTCTTTGTATTCATAATGGATTTTGCAGTTGATTTTTCCATGAAGTAGATATCAGCACTTGAATCGAGTCGCGTAAATCTCTAATCCTTGTTTTTTCTTTTTGTTAATTTTTTTCTTTTCTCGTTAGATCTGAATTGTGGGATATGTGAGTTTCCGCGTCATTTCACGACAGTACGGCGTCTGAGGGTCAAACAAGCTCCTAACTCCAGATTAACTTTGACTACTTTATCGGGCCGACTTTCCTTTCGCGTAATTTGCGGTGTTCACAAAGAAAAAGCATTCTCTAAGAAGCGTGACTCAGGTATAACAAAGACATGTGCCAAAGAACAGAATGCTACTGTCGAACATCAACGGAACATCATCTAGAATCAGTACGGTAATTCAATATATGACTTGGGCTCAGGCGTACGGCCGACAGATCTTGGGAGACGATTCACGTCGTCGAAGCTTCCATTGACAAAAGTAATTCAATCTCATTAAGGTCAACGATCTCTCTCCTTGCTTATCCAGAAATGTTCCCACTAAGCTCGCCTTCTCCTAGAGCATATGATTCCGACGTCGGAAGGCGTTTGGCGGCCGAATTCTGCATATCGTTTGCCTCAAAAGTGGTTCCAACTGTTTGCTATTGATCTTCGTTTTTCACCACAGGCAGTAATTTTAACTTATGCAAGACGATATGCATACATAAACTATGTACTTCAACTAAATCCAAGAAGAAACGTGCATCATTAGTCATCTTATCTCAAGGCAAATTTGTCTTTTGAGCATGGAAACTATTGGTAGCATGCAATAGAAATCTAATACCTTCACATGGGAAGATTGTCAAGAGAAATCCAACGTTTGAACTTGTCAACATATCCAATTGGATTTAGTTTTATTCAAAAGTTTAAATTAATGACTTATGGGCCCATGTATACTCTCGCTCAATTCAAGATTCCTTGTGTGTCAACAAATCTCAATTTGAATCTCCACTTTATTGTCATCAACAAAGCTCAACTTCACCCTGTGTCTCTTTCGCTTGGCTAAATCACGAAAACTACCCTAGGTCTCTTTCCCTAAATTGAACTGTGAAGACCGCCTGAAGTTGCATCTCTCACGAAATTCATTCCTTAAAATATTCACAAAACACCAATACCCATTGAGAGTTGGGCACTAATTAATCATTGATTTTGATTGCATTTTGTTGAGCACGTGCATCAAAGACTTGATTTTTTTTTTTTGGGAGATTGTCAAGAGAGAGTGCAAGTCCGAGCATGTCAGCATTCTCAGTTCAATCCACATTTACCCAAAATCGAAGCTAATGATTATAGGTCAATTATAATATATTAATTGTTTTAGACATCACTAATTGTTTGAAGTCTTTTCTAACACTATTCACACCTTCATCTCAATAGAAAAGTTGCACGATTATTTTTCGTGGTAATAAACCTGCCAAAGTCTAGATCTCCAAGGGACAAATATCCACAACATTTTGTTTTAGGGAAAAGTGCCAAAAAAGTCCTAAACCTTTTGGCTTTGTGCCGATTTAGTCCTAAACCTTTTTTTGGTGCCGATTTAGTCATAAACCTTTTACGTTGTGCCAATTCAGTCCTTTCCGGCCAATTTTGGCCGGATTTTTATTTGGACACCGGCCGGCTGACGTGGTTTGATCGGCGCTGTGTACAATTTTTAATAATATTTTAATATTTTTAAATAATTTTTTTATTTTTATTCTATTTTTTCTCTTTTTATTTTTTTTTTTATTCTTTTCTTTTTCTTTTTTTCTTCTCATCTTCTTCCTCCCGGCCCGTCGCCGAAGTTGGGCGACCGGCGGTAAGCGGCGGCCCGCGAGTCGACCTCGCCGGCCACCTCGCCGGTGGCCGCGAGGCTCGCCCTCGCCGGATCTGGCGAGGATCGAGCCTCGCCCATGGCCGACGAGGCTTGACCTCGCCAAATCCGGCTCGCCACCCGGGCGCGAGGGGCCTTGCGCCGGGCGGCGAGGCTTGGCCTCGCCGTATCTAGCGAGGGTCAAGCCTCGCCCATGGCCGGCGAGGGCGAGCCCCGCCAGCTCGGCGCGAGGCCAGCTGCCTCGGAGAACCCAGGAATCACAAAACCCCCACCCCCGACGAATCGCCACCGCGGGAGAAACAGGCCGAAAATCCGGGGCCGGAGCCACGCGACCGAAGACACCCCGAGCTCCCGTAAACCCTAGAGACGACGATGACGATGAGCGGAGGAGGGAGGAAATTTCTAGGGCGAGATTGGGATCGGAAAACGGAGCCGAGAGGAGTCCGGCTGGCCTCGCGCCGAGCTGGCGGGTTCGCCCTCGCCGGCCATGGGCGAGGCTCGACCCTCGCCGGATCCGGCGAGGGCGAGCCTCGCCACCCAGTCGTGAGGGCGGCCTCGCGCCGGGTGGGCGGCGAGGCTCGACCTCGCCAGATCCAGCGAGGCGAGGCTCGCTGCCGGCGCGAGGCGCCCTCACGGCCACTCGCGAGGTGGCCGACGAGGTCGACTTCGCCGGCCGTCGCCTCTGGCCGGTCGTCGAGCTCCGGCGACCGGCTGGAGGAAGAAGATGAGAAGGAAAAAAAGAAAAAGAAAAAAAAGAAAAGAATAGAAAAATTAAAACTAAAATTAAAAAAATATTTTAAAATATTAAAATATTATTAAAATTGTACACGCGCCGCCGATCAAGTCACGTCAGCCGGCCAGCGTCCAGTTAGCAAAATCCGGCCAAAATTGGCCGGAAAGGACTGAATTGGCACAATATAAAAAGGTTTAGGAATAGATCGGCACCAAAAAAAGGTTTAGGACTAAATCGGCACAAACAAAGCGAAAAGGTTTAGGACTTTTTTTGGCACTTTTCCCTTTTGTTTTACATGGAGTTAATGACGTAAATATTAAATTTATTTGATGAATTTTCATTTGATACGCTGTCTCAAAGAAATCATTTCATAAGGCATTGACTTATATCCAATTTTCAAAATTTGTAACTGTATCCGTTGTATTAGTAAATGAAAATTTCCGTTTCTCATATGCTTGTGTAGCTAAAACTTCACTGAGGCGTTGTTGTGATATTTATGTAGATGGCCATGTGCAATGTTACTATCTAATATTATTGAGACCTCATGGTATAAATGGAATATCATCTAGGAGAAGTAAAATAAAGCAATATTATGAAGTTGGACTTCGTATGGTGGTATAAAAAAGTGATGAAAAAAATTACCAAAAAAAGTCATAAATGTATTGTAATTTTTAAGATTCATATATATATATATATATTCAATTCAATTCTTAAGCTTTTGTTATTGTGCAAATCCAGTCTATCCAGCCAATTTTAGCTAGACAGCATTGACATAGACGTTGACAATATTTTAATAATATTTTATTTTTTTGATTTTTTAAATTAATTTTCCTTATTCTTTTTTTTTCTTCACTTCCTCCTCCTTCCTCTAGCCAATCACAACGACTAGCCAGAGGGATGGCCAATGAGGGACCTTGCTAACCTTGGGGAAGCTTGGCCATGATTGGTCAACCTCACCCAAGCAGCCTGCTAAGCTGGAGAGGCTCACCCTTGTTAGAGGCCGCAAAGGGTGTTAGAGGCCGCAACCTTTTGTGGCCTCTAGCAAGGGCTACTAGTGGCTGGGTGTTGCTCACCCTTGCCAAATTTGGGGAGGGTTAAGCCTCACCAGCCATGGGTAATGCTGGACCTCACCAAAGGTCATGAGGTCAAAGGATGCGATCTTGCAAGGTTGAAGGCCATGACCTCATGCGGCCTCTAGCACAGGTGAGCCTCACCCATCATGAGCAGGTCATGACCTCCTCATGGATGGGCGAGGCCGAGTCTCGCCATATCTAGTAGGACCTTGCTCAACCACGGTGAGGACAACCTCACCGTTGCTGGACGAGACCAACCTTGTCTACACTTGCCTTTGGAGGAGGAAGGAGGAAGAAGGAAAAAAAAAAAAAGTATATATATATATATATATATATATATATATATATATATATATATTATCAAAATATTGTCCACATTAGACATCGGCCAATACTAAGTCAAAATTAGCCGGATAGACTATATTTACTTAATTGTAAATAATTTAAGGTTGAATAGGCAAAAAATTACTATAAATTTATGATTGTTTTGGTAATTTTCCTAAAAGTGATACTAGGAGTCATTAAATATTTTCCAAAACTAAGATTAATTAAGGGAGGGAACATATCGGAATACTTCGAATATGCGATCGCACACTTCCTCCATACCTAACTGGAGTCAAATATGTCCAGCCTTGATCTCTAAATAGTGTTTTTTTTTCAATGCTGTCTGACCATCGACGGTCTCCAAATAAATCATGTCAATTTTTTTAGCCATATTTTCCGCGTGTATCAAAGGATTCGATATTTAATTTTGCCGTAAATACCGTTGGCATTATGATATTTTGAAAGTCAAAACACACAGTGCTCTTGACTGGGCTTGCTTCTCTCCCCATTTTGCCCAGTAGGAAAACAAAAATGAGGAAATTAGAATATGGTAAAGCACTCAGGGAGGTCAATCAATGCGTCTGATCGAAGCTTCTATGAATAGAATAATATTGTCCAATCACAAAAAAAAAAAAAAAAGGTCCTACTGTTTTAAAAAGCAATGTCTGAAAGTCATAATCTTATAAGTCGCATGCCTCTAAAAAACATGACGATTCCAACATTCGGACGCGTTAGCGTCTCTGATTAATAGCATTTTCCGGGAACTTGAGTCTCATATCCACTTGTATGTGTCCCAAACATCGCGTGTATACCTCAGCATAATATCCACTTGTATTGGGTCCCAGATATCGTGTATATACCTCAGCATAACGAGGACTTCTCGACGTTCTCAGCCTTCTCAATTCTCGCATCTCCAATTCCTTTAGAGAAACAAAAAGCTAAAAAATCACGTACCAGCTCCCCCACAAGACCATCTAGCAATGGCAGAGAAGACCAGAACCAATACCACCCACCTGAATCGATCGGCTATCACCGGAACGATCAAGAACAATGGATGATGAGGAGGCCGAGCGCAAGAAGATGATGAAATGGACGATCAGCATCATCGTCTTCGTCATCTTTCAAGTAGTCCAAGCTCCCTTCTTTGTCGGGGTTACCATGAGGTTAAAGTCCCCCAAGTTCAGGGTCGGCGACATTGCCATCCAAACTTTGGACGGTTGGGACTTAGGCATCACCTTCATTCGGCATAAGCTTCATAATCATTTTGTTTCAGATATGCCCTAGAAGACTTTTTAAGCAAAAATAACCATTTGATCCACGTCAAGAACACCAACTGGGGCGGCGGCGGCGACGGGGCTAGTGGGTCCCAATGGACGGTGGTCGGTAGCAATAGATGAAGAACCGGTTGACGAACAATGAGAAAATTTCTACTTTTGATTTCTATTCTAAAACATATTTTTGGAATAAAAATCTATTCCAAAATAAAAAAAACGAAATAAGTTTATCAAACGGAGTTTATTTCAAAAATAGATCTAGAATAAAAATTATTTTTAAAATAGAAATTACTGGTTTGTCATGCACTTGTGCCCTGATGTTAACTTCCCTTCAAGGCGTCCAGGTGGGACGAGCGATCATTCCAAAAGCAAGGCCAACTTCATGTCCACCAAGAAGAACGATGTGAACGTGACTCTGAGCTCTGCTAATTTGCCCAGCAATATTAATTTGAATCTCGGGAGCGAATTGAGCTGAGGGGTCATAATATTGATAGTTAGGGGTGAGCTTAAAGGAAAGATCACATCCATGTTCATGTTCAAGAAGATAAAGATTTCACAAATGAATTGGACCATGCTGATCAATACTTGACAAGAGCGATCCAGTTCTTGTTGTGTAAATGAGGATTCCGAGCGTGATTCTTAGTGATCCGTAGTTACCGAGCCTGCTTTTATATTTTCTTTTCATGAATTTTCCATGGATGGAATCGATAAATTTATGCATTTCTATCCAACAATTTGATGCATTAGGATACACGTGTAAGTGAGTTATGTTTAAAACGTCAAACATCAGAGAATTGATGTAGTATAAGCAGTTAATATATGTTAGTTAACTTATAACTCATTGACTTAAGTTTTTGAGTGAAGATGAATTCAATTGGATATATTGACGGGCTCAGATTTTGACTCTCTTTCGGCGATTTCCCCAGGCAAACGATATAGGAGTGGGTGTTGTGGTGTAAGAAAGCAGGCCTTAAGGATGATGTTGGGCCAAAAGGATATGTGAATTAAGAAGCAATGGGCCTAACACTAATGATGTTGGGCCACAAGGATATGTGAATTAAAGGAGGAATAGGCCTAATGTTGAGCTTACATGTGAGGAGGAGATTGTTATGACTCATGTGTGAGTGAGTTATGTTGAAGAAATCCCACATCAAAGAATTGATGTGGTGTAGAGCAATTGATATATTATAATTAGTTCATAACTTAATAGTTTAAACTTTCGAATGAAGGTAGACATATTAACTGGCTTGGATTTGGGCTCCTTGTCAGTGATCTCCCGAAATCTCATATTTGAGAATTGATGTGGTATAAAACAGTTAATATATCCCAATTAACTCATAATTTATTAGCTTAAACTTTTAAATGAATGTAGATACTTTATGAATTGATGAAGATTAGTTAATATATTACTCATAACTTATTAGCTTAAACTTTTATATGACGGTAGATACTAATAGGCTTGGAATTGGACTCCACTTGACAATCTTCCTAGCCAAAATGTATCGGATTTCTACTATGCCCTCTAAATATGATGGGGTCATTCTATTTGAAAATTCTTTAATTGTTCTGTATGTGACATGATGTACCGACACTACTGCTTTTGATTTTTTCTTTTTCACCACAGAGAATACTGTTTTCAACGTGAGGACAACTGGTCCACTTTTTCTTTCTTGTGCCATGCCATGATTTAGAATTATAGCAGGCATCTCGATCTCCTAACTATGAAGTGGAGAGAGAGCTCCACAATGGCTCTTGACGGTAGGTACACGGATAAGTACTGTCTCTATCAGCGGCTTAGCCTAAGGGTTCCTACAGGCCATAGACATTTCCCGTTGCCTAGGCTCACTGGTGATAGTTTTTCAGACTCCAATTATAGTTTTAGCGGTCTCTTGATGTTTTTTCTAGTAGTGGAAAGTCGATTAGTTTTTCAGCTTCTCGGGACAGTCTTACGCCTGAGATTTTTTTTAGTAGTGGAAGGTCAATTAGTACAGAATTGGAACCGTCACATTTTCCATTACATGGATACAGTAGTACTCACAAATGAACTTAAAGTCAATTCTGCTTGGTTGAACTATGAGATTAGTTCATATCACTAAATCAAAATTTGTTTCTAAGTTTGTGTTTATAGCAGATGTTTTGCCAAAAAGTGTTGGAAAATTTTCTATTGAAATATGGATCGATAGATCTAAACTGGCAAAGGTTTGGACAGAAAACGTAAACAAAGGGAGAATTAAAGATAATAAGATTAGGAACAATTGCTGCTATCATATAAAAAAACACTGAAAATGTAAAGATAAGTTGGAAGTAAAAATAAACAACTGGGTATTCTTTGATTGATCAATGGTGTCTTCTACAAACTAAAATTTAAGTATCTATACCTACCATTGACACCTAACAACAATTATCAAGAAATCAAACACATTCTATGGGACTCCTCCAATTAAGCAATTCCAATCTACAAGCGGTTACTTAGAGATAATCGACTCTACTACTCAATGATATGTCTTCTTCACATCTTCACGGTTGCCACCATCAGTCTTCGGGAGATCATAGCCCTTCAGTCGCTCGAGTTGATCTTCATCTATTGGCGTTTTACTTTAAGACATGCCCATTTTCATCCATATCTTGTGTCGGCTAAAACTGCATTCTTTTGTAGACCTCTATGTGTCTTATTACTCAGCATTTGCTAGCCGAGTTGTTGATCGGAGATTTGGACTTTTCTTGGTGCGAACAACGAAAAACTCTAAAACATGCGAACGCAATATTTTTGCGCAAAAAGTGTCCTTGGTCACATCTATTTTTACAATATCTTGAATTTATTAAAAGTAAGAAGAGTAACGAAGCTGTGATGGTTTAAGCTTTTTCTCTTTAAGCGGCCTTTCCTTTTTTACTGACAACCTGCCAAGTCTACCAAGGTGGGCGGGAGACTAGATCCTGGGTTTTAGATAGCTTTGAGTCAACCGATGAGTCATCAAGTTTGGCGAATATTCTAAGCTGGCACGTCGACATTCTCGAGGCATTATTTGGGCTATGAGGTGGTGATTATGCTTATGGTCAAACAATCCGTTCGGAAAAGAAATATTTGATTATTAATCTCCTTCTAGATTATCAATTCAAGGCCGGAAGATTCCTGCTTTTTAAGGGTACAAAAGGGTAAAGTAAATGACCTGAATCAATGCTCGAGTACTAGACGTTACGGCGTGAATTTACTCATTCTTGTGTGTAATCTGGCGATGTTTTCCACTTGTTTATGTAGGCAGCCATCTGCAATGTTACTATCTAATATTAAGGAGACCTCATGATATAAATGAAAAACCATCTAGCAGAAGTACAATAAATTAACATTGTGAACTTGGACTGTGTATGGTAATATGAGTAATAATGATAGGATATTGAGTTATAAAGCTTGTCCAAAACTAAGATTAATAAAGGTAGGGAACGCCGTGGAATACTATATATAAAGCAATTGCGCGACTCCACAATACCTAACTGCAGTCAAATATGTCCAGCCCCAATCTCAAATTAAGGTTTTTATTTTTTATTTTTATTGTTTTTAGCGATGAGGTATCTTTAGTCAACCTTGACATATCACAGGCGTGCTCAGGCAAAATGGGCTTGAAGAACAATTTTGGTAGAGATAAAAAAAAAAAAGGGGGAAAGTAAAAAAAAAAATTTAAACCCATTGCATTTTCACCAATTTGGTTTCAAAATTTTTAATTATATCAATTTAATCATAAACATTTTAATGATTTGCTAATATAGTCCAATAAATCAATTTTAGCCGAAAATTATTAATACCGGATGTCTTACATGATACAATCACCAATTAACATGGACAAAATTTACAAATTTTCAACATTTTGTTTTGGTTTTTAATTATTTTTTTCTTTTCTTTTCTTTTTCATTGTGGCTGGCGAGAGTGGGCAAGGGCCCACAAGCCACAACCCTCACCAGATCTGATGAGGATGAGAGATCTCATGACTTGGGCAAAGGCAGCCACAACACAATTGGCGATGGCATTGGGCTCATAGGCCCTCGCCTAGTGGTCGGTGAGGGTCACAAACCACAATGAAATGAAAAAAAGAAAAAAATTAAAATATTTAAAAATATTTAAAAATTATAAATTTTATCAATGTCAATGGTAGTTATACTATGTAGGATGATCATCCATGTTGGCAATTTCCTACCAAAATTAGTGGGATGGATTACATTGGTAAATCATCAAAATGTTTAGATTTCAAATGGTATAATTAAAAAGTTTAAAACTGAATTGATAAAAGTATAATAAATTTATGATTTTTTTTGTATTTTCCCTTAAAAATGATATTTAGTTCTTGGATAATTTCTCAATTAAACTTAAGATCACAAGAAGATGTGCAAACTCTCTTGAAACCAAATTTACAGCATCATTTTATTTCAAGCTATCTTATCATCGACAGTTTCCAAATAAATCCTCTCAATTTTTTTCTGCAGTATATCCCGTATATTCGTAACGTATCTCTATATAATTATGGGATAGCATCGTGGGGATAAGGATAATTTCGAAGTCAAAAGACACATGCTCTGGCCTGGGCTTTGCTTCTGTCCCCATTGAGCCTTAAGCTTTGGTTTTGCACCCAGTTCAAAAATCCCGAGAAAAATGAATATACAATTATAGGTCTAATCATGAATTCCTTCTTTATTGAAAAGCAATATCTGAAGGTCATTCTCATACAAAGTCGCATTCCTCCAGAAGAGTATGACCATTCCAACGTTCGGACGCGTTGGCGTCTAAAATTAATTGCAGTATCCTGGATATTGCGTCTCATATCCGCTTGGGTTTGGTCCCAACATCGTATATATAACTGAGCATAACTAGGACATCTCAACATTCTCAGCCTTCTCTGTTTTCACATCTCAAATCCCTTTAACAAAGCAAAAACCCAAAAATCACAAACAAGCTCCCTACAAAACCATCTAGCAATGGCAGAGAAGAACCAGAACCAATACTACCCACCCGAATCGAATGGCTATCAACGGAACGATCAAGAATCGCTTCATGCCATGGAGGATGACGAGGCCAAGCGCAAGAAGAGGATGAAGTGGACGATCGGCATCATCGCCTTCGTCATCTTTCAGGTAGTCCAAGCTCTCTTCTTCGTCTTGGTCATCATGAAGTTTAAGTCCCCCAAGTTTAGGGTTGGCGACTTCGCTGTCCAGACCTAACCGTTGGGACACAAGCCTCACCTTCGTTCGACATGAGCTTCGTTGCCCCAGTCCGAGTCAAAAATACCAATTGGGGTCCCTTCAAGTACGATGCCTCCACCATTAACTTCACCTATGGAGGTGTCCTAGTGGGAGAAGCGGTCATTCCAAAAGGCAAGGCCAACTTCAAGTCCACCAAGAAGATTGACGTGAATGTGGCACTGATCTCTACTGGTTTGCCTAGCAATATTAACTTAAATCTGGGGAGCGAACTAAGCTCAAGTGTCATAACCCTAAACAGTCAGGGCGAGCTTAAAGGAAAGATTACAGTTATGTTCATGTTCAAGAAGACGAAGATCTCGCAAATGAATTGCACCATGACAATCAATACCTCGACAAAGGCGGTTCAATCCTTGACGTGTAAATGAGGATACTGTGCGTGATTCTCGGTGATTCATACTTTGTGGGCCTGCTCACATATTCTCTTTCCACGATTTTTTCATGGAATAAATAGCGAAATTTATGTGTTTCTACCTTATAGTTGATTAGGTCATTCGTTTGTTAATTCTTTATTTGTTGTGTATCCATGTCACATACTGTACCAGCACCATGTGCTTTGGATTTCTCTTATTTTTCCCCTCATAGAGAATACTATTTTCATCACGGGGACAACTGGGCCACTGTATTTCTTTCATTTGCCTTGCAATGGTTTGGAATTGGCGCAGCCATCTAGGATTGGATATCTTAACTATGAAGTGGACGGAGATCTCCACATGTTGCGTACTTGGGTCCCCCAGGGACGAACTGATGGTCCTTGATGGATGAGCTTAGGCCGTGGCTCATCAAGAAATATGTAGATCGAATCGTCAACTTTCACACTGTACAATAGTATCCACAAATGAACTTGTTCAAGAATTCTGCTCGATTGAACCATGAGATTGGTTCATAACACTCGAATCAAATATATATTTGTACGTTTGTAATTATAGCAGAAAACTTTAAAGCGTGAAAAAGTGGTCTATAGTTTGTTCATGCAAGACACTCAATGTGACATCAAATTTTATAATTCTTGCATTATTAATTAAAAGTTGGAAAAATCATATTATATCTGTCAGCAACCCTTTCTCCAAAAAAGAAAAGCCCTCCCTCAAAGAAATTTCACTTGCAGGTGCTTACCTTCAATTTCTGAAGCTGATACTCTAGTTCGCTTTTTTAGGCCTTGATTTGGCCTCTCCAATCTACTATGTTTTCGGAGTTTGTTTTCCTTTCGTGCCTAAGTGCTTATGCGTCTTCTTTCGCTCTTTTTTTCTAGTTATTGCTTTTCGTTGCTACGTGGCTCATGGTAAATAAATCTTCTTGAAAATTATAAAAAAAAAAAAAAAGGGGGAGGTTGAACGGGCAGCCGAGGGCCGAGCCCTCACCGCGCCGCCTCCCTACCATCACCGGGAAGGGTTGACGACGGAGGGGGAGGGTCGGCAGGGTTGCCGCCCCGGCCGACCGATGGCGAGGGCCGCGAGCTCGCCCGATTTGGGGCGAGGGTCGCAGCCCTCACCGCGATTTGGCGAGGGCTCATAGCCCTTGCCGTCGCCGCCGGGGGCGACCCCGCCGACTCTCCCCCTCCGTCGCCGGCCCTTCCCTGGCGACGGCGGGAAGGCGGCGGTGGCGAGGGCTCAGCCCTTAGCCGCCCGTTTGACCTCCCCACTTTTTTTTTTTTTTTTTTACTTTTTCTTAATTTTTTAAAATTTTTAAAATTTTCTTAATTTTTTAAAACTTTTAAATTTTTCTTAATTTTTTAAAATTTTTAAAATTTTTCTTATTTTTTTTAATTTTTTGAATACTTTATAATTTAATTAATTTGTATATTATTATTTACACGTGAAAAATTTGCATTTTCTCTCGAGAATGTTGTCACTAGTCCAGCCATAAATTTTGGAGAGGAAAATCTCCGTACCAAAGTGTCTGCTCATTACTATGGTAAATAAATCTTCTTGCAGCTGAAAAATTGATTGTCACTAGTCCAACCATAAATTTTGATTATTTTTTGATTGTTGATTATTTTTTGATGGCGTAACAAATCTGGTTTTTAGAATGAGAGTATGTTTTATAGTTGCAAGTTGTAATCTTTTATTTTTTGGGTTTTGTTTTGTTTTGTAGCTTTTATGGAATTTGTTTTATTTGAAAGCTTTTTTTAATAAATATATTCCTCCCTGATCACCTGCCAAGTCTGCCAAGGCGGGCGGAAGGCTTAATCGTGCTCTCCAGATTAGCTTTGAGGCAACTGATGAGTCATCAAATTTATGCATTATTTGGGGGGATTTACAAAGAGGAGAGCATACCAAACCTGTATCAAAGAGCCAGCAGAAAATCCAGAGTACTATGCTTTTACAACATGGAATACAAATACGGCATTATCTATCTCATTCTATGTGTCATACTTTCAGGGGGTATCTTTACCTCCTCAGAGAACAAAACATCGGCATAACACTTTGGACAGTCAAAGTTGAATGATTCTCCACTTCCTTTCTTTGCCTTTTATTTTCATTATTTTTGACCCTCTTCTGGTCTTCTCAAAATGCACTTCTTCCTTCAACAATTTAACACTGCGCACGCCGCACAGATTGCGGGCCAACCCCTATTGATCAGGGTCGCAAAAGGTGTCGCAAACTTTGCCTCGACCCAATTAGGGACTCTCCCTTTATTCGTAGATAGAGGGGGTAGAGATTAGAGATAGTTGAATCGAGGGATGAGATAGGCAAAGGCCCCAAGGACGCGACCGCTGTGAGTACCGAGCGGCTACCCAGAGGTGTAGCACAGCGTTTGCAGCCTTGGCAGTGGCAAAGGGAGGGCGGCGGAAATAGATAAGAGACACTATTAAGGTTTCAATGAAAACGGAAAGATTAAAAGAAATGTCAGTCGAAGCACAAGATAGTAGTTTTTACGTTTACTACTATTCACGATTTTATGGGTTAGTCATATTTATGAGATTATTTGTTTATTGTAATTGCAGTTGCAAAGAAAATATATATCAATCTTTTTTGAGGTGCTATAACCCTCAATTCTTCAAGATCTACTAAGATTTATCTAAACATAAGATGTTCAAGGTCGACAAGTGACGTGGACATAGGTTAAGATTTAAAAGTTTCAATTCTAAAAATATAAATTTTTAGATGTATAAAGGTAACATGCATGAGAGGTCGTGATAAATCGATAGACAAGCCTGGCACGCTCATGATACTTCAAAAGTCAAAACAATCACAGCTTTTGAGACGTAGGAGAGACACTCCTCCATTCGTGCTGCTGAGACATTCCCACTGAAACTCGCGTTCCTCTAGAAGTGAAAATTTCGACAGCGCGTTTGAGGTGCGGAGTCAAATCACATTAATTTCCAGGAAAGTGGCTCTCTTTGTCCATTGGGTGCTTCCTTGGACAAACCCCCCCTCCCAACACTGTACGCAAACCTGACCAACGCACCTCTCGTCCCCATTCCGACTATATTCTCACTTATCCAATTCCTTCACAGAAACACTTGATTCATTCCTGGTTTAGCAGAATACTACCATATGGCGGAGAAGAGCCAGAACCAATACCGACCACTTGAATCCATATTGTTACAGAAAGTGATCAATCAAACAAGAGAATAGATAGAATAAGAAAATATTTGGACCACAAATTTATATATTTCGATGGGATTGATCTACATTCCCCGAAAGAGCAGCATAAAATTCTACTATAGATTAAGTGATACAATAGAAATTACTACTACATTCAAGTCATTCAAATACTTTTAGTATTTCCAGCCTCCAATATACTCAATAACTTACCTAACATTTAATTGCATAATTCCTTATGAAATAATCCTTCACCCTTAAAGGAAATTTATTTGGATTAAGAAAGTTATTTTTTTGGGGCTCAAGTTCGAGATATATTTTCAATAGAATGGCTCTCACCTGAGGTTTCAAGAATTGCTTCATGCCATTGAGGACGAGGAGGCAAAGCGAATGAAGAGAATGAAGTGGACAATTGGCATAATCTTTTTCGTCATCTTTCGGGTTTCCAAAGCTCTCTTCTTTGTGCCAGTCATCATGAAGTGTAGGTCCCCTAAGTTGAGGGTCGCTGAGTTCAGCGTCCAAAGCCCAACTGTTGGGACTCAGGCCTCGCCTTCATTCGATGTGCTTCGTCGCTCCAATCAGAATCAAGAACACCAACTGGGGCATCTTCAAATGCTTCTACTGTGAACTTTACCTATAAGGGTGTCCAAGTGAGACAAGCGATCGTTTCGAAGAGCAAGGCCAACTTCAAGAGCCCCAAGAAGATCAATGTGAACGTGACTTTGGGCCCTGCTAATTTCTACTTATTCGAATCTCGGGAGCAATTTGTGCTCTGGGTCGTAAACTTGAACAATCAAAGTGAGTTCAGAGGAAATGTGATAGCCATGTTTATAGAGATAGACCTACCAGATGAATTTTACCATGGCCATCAACACAGCAATAAAGACAGTCCAATTCTCATTGTGCAGATGAGAATTAGGACGGTGATTCTCCATTAGATGGTTCCACAAGCTTTGCACGAACTATTTGAAATTATGTATGAGAACATTTTATGTTGGTTTTTCGTGGATCATTGTTGTGCAGTAGTTTGATCATTTAATATGTTTTGTGCATTGCGATTCAATTTGTAGATGGAAAGATTGTGTGGTAAATTTATAAATCTAGAGGAAGAAACTGACAACTATAATCTCTCATTGACAACTAGGTCTAGGGCCCGGCCTCGATGTTATTGTGCGCAGCGTCCCATGCTTTGTTGTCCCAGGCCTAGCCTCGATGGCTAGCATCCTGGGCCTAGCTTATATGGACCAAGGCAAGAGTGTCAAGGGCTTGGGCTCGGGCATAAAAGTCCTTAGCCTAGCCTCAATGGACCTAAGCTTGGGTGCCAAGGACTTGAGCCTTGGGCATCAAGGCCCCAAGCACGGGCACTAGAGTTCCAAGCATGGGTAGAGGTGCTTTGGGCATTGCCTAGATAGACTCAGGCTTGCCCTTGATAAACCCCAATAAACCTAGCCTTGACCTTTAGTCTTGGTTCTAGTGCCAAGGGCCCAGAACAAGCATTTGAGGTTCTTGTGCTCAAATGCAGAGTTTATGACCCAAGCATTAATAATTTATCATATTTTAGAAAATGATTTCCAATTTTTTAAAAAGGAATTCATTTTTTTTTTGAATTTTAGTAGTGATTTTCGAGCCGCGTGCCCCTCAAGTGTCATAACTTTGCACAAAATGACACTTAAGTGCCATAACTTACGAAATGTATACTTAAGTGCCACATTTAAAGAAAAACAGATCACTTAATTGCCACTTCGGCCAAATTCCGGCCAAAATGCTGATGTGACATTTTTTTTTCGACGACACGAGCCCAAAATGACGCCGTTTTGCATGCTAACGTGGTCAAATAATGCAAAAACAGTGTCGTTTTGGGCTGACGTGGTAAAAAAATAATATAAAAATTAATTACATTAAATTAAATTTAAATTTAGTTAAAATATTAAAAAGAAATTTAAAAAAAAAAATTAAAAAGAAAAAAAAACAGAAAAAGAAAAGTGGGGGCGGTGGTTGAGGGCTCAATTATTATTTTTTAATAGTTTAACTAAATTTAATTTTGAAATTATTATTTTTAATATTTTAACTAAATTTAATTTTAAATTTAATTTAATTAATTTTTATATTATTTTTTTACCATCTCAGCCCCAAAACGACGCCGTTTTTGCATTATTTGGCCATAGCAACATGCAAAACGACGTCATTTTGGGCTTGCTTTGCCGGAAAAATGCCACGTCAGCATTTTGGCGAAACTTTGGCCGGAGTAGCACTTAAGTGATCCGTTTTTCTTCGAATGTGACACTTAAGTGTCTTTTTGCGCAAAGTTATGGCACTTGAGATATGCTTTTCTTAATGATTTTCTATTGAATAGGAAATCTTTTCCATTGACTTATTTTTATAAGCAATCTAAAAGCCAGAAAAAAAAATCGTGAAACAAAGGAAGCCTAAAATCTAAAAATATCGATCTGTCCGATTACATCTTATGGGCTTGAACCTGATAGACTACACGCGCTCAGGCTAAATTGGCTGGAAGGCCAATTTGGGCGGGGCTAAAAAGGATTTTCAGTTAACAAGTAAATTTTTTACTTGAATTGAAGATCGCAAGAATATACGCAAACCATTTTGATGGTTAAGCCAACACCTTATTGGTTTATACGTTTAATTTTTTTTTCATGCGATCTGATCATTGATGATCTCTAAATAATTTATGCCATTCCCTCGTGTACCACATGAGTTGACGTTTAGACTGCATCTGGCCCCATCGTGCCTTAAACCTCTGGTTTGGCACCCACTTGGAAAATAGAATACGTCAAAAGCACTCAGGGAGGCCAACCAATTCATGTGATCGAAGCTTCTATTGATAGAATAATATTGCCCAACAACAAAAAGGTGCCCCACTTTTTTGAAAAAGCAATGTCCAAAGGTCATACCCTAACGAAGTCGCAATCCTCTAGAAATACATGACGATCGCAACGTTCCGACGCGTTGGCGTCTCAAATTAGAAGCAGTTTCCCGGAAATTGAGTCTCCTATCAACTCGTCTTGTGTCCCAAAAGTCGTATATATACCTTAGCATAACTAGGACTTCTCAACATTCTCAGCCTTCTCAATTCTCGCATCTCCAGTTTCTTCAGGGAAGCATAAACTCAACAATCACAAATCAGCTCCCCGCAAGACCATCTAGCAATGGCAGAGAAGAATCAGAACCAATACCACCCTCCTGAATCGAATGGCTATCACCGAACGATCAAGAATCGCTTCATACCATGGAGGATGAGGAGGCCAAGCGCAAGAAGAGGATGAAGTGGACGATTGGCATCGTCGCCTTCGTCATCTTTCAGGTAGTCCAAGCTCTCTTCTTCGTTCTGGTCATCATGAAGTTCAAGTCCCCAAAGTTCAGGATCGGCGACCTTGCCGTCCAAACTCTGACCGTCGGGACTCAAGCCTCGCCTTCGTTCAACATGAGCTTTGTTGCCCCGATCAGAGTCAAGAACACCAACTGGGGTCCTTTCAAGTACGACGCCTCCACTGTTTACTTCACTTATGGTGGTGTCCAGGTGGGAGAAGCAATCATCCCCAAGAGTAAGGCCAACTTCAAGTCCACCAAGAAGATTGACGTGAGCGTGACTCTGAGCTCTTCTAATTTGCCCAGCAACATCAATTCAAATCTCGGGAGCGAACTGAGTTCTGAGATCATAACTTTGACCAGTCAAGGCGAACTTAAAGGAAAGATTACAGTCATGTTCATGTTTAAGAAGAAAAAAACCTCGCAAATGAATTGCACCATGGAAATCAATACCACATCAAAGGCGGTCCAATCCTTATTGTGTAAATGAGGACGCTAATTGTGATTCTCGGCAATCCATAGTTTGTAAGCCCGCATATACGTATTCTTTCCACGAGTTATTCATGAATTAGATAGCGAAATTTATGTATTTCTATCTTATTGTTGATTGGGAGATTCGTTTGTAAATTCTTTATTTATTCTGGATACATGTCACGTTAAATACCGCCCCCACGTACTTCGGATTTTTCCTTTCTTCTTTCCCCGTAGAGAATACCGTTTTTATCCTTCGGCCAAAAAAAAAAAACTATCATGAGTATGACTGGTCCACTGCATTTCTTGTTACAAAATCGCACGTCGATTCTAGAAAAATAACGCTCGCAAACAATTCACCAGACAAAATATAGTAATAAAAGAGCAGAATCAGATAAATACGCTAGAAAATTTGTTATCAAAGTTCACCCAAACCTAGGCTACGTCTCCGCGCAGAGGCACTCTGCGAATCCACTAGACTTCAAAAAAAGTTGAAATACAACGACGATCTTCTCTCAAGATCATGGCATAAAGAGATTGAGAACCTTCATCAAGAAAAACTCACTTTTTTCTTCTATTTTTTCTTGCCTCTCTATTTCCTTTTTTAGCGTCTTGACGGCTAGGGTCTTGCCATCACTAATATAAAGATATCACTTTTAACCTAAAAGGAAATCTAATAGAAAAGATAAAAAAAAAAAAGCCCCTAAAAACAAATATTTGACTTCATTTATAACAATCTTCCACTTGAAGACAAATATACCTAAGCACCAAGCAACTTTGTATCCATCTTCCTCAAAAAATAGTAATTGAAAACCTTGTGCCTCTGCGATACTTCTCATCAATCAACATGGAGTAATACTAATGGTAGTAGTACAGAAAATATCTTCTCTATGTCTACTACCTTGGTCATCATGTTAGTTGGATTCTTCGAGCCATCAATCGTCTGTATCTTTAATTCATTATCTTTCAATGTTGACCTGATAAAGTGATAACGCTTCTTGATATGTTTGGTTTTTGAGTGATAAGCTGCATTCTTTGTTAAGTGCATTGCACTTTAACTATAACTCTACAATGTACTGACTGGCTGTTTTCGATGTAGCTCCTCCATGTAATCTTGTAATCACATAATTTCCTTGGAGGCTTCTGTGATCGCCACGTATTCTGCTTCTATCGTCGACAAAGCCACTACTTTTTGTAGTTGAGATACCCAACTCACTGTTGTACTTACAACTGTAAAGACATATCCAGTGGTACTCTTACCACTATCTCGATCACCTGAATGATCTGCATCTACATAACCCTACAACTCTAGAGATGTACCACCATAACAAAGTGAGTAATTGAAAGTACCTGCTAGATATCTCAATATCCATTTTACTGCATTCCAATGCTCTCTGCCTGGGTTTTGCATATATAGACTCACAACTCCCACTGCTTGTGTAATGTCTGGTTTCATGCTCACAATGGCATACATCAAACTCCTCACTACTGATACATATTGAACTATCGCCATCTCATCTTTCAAAGCCTGAGTACTTGGACACTTATCCTCGGAAAGTTTGAAGTGATTCGCTAGAGGAGTTGCAACCAATTTTGCCTTGTCCATGTTAAATCTCTTTAACACCCTGTTCACATAGTCTTCTTGCGACAACTATAATTTTTTATTTTTCCTATCCCTGATGATTTTCATGCTTAAAATATTCCTAGCCTCTCCCAAGTCTTTCATAGCAAACTGTGATAATAACATCTTTTTCACTTCTACAATTCTCTTCATATTGGAACTAGCCACCAGCATGTCATCCACATATAAAGAGAGATACACAATGTCATCATCATCATATTTACAAAAATAAACACAAGTGATCGGACTCACGGTGTGCAAATCCTTTTTCTTGTATGAAACCATCAAATTTTAAGTACCATTGTCGTGGAGTTTATTTCAAGCCATACAAGCTTTTCTTCAAGCGACATACCATGTGCTCCTTACCTTTGACTTCAAAACCTTTAGGTTGTGCCATGTATAGTTCTTCATCTAAGTCACCGTGTAAAAACGCTGTTTTTACGTATAACTGCTCAAGATGAAGATCCTCTGCTACAACTATACTCAACAGAACTCTAATTAATGTCATTTTCACTACAGGTGAAAATATTTTGGAGTAGTCGATCTCTTCTTTTTGAGAAAAGCCCTTGACTACAAGTCTCGCCTTGTATATAATACTACCATCTGCTTCATTCTTAATTTTGTACACCCATTTGTTTAATAAAGCTTTTTTACCTGTGGGCAACTTGATCAACTCCCAAGTTTTGTTCAGAAGTAACGAGCTCATCTCGTCTTTCATAGCACACTATCATTGCAAGTGAGACATGTCTGCATTTGCCTCATCGTAAGTCTCCGGTTCCCCCGAATCGTATATAAGACATGGTTCAGAACAGTATTGGCTAATGGATCAAAAATTACCTTTAGCTTTTTCACATGTGTAGACCTTCTCAAGACAAATACTTCAAGATTGTTAGTTTGCTCCGAATCATTGCGTTCCTCTTAAACTATTTCTTCACTGATAATAGGCTCATCTTGAACCTCTCTTTCAAGTGCACTTTGATCTACTTGAAACATCTTCACAGGCATTGTGTCTAATTCAACATATTCTAGTTGTACTACCTTCTCATGCTCTGTCTTTGTTTGACGATCCTTGTACATCTTTTCTTCATAGAATATCACATTGCGATCGCGGATGACTTTGTTATTTTCATAATCCCAAAGCCTATAGCCATACTCGTCGCCACCGTATCCGATAAAGACGCACTTACGGGACTTAGCATCAAGCTTTTTCCTATCCTCCCTGTCAATCAAAGCATATGCAATACAACCAAACACCTTTAGATGTGAATAATTAATCTTTTTACCTAACCACCGCTCTTGTGGTATTTCTCCATCCAACGCACTAGATGGACTTCTATTGATAAGATAAATAGCTGCATCAACTATGGCAGCCCATAAGTGTAGTGGGAGACCCGCGTGTAGCCTTATGAATCTCACACGTTCTAGAATAGTCCTATTCATCCTTTTAGTTACACCATTCTCTTGAGGAGTTCTAAGAATAGTCTTTAACCCGTGTATGCCTTCTCGACTCAAATAATCTGTAAATTCTTTACTTTTCTATTCACCACCATTATCGGACTTGAGCTTTAACCCGATAACCTGTTTCTTTTTCTACCATAGTCTTCCACATTTTGAACATCCCGAATACTTTTGATTTTTCTTTAAGAGCATAGACCCAAGTTTTCCTTGTTGCATCATCAATGAATGTGACAAAATATCTCTTACCACCATAAGAGAGTTCCTGAGCAGGTCCCCATGCATCAGTATGAACCAACTCTAGCTTTTGACCTTTATTTTGTTGTCAATTCAATTGAAAACTAACAGCTTTTTGTTTTTCATAAATGCAACTTTCACAAAAATCTAACTCAACTTTTTGCAAATCCGGAAGTAATTTCCTCGAGTGTAACTGCCAAAGAGTAGACAAATTACCTATAGCCATTGTAGTTGCAACCATATCACTAATATTGTCTCATTGGAGAAGGTAAAGTGTACATGTATGCTTTCTTTTTGCTACTACTCTTACCCCTGAGGTTATCTTCCACTCTCCGCTTCTAAAGGTTATTACCAAACCTTCTTGGTCAAGTTTACTTGGTTAAAATCAGATTTTTCTTTAATTCCAGAATATACCTAGTTTCACACAAAACTAGACGTCTTCCACCTGAGATGTTCACAGTCATAGTTCATTTCCCAACAATTAGACACATGTGGCCGTTTCCCACAACCACTTGTCCAAAGTCTCCACTGGCATAATCGTCAAATATGTCTCTTTGCAAGGTGTAATGAAAAGAAGCACCGGAATCAATAAACCATTTATCTGTCGTCAAGTCAAACCCTGCAGACAAACACAAGTTATCTAGCAACGATTCATCGCTAACCACATTAGCATTTTGATTCTCATCTTGCTGCTGCTTCTTTTTGTAGGCTTCACATTGAAACCTCCGGTGTCCAGTTTTATGACAAAAGCAACATTCATCTTTTGCAACCTGTCTCTTACCCCTTGATTGTGATCTACCACGCCCGCTGAAATTTCCTCTGCTTTTACTTCTTCCATGGTCCTCCACTGCGAGTGCCATTGAAGATGTAGATGCAAAAAATTATCTCCACTTGAGACTTTCCTTCGCATCTCTTCATCCATGATACTACTCACAACATCATCAAGAGTTAAATCATCCTTCATGGTGCTCGAAATTTCCTGCACTGCAGTATTGTAGTTTTCTAGAAGAGAACATAAAAATAATAAAGCTTGAAGTTTCATGTCTAAATTTATGCCTGCGGATTCCAATTGACCTGTTACCTGCGTAAAACTATTAATATGCTCTGCCACAAAACCTCTATCAGATAACTTCCTATTACCCAGTTTCTTCAACAAAAATACCTGATTTGATGTGGACGGCTTCTCATATATATTCGTTAGAATATCTATGGCTTCTTTTTGCAGTTTTGCTTTCGCAATGTGGTACCCTTTCTTTTTCGTCAACCCTAGACGAATCGCACCTAATGCCTTTCGATCAAGAATTTTTCATCCATATTATGCTGTCGGATCCACTTCCGCCATCTCGGGTTTCCAACCCTCAAGTGGTGCACATAGATCTTTTGATAAAGATAATCCTCTATTTGTAGTTTCCACCATCCGAAATCCTCTCCATTGAACTTATCAATTCTGATTTTATCTTCTGTCGTCCCGTTTGCTTTCAATCGAATGTCACATAAAACCCTCGATGTTCTCGATTAGCCAACCTGGTTCTCGATACCGCTTGTTACGAAATCGCACGTCAATTCTAGAAAAATAACGCTCGCAAACAATTGGTGGGCGTTCTAAGAAGCAAGGGTTTCAAGTTCAGCCGAGACCCAAGCGCAAACCTAGGAAGCTACTGAGGTGTGCCAGGACGACGAAGAGTGCAGCTGGGACAAGTGCAACGGGGATGAGTGGTGGGTTGGAGCTTGCTCGAAATGGTCGGGGAGCTTCGGCCAGCTCGGTAACACACTACGCACAATAGGCGTTTGGCGAAATGCCACCTAGGTTCTAGTGAAGATTGCGACGGTTGGCGTCGGTTGACAACTCAAAACGCATCGGCGGCGGTAGCGGTGGCCCGAAGACACGTCGCGGCGGTTCCCTCTGTGTTCTCCCCCTGCGTCCTCTCCTTTTAAAAAAAAAAAAAAAACTTTTTTAAACTTTTTTTATATGTACTTGAAAACGCAAATTAGGTATCAACAGGAACATTACATGAGTAGCATTCCTCTTTTATATTTGCTTATATTAGTACGTCTTGGAAGATGGGAAAAGTGTTAAAAAAGTTTTAAACATTTTGTAGTTATGTCAATTTAGTTATAAACCTTTCATTGGTGTCAATTTAGTCATAAACCTTTTGATTTTGTGCCAATTCAGTCCCTTAAGCTAATTTTGATTGGATTTTGTGACTGGGCACCGGTTGATAGACGTGGCACAATCACCACTAATGTAGACAACTTTTAATAATATTTTAATTTTTTTTGAAGTTTTTCTTTTCTTTTTTCTTTTTTCCTCCTCTTACTCTCTCCTCCAGCGATTGGTGGAGTGATGGCTGGCAAGGTCGAGGTCGACCTCGCTAGCCTCTAGCAAGCCTCTTTGGCCATTGGTGAGGCTTGAGCCCTTGTCAGATCTAACGAGGGTCAAGCCTTGCTAGCCATGGGTGAGGCTCGACCTCACTAGATTTAGCAAGATTGAGCCTCACCCATGGTCGGCAAGGGCGAGCCTTGCTCACCCAACGCGAGGCTATCCCCATGGCCTCTAGTGAGGGCTCGAGCCTTGCCCCGAGGTCGGCGAGGTTGACCTCGACCTTGTTAGCCGTCTCCTTTGGTCGGTTGCCAAGGTCTGATGATTGGTTGGAGAAACGAGGAGGAGAAAGAAAAATAAAATAAAATTCAAAAATTCAAAAATATTAAAATATTATCCAAAGTTGTCCACATCAAGCCCGGCCGACGCTTAGTTAGTAAAATCCAACTAAATTAACTAGAAAGGACTGAATTGGCATCAAATGAAAAATGTTTATAACTAAATTGTCACCAATAAAATGATTTTGGACTAAATTGCTACAAATGTAAAAATGTTCATGACTTTTTTGGCACTTTTTCCCCTTGTAAGACAATATTATATTCTCGAATAATAGTGGAAAACAATTGTTTTTTTTTTTCATGCTGATGTGATAGATATCTAATAGGGAATATAGAAAATATTTTCTTCCATAGTAGAGGATGATTTTTTTAATGCCACCATTGCACTCTTACAAATTTAAAAAAAAAATTACAAAATATGTTAAAATGCACATCACTATTGACTGACGATTTGTTTTCGTTAATTTTCCTTTTATTAGTAATTTCACTTTGATATCTAGAATTTATAATTACCAATAGGATAAATTGCCCAAAATTCTAATTTTGCCAATCAGCCCAAAGACCCTTAGGCTCCATTTGGCAATGCTTTTGCTCATTTATTTTTTGCTCTTTTGTGTCGAAATAGAAAAATAACAGAAATTTGTTTAGTAACTTTAATTTTCATGTATAGAAGAGTAGCTGGGGAATAGATATAGAATAGAAACAAGGAGTAGAAAAAAATAACTTATTATTTCTGAAACAATTTTTAGAAATAAGCCCTTTTTTTTTTTTTCTTCTTCTTCCTTGTCACTTGCCACCCCTTGCCATTGCCACCACGGCAGCAAAAGTCAAAGAAAATAAAAAAGGAAAAAAAAATTCTTAAAAATTTATTAAAAAATTACAAGAAATACTAGTTACAAAAAATTTTGTGGATTGTACCAAACGTATTCCTGATGTTTTTCTATTCCGAGAATAAAATTTTTATGTAATTACCAAACATATTCTTTTGATCAGAAATTGTTTTGGGAGTAGAAATAGAAAAGATTATTTATGAAAAGAAATTGTTCTATAAAACAAAAATGTTACCGAGCAAACTCTTGGCCCCTTGCAGCCCTGCCCGGTGCATTTTCCATGTCTACACTGTTGTTAAACTTGAAAGGAGTGAAACTAAGCCAAGCGACTTGCAAATAGCTTTGCTGGATCTCATCTCGATGATTTTTAATTTTTCTAATTTTTTGAGATTGACTACTCTAGTTTTGAGCCGAGCTGGACCTATTTGAGTATCTTATCAAGCTCGATTGATCTTGTCAATATTTTGCTCGTGAGCAAAATTGTGCTTCCTTTTTTTTTTTTTTTTCAAAAATAATTTTTGTTTAGACGTAGTATTCTTAAAGTTACATGATATACCCACATTATTAAGGCATTTTCAAGATTGAGATCGAGCTCAAATTCCTCCATCAATTGATTGTTATCGGGTCGAGTCATGTCCGAGTATTTCAAGCATCAAGCATGCGAGCAAGTCGAGCTTGCGCGTCGCTCCCTATTGGCATGGTTCAGACTCAATTATACCCCTAATTGAAAGTAATTAAATAGTTCAGAAGCTTTGTCATTATCCAAATTTTAAATAATGATTCACGCATTGAACGACAAAAGGGGCTTTGAAATTCATTTGTACTCCTTGGCTTATAGCGTGGACTGAAGTCCTCGGTGAGCAAACCCAATTGTGTGAGCGAATTGGAGGCCTTAACTCTCAAAGCTAAGTTTCTAAGTAGATATCTTAAAATGGATCATAACCCATTCCTTAACTTATGTAGGTGTTATGATGGGTTGTAAATGGTTAGTTATTGAGTAAATGTATCATAATTAAGTTTAAACACAATGCTAGTGTTAAGTGGGTACAATTGGGTTATAAAATGGATTTATAGTTTACTTAGACCCAACTCATTTATGTGATTCTTTCTTTGATCTCTCTCGCCTTCATTCCATCTCATGCTCACTCACTTTGCACTCTTACTTCAGTTTGGCAATGGATTTTTGTAGATTGGGTTAAATAAAAAAAAAATTAGTAATATGGTTAGGTCGGTATAAGTCACTAGATTTACATTGCGTGAAAATTTATCAAAACAAGTTATATGGGTCTATTTGAGTTGGATCATTTATGACTCAACTCGATCCACCTATTTGGCGGGTCTAACTCAAGCGACCAAAAAGAATTATGTAATCGACCTAATAGGTGATGTCTAGACCTTTGACTTCAATGTCCTACCTATGTAAGTCCTCATCGGCTAGACTTGTGATCACCTCAGCCAATGACCGAAATGGCCAATGCTTGGATCCGCACATCGATGCCCAAGCCTGAGTTTTCGATCTCACTCGATCAAACCCACGACCTCGACGAGCAGATTCCATAATCCCAACAGCTTGTAGGACTCTTCCCGGGTTCCCAACAGATGGACTCAGCAACATACTGTACAATACAGAACTCCTGGCAAGAGATTAAGGTTTAGGTGGAGGAGAGGAGATACGATGGTGGCTTGAAATTAGGGTTTTAAATGTTGATAACTTAATTCTACCGATGATTTTAGGCATTTAGATAGAATTGGAACAAAAAGTATACTGAGGATGATTTGCTATAACTGAGAAGGCCTATTTATCTGCATCAATTTGGCAATATCATGCGGTTCTCATATACAACGTGAAAATGCCAAATGTACCCCATAAATTCACATCTCCATCTCGTCCCTTCCTCGGACATTAGAACGCAGGTCATTAAATGCAAGTGGGCTTTACAAGCTCTACTTTTGTTTTACGATTCTTCCCCTCGGCTTCTAGAACCCATCATCATTCCACGTCAGCAAGCCCCGAATAAAACGTCTGACAAATAATTTCCTCGCTCCGCAAAGATCTGAAATCGAACGGCCGCGTAAACTGGCGCAAAACGACAAACTGAGCTGGACAGGCGCCTTTCAAAATATCTAATTATATATCAGTTCAGACCTCCATTGGAGTCCCCCTCGTTTGAAATTAATCAGTCCACTGTGACCAAGACCGAAGCTTCCCCGGTGACCGTCGATGGGGTCCGCCTTCCCCACCGTGTATCTCCTCTCAAACCCGAAAGTCACTACCGTCTAGAAGTCAAAAACATCCACCTTAATTTATCACGCATTTTTTTTGTCTTTTGCCGTGTGTAACGAAGTTGCCTGACGGATGTCCAAAGCAGGAATTCGTTACCCCAGAAAAATCACTCCTTCCCCCCGACGCACACTTCATTCGGGTCACCCTCTAAAGACTATATATATCTTTCAATCCACAATGCAAAACATCAGCATTTCCTCCCACATCTCCTCCACTTCTCCCAGGGAAAAAGAAGCCACTTTGCTTGGGGGGAGGAACCCAGAAATTCTCTCTCCGTTTGTTCTTCCTTCTCGGGAAAGAAAAAGAGAGAGAAAACCATCGCCATATTAACTGAGCATCCATGGCGGACAAGAACCAGAACCAATACCACCCGCCGGAGGTGAACGGCTACCACCGGAGCGACCAGGAGTCACTTGAGATCAAGGAGGCAAAGCGCAAGAAGAAGATGAAGTGGACGATCGGCGTCATCGCCTTGGTCATCTTCCAGGTAGTCCAAGCCCTCTTCTTTGTCTTGGTCATCATGAAATTCAAGTCCCCTAAGTTCAGGGTCGCCGAGTTAACCGTCCCGACCCTGAGCACCAAGAATCAGACATCTTTCTCGTTCAAAATGAGCTTCATCGCTCCGATCTGGGTCAACAACACCAACTGGGGTCCCTTCAAGTACGGTGCCTCCAACGTGACCTTCACCTATGAAGGTGTCCAGGTGGGACAAGTGGACATTCCTAAGGGCAAGGCCAACTTCAAGTCCAACAAGAAGATCAATTTGGATGTGACTCTGGCAATCCCAACTTGCCTGCCACTGTTAGCTCGAATCTGGGGAGCGAATTGAGCTCGCAAGTCATACTCTATTCTTCTGGGGTTTCTTCTTTAACCCTTTTAGCTAAGTGATGATGTATTCTATTTTTGTTGATTCTACTTACCATCCAAATCGTTATGTCACAATACCCACATGTTCGTATAACAATAAGTATCTTGAAGTTGTGGCGCCGGATCTTGTGTAAATATTGGCTCAAAGCTCTATAGATTATTATTTCTGACCCTCCAAAAAAAAAGTATCTTGAAGCATGTTCATTCGTTCTTAAAATCTTGAAATGATGAGCAAAAATGAATGACACAGCACTAAAGATAAACTGACCTGCAGGGCACCCGTAGTTGAGGGATATACGCATGATTGTGATTTGCATCGGTGTCATTCTTGGAACTCTGGTTTCAATTGAAAGCAAAGGCTAAGTCAAGTCTACCAAGGCGGCTGGAGATGTTCATGTAAGAGTTTTCCTAATGTGGACTAAATTAATTGATATTGTAATTTACTGTTTTTTACGGTTACCGTAAAACAGGATTGGTCTAAAGAGAGATAGAAGGTTTCTTAATTATTCTAATATGGGCTGGCTAGTGTGGGCCGAGTTGAGCCTGGCCCGTAATGAGGGGGATTGGCTGGAAACTATATAAATAATGCTCAAGTCTCTCCTCTAACCCTAATTCTCACATGTATCCTCACCTAATGGGCGTTTACCTAACGCTAAACATGAGGGGGCCGTCTCATTGAACCAGTGATACGGAGGGCAATAGAGGAGAAAGACTTGATGCGTGGATCCCCTTTATATGTGGGTAATCCCTTTTTCTACTTCCGCTTTATGTTCGATGGATCCAGGTGCGTTAATCTTTCTGCTCAATTATGCATGTTCTTGTTCTGGTTATGGAGATCTTGGGGTTGCGCAATTTGCGTCTTACAGTTCATGCTCCACTCCAAAAGTCATCATACCTCGAATAAACAAAGCGATTATTTTGTTTGATATAGAGCAACCGTGATGCACGGGATTTATACATATGAAATCAACATCCTACCTCAAAATAGCCCCTTACGCCTTAGGTTTTCCAGGGCAAAGATGAAGATCTCTAGCTAGTAAAGGAGTCTATGCACATGAGCTTAGCAATCAGCAATCATGGAAAACTTAAGCATAGCCCCTCTCATATTGAATCTACGAGCGACCAGAGGAGCATTATTTAACTGAGCCGACGAAGCTGAATACCCAGCTTCTCCTTTTGTACAATGAATTTTCCTTAGCCTCTACAATACAGATAGTCAATTTAAGGGCCACCCAAAAAAAAAAATTAATTTAAAATTGTTGTTATATTATTTTATTATTTTATCTATGAGTTTTATAATATTTTTCTCTCCAATATTGGAATTTTGGGCTTAATTCATCCAATTAGTGATTATAAGTTCTAGATATCAAAGTAAATTTACTAATAAAAGGAAAGATACCGAAAACATTCATTACCACTCAAGAACTACCACTTATATACCTCTACATTTGAAAAAATAAATTGAAAACATACTTAGGTGTTACCTTTTGAAACCACTTTGCACCTTCATATCAATTATCATCATTTCTTTTCTTATGAAAACAACATTTCCTTTCCAAAAAAAAAAAAAAAAAAATTGTCCAAATCCTGATTTCTCACACCTGCCCAAATCACACAAAAATCCAATTAAAAATCAACCATGGAAATCCTAAGCAACATACTAAATGAGTTTGCAAGGATGGGTAATTTGGCCTTTTTTATGTGGAGTTTTATATAAAGGTGTGTGAATGGTTTGCAAAAATTGACATATTTAATTGTCGGTTTTGATCAAATTAAAATGGTTGCTCAAGAGGGATGTGTGTCTAGATATATTTTGTAATTTTTAAATATTTGTAAGAGCACAACGGATCGGCCTCAAAAGAAGAAAATTGTTCTCTACTATGGAAGTAATTATTCTCCATGTTCCCTTCAGATATCTTGTTAGATTAATAATGTCTCGTTGCTGTTTTCTTTTATTTACTCTGTTTTCTGTTCTGTTTTTTTTTTTTCCCTCTGTTTTACTCTGTTTTTTTATTAAAAAAACAGCAAGTTCATTTAGTTACGTATTTAGTGTTTTTGCTATTTTCTAGGATGTGAATTAGCACGTTTAGGTGCAGTTATATGCTGCACGTGTGTGTGGTTTGTAAGCAGTTTTTGTTCTTGTTTAAGTTGTCTTGTTTTGTTTTCTTTGTGCTTCTCTTCCTCACTCAAAATTATAGCTTCTGGTTTTCTGTTTCTAGATTATCATTTTTGATCGGTAACAACATATCTATCATATCGATAAGAAATAATATTGTTTTCTGTTGGAAGATACGCGTGAAGATTCTACAATATCATCCGAAGATCAATTATATTCATTTAATATTGGATCTACATCCAATTAGTATCAGATCTAATCGGATACAAATATTGTAAAATATTCACTTGCTTTTCATATACAGACTTTGTATTATAAACAATGTAAACATTGTACATTGATCAATACAGAATACAAGGGAAAATTCTCCCGTTCTCTTCTCTCGACTATCTCCTTCTCACTTTCTTTCATGGTATCAGAGCTGCCTCTGAACCTGACCTAGCTTCCGCATCATTATTCGAATTGCCTTCTTTTTCTTTTCTGTCTTTGTTGCTGCGACTCTTGCGAACAGAGCGGTCTTCAGAGGAATTCGGAATCTGCAAAAAAAAAAAAAAAGGAATCAACCTTATAAAAACAGAATTTCACCATGACCAACCCACAAGAAATCATCTCACCTTCGGAGATCGGTCGACACCACCACTGTTTCGTCCGGATCAGACTCATCCATTGTTGATCAGCAGCAGGCTATCCAAGGTCAAACACCAATTCAGCACACACAATGGCAACAAAATCCGGCTCAGTTCAATCCAGGGTTACCTTTCTCGGGGTATCCTTATCAATGGATGCCATACCCATGGATCCGTGGATTAAACCTGTGTACATCACAGCCCGGGCTACCGAGTGTGCGGACCGACGGAGGCCTACCGGCCAACACTGGGGCAGGCGCAACCGTCGGCCCCGAGCAGACGGGCGGATCAGAAAATTCGAGTGCGGGACAGTCTACAAATTCAGGATTCCCAACAGGGTTTATACCTTTTCCATTCGCGGCCGCCATGGGTCGTCCAGAACCCGGCGACGCGCTATATGTATCCAACGCCGACGGACCGAGTTGCGGTTATCGGTCATCCCCTTACGGGATCCGAAAATTACTCGGGTGGGCACGCGCATTCCGTCGAGCCCTCATAACAAAAGACAAAGAGGGATTTATCGACGGAACCGTCCCGATTCTAACTGATGAAAAATTAGGGCGACAATGGAAAAAGTGCAATCAATTGGTCAGGACGTGGATAGGCAACTGCATCGGCCCGAGATAGCAAATGGGTTGCCCCCAACGAAGATTCGAAAATTTTTTGGGATAATATAAGAGAAATGTACGGGAAACTGGATCGGGCGAGAATCTTCTCGCTACATCAAGCTCTTACAGAACTGAAGCAAGGAAACACGTCTGTGACAACGTGCTTCAACAAGCTGTCAGGGCTCTGGAACGAGCTAGAAGCAGCGGAGGAGAAACTAATCGGACCCGAAACAACCATACAACAGTATAAGGCGATAAAGGACAGGGAGAAAGCGACTCGATTTCTCCTCATCCTTAATGATTCTTACCTTCATTTCAGGTCACAGATACTCGCGATGGAACCAGCACCCTCAATCGGCCGAATATTTCAGCTTGCTGTGCAGGAAGAAAGCCAAAGGCTTGCTTCGACCGAAGGAAAAGGGGCGGAAACCCTAGCTCTCGCCGCACGAACGGAGAGAACTTCGCGAACCCTAGAAAGGAAACGCGATGAAACCCTAGCGTTCGCGGAAGCTAAGCCTTTTAAAGGTCTTGCCGCGGACGGTCACGATCGCACGCAACGATCGGACGGCTGGAGAGGGGCCCGAACACATGGAGATCTGGACGGTGGAGATGGGTTGCTCATTAAAGGATCCAACGGTGGGAGTCTTTCGCGAAGCCATGGGCCAAATCCGTATGGGCCTAATTCTCGCGGGCCCAATTCTTTTGGGCAGAGCTCTTATGGGCCTAATTCCTATGGGCCGAATTCAAAAAATAAGGCCAAATTATATTGTGACTACTGCAGACGACCTCATCACACCATAGAGAATTGCTGGAAACTGCATGGCAAACCTGATGAAAAAAAGGGCAAAGAAATATCAGCAGCAGCATATCAACTTACAGGACAGGCGGGTACAAATCATCCAATCACTCATGCTGAATATGAGCAGTTGATGCAGACATTGCACAGATTGGATGTTCAAAAAAAGGGGGGCAGCTTTACAGGTATTTCTCATTATCGAATAAACAATATATCGAGAAATACTTGGATTGTTGATTCTGGAGCCAGTGATCATATTGCATGTGAGAAAACATTGTTTACAACTATCAAAGAATCGCTAATCCCATTGTAGTACAATTGCCAAATGGGAATACTGCTCATGTTACTACAACCGGGACTGTTAATCTTAGTTCTGAAATCATTCTCACCAATGTGCTATATATTCCCCTGTTCCAGTTCAATCTTATATCTGTGTCTAGAGCCTGTCAAGAAAACTCATGTCAAGTTTCATTCAATGCTGATAGTTGTCAATTTCAGGCCCTTTCGACTGGGAAACTGATGGGATGGGGTAATCAATCAGATGGACTATTTTTCTGGAGAGGTTCATCCAAGAATCTGGATTTTTTTCATTGCAATAAACAATCATTGTGTAATCTGACTACCAATGATAAAAATTTCATTTTCCATTCCAGATTGGGTCATAGTTCCTCATTTCCCTATTCTCCATGTCATATTTGCCCACTTGCAAAGCAATCTCGCAATCCTTTCCCATTGAGCAAAAGTCGTGCAACTGACATTTTCTCTTTAATTCATATGGATGTTTGGGGACCGTATCATACGCTGAATCATGATGGCTCTCGTTTCTTTCTTACCATTGTGGATGATCATTCAAGGGCTACATGGATTTTCCTCATGCAATCTAAGAGTCAAGTCATTTCGTACTTAAAAACCTTCCTCTCTCTGTCGAAAACCCAATTTGGGAAAATTATTCAAAAAATTAGGACAGACAATGGGAAAGAGTTTTTCAATCATGAATGCTCTTCATTATTATCATCTCACGGGATATTGCATGAGAGTTCTTGCATATACACACCTCAACAAAATGGAATAGTGGAAAGGAAGCATCGACATTTGCTGGAAGTAGCCAGGGCTTTAAAATTTCAGGGTTTCATTCCAGATAATTTTTGGGGGGAATGTGTATTGACTGCAACATATTTGATCAACCGTATGCCCACCAAGGTTCTTAATGGTAAAAGCCCTTTTGAAATTCTTTTTGGGAAGAAGCCATATCTTAATCATTTAAGGATTTTTGGATGTCTATGCTATGCGTCTATAGTAGGACCTAAGGATAAGATGGGTCCACGAGCTCGCCGCTGCATATTTATGGGGTATGCTACCCTACAGAAGGGATACCGAATATATGATCCCTCCACAGGAGAATTCTTTGTTAGTAGAGATGTTTCTTTCCAAGAAGATTTTTTTCCTTTCTCTATAAAGGAATCAGACAGGAACAGACAGGACTATTCTCAGACTCAAAATGTTGAAGAATCCATCAATGCTCCCGGATATGTTCTACTTCCCTCCTCAGCTCATACAGGTCCTGCTCCTGCGTCCATTCTGCCAATGACACCTTTAGCAGAAAACGCGGATCAAGAACCAAATGAGAGGATTACATTGGAGACCCTGCCTATGGATATTCCAGCAAATCCGTCTTCTTCTGAGGACATTCAGCCAAGACGGTCCGGACGAACAACACGTCCTCCAACTTGGACCAAGGATTACATATGTGGAGTGAGAAATCCAGGTATTCTTTTTCCAATTTCCTCTTATGTTTCCTTCGATCGGTTATCCGAGAAGCATAGATGTTGTATTGCTCGCATTTCTGAAGAACAAGAACCTTCAAACTATGAAGAGGCGAGTACTGACCCGCGATGGCAAAAGGCGATGAAAGAAGAATTACAGGCACTGGTGGACAATCAGACATGGGATTTTGTTAGTCTACCTCCACATCGCAAACCCATTGGATGCAAATGGGTCTACAAGATCAAATATCGATCTGATGGTTCAGTTGAAAGGTACAAAGCCCGGCTAGTAGCAAAGGGTTTCACACAGAAGGAAGGTTTTGATTACCACGAAACCTTCTCGCCCGTAGCCAAAGCTGTTACAGTCCGTTCATTTCTTTCTGTAGCAGCTTACCAGGACTGGCCATTACATCAGATGGATGTCCATAATGCATTCTTGCATGGAGATTTAGCTGAAGAGATTTATATGGACATACCACAGGGTTTACGGAGACAGGGGGAGAATAAAGTATGTCGTCTCCGCAAATCCTTATATGGGCTCAAGCAAGCATCCAGACAATGGTATGCCAAATTCTCTGAGTCCCTGATAGCTGCTGGTTTTCAACAGTCCAAATTTGATTATGCTGTTTTCACATGGAGCAAAGGTACGTCATCTATATACTTGATGATATATGTAGATGATATCTTGATTATGGGAAATGATGAGAAGGCTGTTAAAAGTTTCAAGAAATACTTGCACTCTACTTTCCATATAAAAGATCTAGGGTCGCCAAAGTATTTTCTTGGAATAGAAATTGCTCGCTCAGATCAAGGAATATGTCTCAGCCAAAGAAAATTTGCCTTAGAAATCATATCAGAAGCTGGACCGTCAGGATGTAAGCCGGCAGTGATTCCGATAGAGCAGAATATTAAATTGACTACAGTAGAATATGATGCTGAAATCTCTCAAGAATCTGATCCTATACTTGAAAGATTCAATGAGCTATCGAAACTTGTTGGAAAGCTCATCTACTTGACTATGACCAAAGCCGGACATCGGTTATCTTTGTGCAAACTCTTAGCCAGTTTATACACAATCCAAAGCAGTCTCATATGAGTGCAGCACTCAAAGTGGTAAAGTATCTGAAGAAATGTCCAGGACTTGGAATTCTTCTCTCCAAGAAATGTGATATGAAAATGACGGCATATTGCGATGCTGATTATGCGACATGTCCAATGAGCAGGAGATCCATAACAGGGTTCTGTATCAAGTTAGGGGATTCTTTACTTTCATGGAAGACAAAGAAACAACCAACTGTTTCATTATCATCAGCAGAAGCAGAGTATCGAGCCATGGCGAAGACCGTATGTGAGATAGTATGGCTGCGCGGATTGCTTCGAGATCTTGGGGTACGAATTGAAGGATCAACCAAATTATTTTGTGACAACGATGCGGCCCTCAAACTTGCCTCGAACCCAATAGTTCATGAAAGAACGAAGCATATAGAAGTAGACTGCCATTTCACGCGAGAAAAGATCCAGCAAGGGATAATTGAGACACTTGGGATCCGAACGAAGAGCAACCGGCGGACGTGTTCACCAAACCCTTGTGTCAAAGTCAGCACACGTATCTCCTAAACAAGCTAGGCGTCTTGGATATCTACAAGCCACCAGCTTGAGGGGGAGTGTTGGAAGATACGCGTGAAGATTCTACAATATCATCCGAAGATCAATTATATTCATTTAATATTGGATCTACATCCAATTAGTATCGATCTAATCGGATACAAATATTGTAAAATATTCACTTGCTTTTCATATACAGACTTTGTATTATAAACAATGTAAACATTGTACATTGATCAATACAGAATACAAGGGAAAATTCTCCCGTTCTCTTCTCTCGACTATCTCCTTCTCACTTTCTTTCATTTTCCACCATCATTTGTTAGCATATATTACCGAAAATATAACATTGTCTTCCAAGGTGTACTTATATAAGGAAGTACAAAAGAAAAATGCTATTCCTGTAATATTCCCACAAATCTGCGCAAGTATTATTGACTTCCTTGAATATCGCAAGGACTTTCCAAATACAATTTCTTTCTCTAACACCGAAGCTTATAAGACAGTCTGCGGCCGATGGAGTTTGGTTGGAGCATCCGCGGCCGTCTTTGAATTACTCCTTATTGCAATTGTGTTCTCTCCAAATTCAAGAAAAGATGAGTTTCAATGCACCAAGACATATTTCCTTCGCTTTCGGATTTCAGATCCTCTTCATCCCGTACACTCTGTTAGTGCACAATCCTATCTCTACACATGGTGCTTAGGCGGGGGCAACACCACGCTAATAGCAAGTTTCGGGACAACCTCAACGCCCCCTCTACGAGCTGCTTTACGACCACTCTACAGGTTGCTTTACGACCAAGGACCCATCTCCGGTTTCTACAACATGACGAAGGTAAAGATCCGGACAAAATTTATGGTCTCTTCCTCTCGCGTGCCGATGCCCTCTAGGTTCCACAAAAACGAAACGGTTTGTATCGTACATTACAACTTAGCTGTAGAATTCTCGCACCTCCTCCCATAACTAAGAATGGCATACAAAAGCGAAAGCAAGCAATTCCTACAAGCTAACTATGATATGTCGGGATGCACCGTGCAAGCTCATGTAGGGTCACCGAAAGTGAGACCGTATAGGCTTTCGAGGAGATCGCCAGCATTCCTCGCCAAGTCTGTCGCATTCGTCACAAAATTGATCATCTTCCTGAAAGTTTCCACCACGATCGAGCTGTTGGGAACTAAAACATCCGTACGGTTGACCAAGAAAAAAAGCCGGCATCGACTCCATGATTGAGAAGAATGATCTGTTAGAGGAGTGCACGAAACACTTGTCGTACCATATGATCGCCTCTTTGTCTCCCGGACATCTTTCTAAGATGTTGCTTGGCAGCTGAATCGATGCAAGATCGACAGAGATTGGCGGCCACATCCTCTCAAGAAGAACAGAAAAGTTGCATTAGTAATCACTTAAATCTGGACAGTAAGTTTTCGGTGGGAATTGGATCACCGCCCTCTGTAGAGGATATCAATTAAGACCAATATGTCAGGTCCATTATATAAATCCTAGAACCAAGTGAGACGATTCCAAAGATTATAATGATAGAATTGAAAGGTATTACTCAAAAGTTGAAACAATGAGTATCTTTCGCATGTGATTTACCTGTAGAGGAAGAAACAATAAAGTGTCCAGATCTGCACCTTCCGTTGTATTGTAGAAACTGGAGATGGGTCCTTGGTCTAAAGCGGCCTGTAGAGGAGGTGGTTGAGGTTGTTGAGAAACTTGCTATCGGCGGTAGTTGCCCCTACTTGAGCACCATGTGTAAAGATAGATTGTGCACCGACACGAGTGCCCGGGATGAAGAGGGTCGGCATGAAATCCGAAACCGAAGGAAATTTGCCTCGGTGCATCCAAAATAAGCTTTTCTTGAATTTGGTAAAAAAATGCAAGTACAACGAGAGTAATTCAAAGACGGCCGCAGAATTTCTTTCAACTCATGAAAAGTAAGATAATAAAGCAAGCAACTTTGGTAGAAAGAATGAGGATGCTCCAACCAAACTCCAACGGGCACGGATTTCCTTCTCAACTCGTTTAATTTGCTTTGAACGGGCGCTCTTAATTTATTTATGGGGTCTTGTAAGAGGTGTCGAGATTGTGTTTGGAAAGATGTGTTTGGAAAGATTCATGCAATATTCATGGAAGTCAATATTATTTGCGCAAATTCAATGGGAACCGTCGTGACCTACCCTTGGGGGAGGGAACATGTTTAGGGATATAACCTAAAGAACGGACCTGAGGCCCACGATTAGGCACGGGCTCTTCCAAGTCCATACCTCGCGTGGCATTGATGTGTTCTTAAGAATTTTGCAAGAAAGAGTCACCACTAGCTTATTGAGGTCGGCTAGAAACCAAGCGAGGTATGGGAGTATGCCTCGTTTCTTACCATCACGACCTCTTTTTTTCCATCCGGGAAAAGAAAGAAAGGGTTTAGGAGTATTTGCCTAAAGAGACGGACCAACAGCCCTAAATCGGGCATGGGCTCTCCTAAACCCATACCTCGCGCAACATTGGATTTTGAATTTTAATTCTTAACAACCTATGTACTTCTAGGAGTCGCTACTAGCCTATTAGGGTCGGCTAGAAACCAACCGAGATACGGGAGTGTTGCCTCGATTACTACGCAACCAGAGATTTTAGGAACGGAGACTTGTTTACGCTAATGTTTCTATTAGCGCCCTTGCGGTACCACTAACTTGGAAGGTTGTTTATCTAAATGGTCACACAATCTTGATTACCAATTATAACCTTTATGAAACCACTAAGTGTCCATGCAAATGTTTTTGTAGGTTTTTTTTTTTATGTCTAGACTAATTCTAACCTAATTTAGAAGAGAAATTTACACTCAAATTAATGAAAAAACGATGCGGTAAGTATACATCCACGAAATTAAAATGACTTGAAAATAAATACGGGAAAAGAAAACCCAATACAAGTCGGGCAAATAATATTACATGGCCTTATTATCACGCCCGGGACAGACCCCGTGAGCGAAATGGGAATTTAAATACGCATGATATTACTTTAAATGCATGAAATTACTCTAGATAATTTTAATCTATGCAAAATGGATTATTTACAAAAATTGTTATAAAATACCAAAATAGCATTAAATTAGGAAAATGACATTTTAAAATTAGGAAAATTCCATATATGTCATTTCTATCATAATTTGATGTTATCCAACATTTTTTATATTTTTGAAATTTTCAGATTTTTCTCTTTTTTAAAAAAAAAAAAATTTTTTTCAAAAAAATATTAATAATGATTCCTTAAACCGATCTATGCTAACATGGAGTAACACATCACATGAATATCACAACGATTAAGCTCAAATCGACCGCTTCGAGATTGAAGCTTGGTTTCAACATTTTATCGAATACTTGGCTTGTATCAAATCACTCCAAAACGGCTTCTTCGGGTCATGTTCGTGGCCTTCAATCTCAACACATAAGCAATCTCATGCAGAGGTAAAGTATCAAGATTATATTACCACATGCAAGGAATAGGTTTAACTAGAAATCACAACCTAGAACATGCAAAAACCGAACTGAAAACGGCCTCCAACATGCGGGTTGGAGCTGTTTTGCAAAACTGGTGATGAACCCAAGTCAAACAGCCATGCCAAATGCTCAGATTGAAGCTCCGACAACCATCACACGCCATATCTATATGAAATATTACTCCATCTATATGAAAATAGGTAACACTTACTTTCAAATGCAACAAACATCACCGAAAACGATCAACCGAACGCATCAAAATGAACTCTCCAAGAAGCATTCATGCATGATCTATGCTGGCCAACCATGTCTCAATGTGGTTTTTGGCTCATGTTATAGATGGTTTCATGGTTCACAAGGAGATTTAAAGACTAAACCGGGTTGTCCTATGCATCATTTGTACTCCCATGTAACATTCATCAAAGTCACAACGAAAAAAAAAAAGCATGCAAAGGGGAGTAACAAGTCAAGCATGTAGGGGCATTGAAGAGGTTTTAAACACTTAGAAAAATTTTAGCTTCAGAAATCAGCTCTTCAGACTAGTTTCCTTCTCGATTTTCGTGATCAAAACATGATCAAACTTGAACAAAAATACATCTAGAATGCTTACCTTGCTTCCTAGTTTCTTTTCAAGTGACTCTTGGTCAAGGAAACCACGAAATTGTCTTCTGGAAGCACGTGAAAGTTGGTTCCTTCAAGCTGAAAGTGAGATCTGCAGAAGAAAAAGTGACAATGAAGCTTTTCGTTGACTTCCAAAACTAGACTTCCAAACCTTCCTTGTTGGCCAAGTTAAAATCAACCAAAACTATATGTATTATAGTTTGGCGTGTAAGTCATGGCTTTCCTCATTTGTCTCTCAAGTTTCTCAAAAGCACTCGCTTTTCCTCACTCGTGACCAATCAGGCTCAACACTTAGAAAAATTTTCGGAAAACTTTTCGGACTTTCTGGGCCCGCCAGGAGGGCACTGTTTCGGGGGCTTTAGGAGGCCTTCCCGATCTCCATTTGGGACATGCGACCTATGGTTGGAAATATATTTGAATGAATTTTCACTCTCTAGTTGAAGGTTTTAGCTAATTTTGGCCGTAGGTGTGTGAAAATCTCACTTTTCTCTCTCCAGGCCGGTCTGGAATTTCTGGGTTTCTCTCTTCGGAGTTGCTTCTGAAGGTGTGTTTGGGGAACGATTCCGAGCCCCCTCTCGTGTTTCCGTCTCTTTTCTCTTCTCCCTCAAACGAGCATGCTTCATAGATCTTATCCACTGCCTTAAGCAATCTCTTCCCCGGCTTTTTGCCCTCCTGCCAAGCCTACCAATTAAGCAGTCCACCCACTCTCGACTTAGTCAAAATTTTCCAATTTTGCAGATGTTAAGTGTGCCGGTTTTGTTGCGACTTTCCCGTGCTTCTAGCAGCTTATCCCTGAAAAATTTTCGTCCACTTCTACTACTCATTACGGTCTTCCATCACGTGCAAAGATCAGGCCGGTTGGACAGCCAAGGAGGATATGGTGGGGCCACCAAGTTGCTTGCTCAACAACTCCGACTTCAAACCAACTTGTGGACTATGATCTGTCAGCCGGTTTAGGTGCTTTAATCCATGAATTTGGCTGCGATTTTTGATCAATTAACAAGCTCATGTATAGTAGTTTAAGATCTTAATCAGATTTTGCGATTTTGCCCACCCAAATTTGCAAAAAAGTCCCTCAAAGTTGGCCATTTTCTTGTTTGAAAATACCCGATTCAATACAAATGTGGTCTTTTTGGCTCAATTTGATTGATTCGACTTGGCCCAAATTCAATTTCAACTTAATTGATGATCAAGATGATGATTTAAGGGCTCGGGCGCAAATTTTGCGAAATTTGCGAATTGGTCTCTCAACTTTTGGAAATTGCATTTTGGCCCCAACTTGCCATTTGAATTCCAATCTGACCTCTTGGGCTTGGCTAGTCACATTTAGATCATTGCCCCCAACTTGCTCTTCTCTTTTTTTTTTTTTTTTTTTTTTTTTAATTATTATTATTTTTATAGGAAAACGTCTTTCATTTAAAACACTATATTAAACACCTAGATAACTTATATGCAGGAATTTGACATGAAATATTTTTGGGCAAAAATTTAGGTGTCGACACTTACACAACCAGAGAATCTAGGGTCGGGGACTTGATTACACTAATTAATTAATTAATGCCATTTCGGTACCTAATCTTGTTCATTTTATTAAAAAAAAAAAAAAATTGTCATGCGTTTAGATTGATTTTATACCTAATCACTAACAAGTGAGGTGATTATGCGGGTATGCAATCATTAAAGTAATAATTATAGTTACAAAAATCCTAATTGTAGTAAAATTGAGCATGTGCAATTAAATATAATTAAATATGCCAATTAAACATGCGATATAATTAATATACGAGAAAATAAAGGCTCAATTACATTGGTGAGACAAGACATGGCAATTCCCAACCAAAACCTACATTTTATAGATTTTCGAAAAGAAAATTAATTTTTTTTTAAAATTTTTTTGGCTGGGTCGGGTTGGGTCTAGTCGACCCAACCCGGTTTGACCTGGTTGGGGGCGGGTCGATCCGAGACGTGCCTAGGTTTGACCCGATTGGGGGCGGGTCAGGTCCAACCAACCGAGCAGGTTAGGCCCAACTAGCCCTTGTTGGGCTTGAACTAGGTTGGGATTGGGCCTCAACTGACGAGCCCAATCCCCGCAAAAAAGGTTTCCGCAGACGCATAGCCTAGACCAACTTTGGGCTGTGGGCTGTGGAAGAGAGAGGTCCAACGAGCTAGAAAGATCTGGCCTAGCTTGGCTTGTAGCCTCCGGTCGCCACTGCTCAATCGCGACCAAGGGGGAACCGGGACGGTGTGTAGCTCCGAGTGGCTTTTGAGAGGGAAGGAGGCGGTGGCTGGCATCGGACAGGCGACTCGTCAAGGCGGCAAGGGGTCGGTTGAGAGCGGTGCTCTACCAAAATGTGACCCCTACTTCGTGACTACTCGATCCGCTAGGAAAGAGGCGGAGGTGAACGGCTTGGGTGGTTTACGGCTAGGGCGTGACATATGCGCTTTGGCTAGACAAGGCCACAGCCCGGCTTCTAACGGGGCGCGGTGGTGCTCTAGCAACCAAAAAACCAGCTTGAGGTTTTAGAAGACAGCTGGTTTTCGCTTGGACATTCTAGCGAATAGGTGGTGGGTGTTCTAAGAAGCAAGGGTTTCAGGTTCAGCCGAGACCTGAGCACAAACCTAGGAAGCTGCGAGGTGTGCCGGGACGACGAAGAGTGCAACGAGGACGAGTGCAACGGGGATGAGTGGTGGGCTGGAGCTTGCTCGAAACGGTCGGGAGCTTCGGCCAGCTCGGTAACACACTACGCACAATGGGCGTTTGGCGAAATGCCACCTAGGTTCTAGTGAAGATTGCGGCGGTTGGCGTCGGTTGATAGCTCGAAAACACATTGGCGGCAGTAGCGGCCCGAAGACACATTAGTGGCGGTTCCCCTCTGTGTTCTCCCCCTGCGTCCTCTCCTTTAAAAAAAAAAAAAAAAAACAAACTTTTTTTAAACTTTTTTTTATATGTACTTGAAAACGCAAATTAGGTATCAACAGGAACATTACATGAGTAGCATTCCTCTTTTATATTTGCTTATATTAGTACGTCTTTGAAGATGGGAAAAGTGTTAAAAAGTTTTAAACATTTTGTAGTTATGTCAATTTAGTTATAAACCTTTCATTGGTGTCAATTTAGTCATAAACCTTTTGATTTTGTGCCAATTCAGTCCCTTAAGCTAATTTTGATTGGATTTTGTGATTTGGGCACCATTTGATTGACATAGCACAATCACCACTAATGTAGACAACTTTTAATAATATTTTTTTTTTTTTGAAGTTTTTCTTTTCTTTTTTTCTTTTTCTTTTTCCTCCTCCTACTCCCTCCTCCAGCGATTGGTCGGGTGATGGCCGGCAAGGTCGAGGTCGACCTCGCTAGCCTCTAGCAAGCCTCTTTGGCCATTGGTGAGGCTTGAGCCCTTGTTAGATCTAACGAGGGTCAAGCCTTGCTAGCCATGGGTGAGGCTCGACCTCGCTAGATTTAGCAAGATTGAGCCTCACCCATGGTCGGCTAGGTGAGCCTTGCTCGCCCAATGCGAGGCTATCCCCATGGCCTCTAGCGAAGGCTCGAGCCTTGCTAGAGGTCGGCGAGGTCGACCTCGACCTTGTTAGCCATCTCCTTTGGTCGGTTGCCAAGGTTTGATGATTGATTGGAGGAACGAGGAGGAGAAAGAAAAATAAAATAAAAATTCAAAAATTCAAAAATATTAAAATATTATCTAAAGTTGTCCACATCAAATACGGTTATCCATGTCGGCCCGGACGCTTATTTAGTAAAATCCAACTAAATTAACTAGAAAGGACTGAATTTGCATCAAATGAAAAATGTTTATAACTAAATTGTCACCAATAAAATGATTTTGGACTAAATTGCTACAAATGTAAAAAGGTTCATGACTTTTTTGGCACTTTTTCCCCTTGTAAGACAATATTATATTCTGGAATAATAGTGGAAAACAATTGTTTTTTTTTTTTTTTTCATGCTTTGATGTGATAGATATCTAATAGGGAATATAGAAAATATTTTCTTCCATAGTAGAGGATGATTTTTTTAATGCCAGTCCATTGCACTCTTACAAATTTAAAAAAATTACAAAATATGTCAAAATGCACATCACTATTAACGACGATTTGTTTTCGTTATTTTTCCTTTTATTAATAATTTCACTTTGATATCTAGAATTTATAATTACCAATAGGATAAATTGCCCAAAATTCTAATTTTGCCAATCAGCCCAAAGACCCTTAGGCTCCATTTAGCAACACTTTTGCTCATTTGTTTTTCTCTCTTTTGCTGTCTCGAAATAGAAAAAGGACAGAAATTTGTTTAGTAACTTTAATTTTCATGAATAGAAGAGTAGCTGGGGAATAGATATAGAATAGAAACAAGGAGTAGAAAAAAATAACTTATTATTTCTGGAAATAATTTTTAGAAATAAGCCTTTTTTTCTTTTCTTCTTCTTCCTTGTCACTTGCCGCCCCTTGCCATTGCCACCATGGCGGCAAAAGTCAAAGAAAATAAAGAAAGAAAAACAATTCTTAAAAATTTATTAAAAAATTACAAGAAATACTAGTTACAAAAATTTTGTGGATTGTACCAAACGTATTCCCGATGTTTTTCTATTCCGAGAATAAAATTTTTATATAATTACCAAACATATTCTTTTGATCAGAAATTGTTTTGGGGAATAGAAATAGAAAAAGATTATTTATGAAAAGAAATTGTTCTATAAAACAAAAGTGTTACCGAGCAAACTCTTGGCCCCTTGCAGCCCTGCCCGGTGCATTTTCCATGTCTACACTGTTGTTAAACTTGAAAGGAGTGAAACTAAGCCAAGCGACTAGCAAATAGCTTTGCTGGATCTCATCTCTGATGATTTTTCTTTCTTTTCTTTTTCTTTTTTGAGATTGACTACTCTAGTTTTGAGCCGAGCTGGACCTATTTGAGTATCTTATCAAGCTCGATCGATCTTGTCAATATTTTGCTCGTGGTTTCGTGAGCAAAATTGTGCTTCCTTTTTTTTTTTCAAAAATAATTTTTGTTTAGACGTAGTATTCTTAAAGTTACATGATATACCCACATTATTAAGGCATTTTCAAGATTGAGATCGAGCTCAAATTCCTCCATCAATTGGTTGTTATCGGGTCGAGTCATGTCCGAGTATTTCAAGCATCAAGCATGCGAGGCAAGTCGAGCTTGCGCGTCGCTCCCTATTGGCATGGTTCAGACTCAATTATACCCCTAATTGAAAGTAATTAAATAGTTCAGAAGCTTTGTCATTATCCAAATTTTAAATAATGATTCACGCATTGAACGACCAAAGGGGCTTTGAAATTCATTTGTACTCCTTGGCTTATAGCGTGGGCTGAAGTCCTCGGTGAGCAAACCCAATTGTGTGAGCGAATTGGAGGCCTTAACTCTCAAAGCTAAGTTTCTAAGTAGATATCTTAAAATGGATCATAACCCATTCCTTAACTTATGTAGGTGTTATGATGGGTTGTAAATGGTTAGTTATTGAGTAAATGTATCATAATTAAGTTTAAACACAATGCTAGTGTTAAGTGGGTACAATTGGGTTATAAAATGGATTTATAGTTTACTTAGACCCAACTCATTTATGTGATTCTTTCTTTGATCTCTCTCGCCTTCATTCCATCTCATGCTCACTCACTTTGCACTCTTACTTCAGTTTGGCAATGGATTTTTGTAGATTGGGTTAAATAAAAAAAAAATTAGTAATATGGTTAGGTCAGGTATAAGTCACTAGATTTACATTGCGTGAAAATTTATCAAAACAAGTTATATGGGTCTATTTGAGTTGGATCATTTATGACTCAACTCGATCCACCTATTTGGCGGGTCTAACTCAAGCGACCAAAAAGAATTATGTAATCGACCTAATAGGTGATGTCTAGACCTTTGACTTCAATGTCCTACCTATGTAAGTCCTCATCGGCTAGACTTGTGATCACCTCAGCCAATGACCGAAATGGCCAATGCTTGGATCCGCACATCGATGCCCAAGCCTGAGTTTTCGATCTCACTCGATCAAACCCACGACCTCGACGAGCAGATTCCATAATCCCAACAGCTTGTAGGACTCTTCCCGGGTTCCCAACAGATGGACTCAGCAACATACTGTACAATACAGAACTCCTGGCAAGAGATTAAGGTTTAGGTGGAGGAGAGGAGATACGATGGTGGCTTGAAATTAGGGTTTTAAATGTTGATAACTTAATTCTACCGATGATTTTAGGCATTTAGATAGAATTGGAACAAAAGTATACTGAGGATGATTTGCTATAACTGAGAAGGCCTATTTATCTGCATCAATTTGGCAATATCATGCGGTTCTCATATACAACGTGAAAATGCCAAATGTACCCCATAAATTCACATCTCCATCTCGTCCCTTCCTCGGACATTAGAACGCAGGTCATTAAATGCAAGTGGGCTTTACAAGCTCTACTTTTGTTTTACGATTCTTCCCCTCGGCTTCTAGAACCCATCATCATTCCACGTCAGCAAGCCCCGAATAAAACGTCTGACAAATAATTTCCTCGCTCCGCAAAGATCTGAAATCGAACGGCCGCGTAAACTGGCGCAAAACGACAAACTGAGCTGGACAGGCGCCTTTCAAAATATCTAATTATATATCAGTTCAGACCTCCATTGGAGTCCCCCTCGTTTGAAATTAATCAGTCCACTGTGACCAAGACCGAAGCTTCCGCCGGTGACCGTCGATGGGGTCCGCCTTCCCCACCGTGTGTCTCCTCTCAAACCCGAAAGTCACTACCGTCTAGAAGTCAAAAACATCCACCTTAATTTATCACGCATTTTTTTTTTTGTCTTTTGCCGTGTGTAACGAAGTTGCCTGACGGATGTCCAAAGCAGGAATTCGTTACCCCAGAAAAATCACTCCTTCCCCCGACGCACACTTCATTCGGGTCACCCTCTAAAGACTATATATATCTTTCAATCCACAATGCAAAACATCAGCATTTCCTCCCACATCTCCTCCACATCTCCCAGGGAAAAAGAAGCCACTTTGCTTGGGGGAGGAACCCAGAAATTCTCTCTCGTTTGTTCTTCCTTCTCGGGAAAGAAAAAGAGAGAGAAACCATCGCCATATTAACTGAGCATCCATGGCGGACAAGAACCAGAACCAATACCACCCGCCGGAGGTGAACGGCTACCACCGGAGCGACCAGGAGTCACTTGAGATCAAGGAGGCAAAGCGCAAGAAGAAGATGAAGTCGACGATCGGCGTCATCGCCTTGGTCATCTTCCAGGTAGTCCAAGCCCTCTTCTTTGTCTTGGTCATCATGAAATTCAAGTCCCCTAAGTTCAGGGTCGCCGAGTTAACCGTCCCGACCCTGAGCACCGAGAATCAGACATCTTTCTCGTTCAAAATGAGCTTCATCGCTCCGATCTGGGTCAACAACACCAACTGGGGTCCCTTCAAGTACGGTGCCTCCAACGTGACCTTCACCTATGAAGGTGTCCAGGTGGGACAAGTGGACATTCCTAAGGGCAAGGCCAACTTCAAGTCCAACAAGAAGATCAATTTGGATGTGACTCTGGCAATCCCAACTTGCCTGCCACTGTTAGCTCGAATCTGGGGAGCGAATTGAGCTCGCAAGTCATACTCTATTCTTCTGGGGTTTCTTCTTTAACCCTTTTAGCTAAGTGATGATGTATTCTATTTTTGTTGATTCTACTTACCATCCAAATCGTTATGTCACAATACCCACATGTTCGTATAACAATAAGTATCTTGAAGTTATGGCGCCGGATCTTATGTAAATATTGGCTCAAAGCTCTATAGATTATTATTTCTGACCCTCCAAAAAAAAAAGTATCTTGAAGCATGTTCATTCGTTCTTAAAATCTTGAAACGATGAGCAAAAATGAATGACACAGCACTAAAGATAAACTGACCTGCGGGGCACCCGTAGTTGAGGGAAATACGCATGATTGTGATTTGCGTCGGTGTCATTCTTGGAACTCTGGTTTCAATCGAAAGCAAAGGCTAAGTCAAGTCTACCAAGGCGGCTGGAGATGTTCATGCTCCACTCCAAAAGTCATCATACCTCGAATAAACAAAGCGATTATTTTGTTCGATATAGAGCAACCGTGATGCACGGGATTGATACATATGAAATCAACATCCTACCTCAAAATAGCCCCTTACGCCTTAGGTTTTCCAGGGCAAAAATGAAGATCTCTAGCTAGTAAAGGAGTCTATGCACATGAGCTTAGCAATCAGCAATCATGGAAAACTTAAGCATAGCCCCTCTCATATTGAATCTACGAGCGACCAGAGGAGCATTACTTAACCGAGCCGACGAAGCTGAATACCCAGCTTCTCCTTTTGTACAATGAATTTTCCTTAGCCTCTACAATACAGATAGTCAATTTAAGGGCCACCCAAAAAAAAAAAAAAAAATAATTTAAAATTGTTGTTATATTATTTTATTATTTTATCTATGAGTTTTATAATATTTTTCTCTCCAATATTGGAATTTTGGGCTTAATTCATCCAATTAGTGATTATAAGGTCTAGATATCAAAGTAAATTTACTAATAAAAGGAAAGACACCGAAAACATTCAATACCACTCAAGAACTACCACTTATATACCTCTACATTTGAAAAAATAAATTGAAAACATACTTAGGTGTTACCTTTTGAAACCACTTTGCACCTTCATATCAATTATCATCATTTCTTTTCTTATGAAAACAACATTTCCTTTCCAAAAAAAAAAAAAAATTGTCCAAATCCTGATTTCTCACACCTGCCCAAATCACACAAAATCCAATTAAAAATCAACCACCGAAATCCTAAGCAACATACTAAATGAGTTTGCAAGGATGGGTAATTTGGCCTTTTTATGTGGAGTTTTATATAAAGGTGTGTGAATGGTTTGCAAAAATTGACATATTTAATTGTCGGTTTTGATCAAAATAAAATGGTTGCTCAAGAGGGATGTGTGTCTAGATATATTTTGTAATTTTTTAAATATTTGTAAGAGCACAACGGATCGGCCTCAAAAGAAGAAAATTGTTCTTTACTATGGAAGAAATTATTCTCCATGTTTACTTCAGATATCTTGTTAGATTAATAATGTCTCAGTTGCTGTTTTCTTTTTATTTACTCTGTTTTCTGTTCTGTTTTTTTTTTTCCCTCTGTTTTACTCTGTTTTTTTATTAAAAACAGCAAGTTCATTTAGTTACGTATTTAGTGTTTTTGCTATTTTCTAGGATGTGAATTAGCACGTTTAGGTGCAGTTATATGCTGCACGTGTGTGTGGTTTGTAAGCAGTGTTTGTTCTTGTTTAAGTTGTCTTGTACTTGACAGTTTTCTTAGAAAACTGACGTACGCAAGTTTATGCTCTGTTTTCTCTGTGCTTCTCTTCCTCACTCAAAATTATAGCTTCTGGTTTTCTGTTTCTAGATTATCGTTTTTGATCGGTAACAACGGTGGTATCGGAGCATGTATGATCTTGAGGGACTGTGAAGTGAAGCAAGTATCGAAGTGTAAAGAAGTTAAAGGGTGATGGAGACGGGGGTCGAGTGGTTTCTCTGCGATGGCTTCTTCGGTATTTCTTGGAGAGAATTATCAAGCATGGGCTGTTAAGATGACAGCATTTTCGGAGGGTCATGATCTGTGGGAAGCTGTGGAGGATGATTATGAAGTTGCTCCACTTCCGATAATCCGACCATGAATCAAATCAAACTTCATAAAGAGAGAACCACAAGAAAAGCCAAGGCAAAATCTTGCCTTCGTCTTTGCTGTCTCGCCTACCATCTTTACCGAGAATTATGAAGTGTGACTCTGCAAAGGCCATATGGGACTTCTTGAAGGAAGAATATGAAGGAGATGAGAAGATAAGAGGTATGAAGGTGCTGTATCTCTTGAGGGAGTTTGAGAGATAGCAGATGAAGGATTCAGAGTCAGTGAAGGAGTACTCTGATAGGTTGGTTGGGATAGTTGATAAAATCAGAGTTTTAGGGACTGACTTGAAGGATGAAAGGCTTGTTCAGAAGATCCTGGTGTCTCTTCCAGAGAAGTTCGAAGCCACCATAGCGTCTCTGGAAAATACAAGAGACTTACCTGATATAAAGCTTGCAGAATTGTTAAATGCTCTGCAGGCACAGGAGCACAGAAGACTGATGAGAAGAGAATACTTTGTAGAGGGTGCGCTGCAAGCTAGAGTGAAGTCAAATGATGGAGGCAAAGGGAAGAAATTGATTCGGTCTAGAGAAAATGCCGGTGACTCCAAGTTTGTAGCAAAAGAAGGAAATTCGGTGGATCTAGCAAATGGAAGATGAACAAAAAGCCTTGTCAATACTGTGATGGAACTAATCATTAGTTTTTTAGATGTTGGAGAAAGCCTAATGCTAGATGCAGAAGATGTCACAAGTTGGGTCACATGGAAGCCATCTGCAAAGAAAAAAATTACCAGCAAGCAGGAAAAGCCCAGGTAGCAGTGAATGAAACGAGGAAGAGCATTTGTTTGTAGCTTCTTTTTCGAATCTTTTGTTGGGAATGATGCATGGCTGGTGGATAGTGGTGTACCAATCATATGACCGACAATTCGAAGCCGTTTAGGAGTCTAGACAGTCAATCAGGTCCAGAGTTAGAATTGGCAATGGACAGTATATTGAAGTGCAAGGGAAGGGTACAGTGACTATTGAAGGAAATCAGGAGGTGAAGCTGATCAGTGATGTTCTCTTTGTGCCAAATATTGACCATAATTTGTTAAGTGTTGGTCAATTAGTTGAGAAGGGTTATAAAGTGAAATTCGAAGGGAATGAATGTCTTATTAATAATGCGAGATAGCAAGGAAGTGCTAAGAATTCCAATGGAGGACAAGAGTTTCATGTTCAAGCCACAAGAGATGCAACAAATGGCTTTAAAGTGCAAAGAAGAAAATGCAAAGATATGGCATAAAAGACTTGGGCATGTTCACGGGAAGAGCATGTTGTTTATGCGAGAGAAATAGCTTGGCGGATGACTTGCCAAGTTTGGAGGAGGAATTTCCACAGTGCAAAACTTGTCTTCTTGGCAAGCAAGCCGATTTCCTTTCAAAGGAGGAGGCTGGAGAGCATGTGAGAAGCTGCAATTAGTCCACACAGATTTATGTGGACCTATGTCCGAGTCTTTTCTCAATGGTAGCAGGTATTTCATTACCTTCACTGATGATATGACTAAGATGAGTTGGATTTATTTTCTGCGAGCCAAGTCTGAAGTTGCTGATGTGTTTGTGAAGTTTAAAGCCTTCGTCGAGAATCGGAGTGGGAAGAAAATTAAAATGCTCAAGTCGATAATGGTTCTAAGTATACTTTTGCTCACAAGTTTAAGTTGAATTGTGAGCAAGAAGGAATTGTGCAGCAGTTCATCTGCTCCCTATTCACCTCAACGAATGGGGTCGGTGAGAGGAAAAACATAAGTATTATGGAGATGGCCAGATGTATGATGCAAGAGAAGATGTTGCCTAAGAAGTTACGGGCTAAAGCGGCTAATCTTTGCGGTGTTCTGTTGAACAGTTGCCCACAAAGGCCTTAGAGAGGTCAACACCTTTTGAAGTCTGGTATGGTGTTAAACCTTCTGTGAAAAATTTGAAGGTTTTTGGGTGTTTGTGTTACATTCATGTTCCTGAGGTAAAGAGGGACAAGCTGGATAAGAAGGCAAAGCTTGGAATCTTCATTGGGTGCATCTCCAATCAAAGGCTTACAGAATTTTTCACCTTATGACAGGGGAAAGGTGACGTATGCGAGATGTTGTTTTTCTAGAGGAAGATGAGTGGAATTGGATGGAAGGAAAGAGTGCGAAATAGCAACGGTTTGAAAAACAACCTGCAACAGATGTAGAGGTTGATGAAGTTATAGATGGATTGGAAGACAGTGTTGATGATTTACCAGTGAGAGGTACGAGGTCACTTGCTGAAATCTATGAAAGAAGTAATGTGGCAATACTCGAACCATCTAACTTTGTGGAAGCTAAGGAGGATCAGAGGTGGATTGCAGCAATGCAGGAGGAGATTTCAATGATTCAGAAAAACCACACATGGGATCTCGTTGACAGACCATCTGATAAGAATGTGATTGGGGTTAAGTGAGTGTTTAGAACAAAACTTAATCCTGATGGTTCTGTTAATAAATACAAAGCTAGACTGGTGGTGAAAGGCTATGCACAAATATGGGGAGTAGACTATTCTGAAACATTTGCTCCTGTTGCACGACTTGATACAATAAGGTTACTGTTAGCTATTGTAGCGAGAGAAGAGGTGGCCTATATTTCAGTTAGATGTCAAGTCTGCATTTCTAAATGGAGAGCTTGGGGAGGAGATTTTGTTGAACAACCTGAAGGCTTTAGTATCAAAGGGCAAGAAGAGAGTGTATACGGGTTGAAGAAAGCTCTATATGGATTGAAGCGAGGCTCCAAGAGCTTAGTATGGGAAGATAGATCGATATTTGTAGGATTTTGGTTTCGTAAAAAGCTTAAGTGAGTTCACTCTTTATGTCAAGAAGGTGAATCACAGTGTTGTAATTCTGTCACTTTATGTAGATGATCTTTTAGTGACGGGAAATGATATGGAATTGATAGAGAAGGTGAAGCAAGATTTATTTGCGGTTTTGAGATGTCGAGACTTGGGAAATATGTCTTATTTTTGGGTCTGGAAGTCAAACAGGCTTCATATGAGATCTTCATCTATCGAAAAAATACATGAAGGAAATTCTAAAGAAGTTTCGGATGGAAGATTGTCGAAGTGTAAGCACTCCTATGGCTGCTAAAGAGAAGCTGCGAGAAGAATGATGGAACAGATGCGTAGATGCTTCTATGTATAGAAGTCTAATTGGGTGTCTTATGTATCTTACAGCAACCGGACCCGATATTCTATTTCTTGTGAGTGTTTTATCCAGGTTTATGACTAGTCCTAGTCGGTTACATTTGATTGCAGCAAAAGGGTATTGAGATATCTCAAAGGAACATTGTTCTTTGGTGTGAAGTTTAAGAAATGTCGGAAGTTTAATTTGCAAAGATTTTCGATAGTGACTGGGCTGGTTCGGTGGATGACACGAAAAGTATGTCTGGGTATTGTTTCAATCTTGGTTCTGCTTGTTTCTCTCGATGTTCCAAAAGCAAGAGATTGTAGCTCAGTCCATAGCAGAGGCTGAGTTTATAGTAGCTACTGCAGCTGCAAATCAAGCTTTGTGGCTAAAGAAGATAATGAATGATTTGTGGTTGAATTCTAGTAATTGCATTGAAGTTAATGTGGATAATCGGGCTGCCTTAGCAATATCACGAATCCAGTTTTCCATGGCAAAACCAAGTATTTCAAAGTCAAATTTTTCTTTTCGCGTGAGGTGCAACAAAGCGGCGAAGTTAAGTTGGTCTATTGCGATCTGAAGATCAGCTTGCGACATGTTCACAAAACCACTTCAAGCTGGAAGATTTGAAGTATTAAGAAAGAAAATTGGAGTATGCAGCAGCAAGAATCGATCCAAGGAGGAGTTTGTTAGATTAATAATGTCTCAGTTGTTGTTTTCTTTTTATTTACTCTGTTTTCTGTTCTGTTTTTTTTCCCTCTGTTTTACTCTGTTTTTTTATTAAAAAAACAGCAAGTTCATTTAGTTACGTATTTAGTGTTTCTGCTATTTTCTAGGATGTGAATTAGCACCTTTAGGTGCAGTTATATGCTGCACGTGTGTGTGGTTTGTAAGCAGTTTTGTTCTTGTTTAAGTTGTCTTGTACTTGACAGTTTTCTTAGAAAACTGACGTACGCAAGTTTGTGCTCTGTTTTCTCGTGCTTCTCTTCCTCACTCAAAATTATAGCTTCTAGTTTTCTGTTTCTAGATTATCATTTTTGATCAGTAACAACATATCTATCATATCGATAAGAAATAATATTGTTTTCCACCATCATTTGTTAGCATATATTACGGAAAATATAACATTGTCTTCCAAGGTGTACTTATATAAGGAAGTACAAAAGAAAAATGCTATTCCTATAATATTCCCATAAATCTGCGCAAGTATTATTGACTTCCTTGAATATCGTAAGGACTTTCCAAATACAATTTCTTTCTCTAACACCGAAGCTTATAAGACAGTCTGCGGCCGATGGAGTTTGGTTGGAGCATCCGCGGCCGTCTTTGAATTACTCCTTATTGCAATTGTGTTCTCTCCAAATTCAAGAAAAGATGAGTTTCAATGCACCAAGACATATTTCTTTCGCTTTTTGGATTTCAAATCCTCCTCATCCCAGACACACTCTGTTAGTGCACAATCCTATCTCTACACATGGTGCTTAGGCGGGGGCAACACCACTGCTAATAGCAAGTTTCGGGACAACCTCAACTGCCCCCTCTACAGGCTGCTTTACGACCACTCTACAGGTTGCTTTACGACCAAGGACCCATCTCCGGTTTCTACAACATGACGAAGGTAAAGATCCGGACAAAATTTATGGTCTCTTCCTCTGCGTGCCAGTGCCCTCTAGGTTCCACAAAAACGAAACGGTTTGTATCGTACATTACAACTTAGCTGTAGAATTCTCGCACCTCCCCTCCCATAACTAAGAATGGCATACAAAAGCAGAAAGCAAGCAATTCCTACAAGCTAACTATGATATGTCGGGATGCACCGTGCAAGCTCATGTAGGGTCACTGAAAGTGAGACTGTATAGGCTTTCTAAGGAGATCGCCAGCATTCCTCGCCAAGTCTGTCGCATTCGTCACAAAATTGATCATCTTCCTGAAAGTTTCCACCAGGATCGAGCTGTTGGGAACTAAAACATCCGTACGGTTGACCAAGAAAAAAGCTGGCATCGACTCCATGATTGAGAAGAATGATCTGTTAGAGTAGTGCACGAACGTACCATATGATCGCCTCTTTGTCTCCTGGACATCTTTCTAAGATGTTGCTGGCAGCTGAATCGATGCAAGACTGATAGAGATTGGCGGCCACATCCCCTTTGAAGAAGAACAGTAAAGTTGCATTAGTAATCGAGAAAATATTGGCTGGGTTTTACCCGTAGGCGGTGGGTAAGACCACTCAGGAGTTGACACGTGGCTCCACGTAGGCGATGGCGTCAGACGTTCAAAAGCGCTCCTGGGCCCACCACTCTGATGCCCCTCCATTTTCTGTGCTTCTGTCTCTCTCCTCTCTCTTCTCGCTCTCTCCGAAATAAATGGTTGGTGGCTCAGCTCGGCTCGGCTGGCAAAAGAAAGGACGGATCAAAAGCGTAATGAATGCGCTGCACTCCCGCTTAAATTTTTTCTCTCCTCGCTTGAATTTTTTTGGGTTTTGTCTCTCTCTCTCTTCATCGAAGAGCAAACAGAGAACGAGCCGCACTTCCTTCTCGGCGCATCCCACCCCTCCGCCTCCACCTCCGCCTCGCCTCGCCGGTCACCTACCTCTCGCCACATCGCCTCCTCCAAGAGCCCCGCTAGTCGCAGCTGGTTCCCGACCGCCTTCGCCTCCCACTGTTTCCAACACGTAAGGTTTATGCTCACGTTGGTCTCTCGGCAACTTCTGGGCCTCCGTCCGATTTCCTCCTTTCGACGAACTTGTCATCAACTCCGACTACGAGCCACCGCCGCCGCCGGAATCCGCGCGCTATTCTGGAGGTCGAAGAAGTCTCTGTGGCCTCACAAGATCATCGATCTTGCCCTCAGCTATTATGCTCTGACGGCGCTGGGCGCCGAGGTTTGTTCTTAGTCACGTTCGCGATGGTTCTGTTTCCGGGATGCATGGAATGAATAGGTTCGTGTTCTGTCGCGCAGGATGTCGCGGCAGCGGACTCGAGGCCGAAGCACATATCACCCTCGGACGTGAGCCGAATCAAGTTCACGGACGAGTCCGTGGAGGAGATAGAGCCTCGGTTCCAGGCCTCGTTCAAGGTGATGGAGGAGCTGGGGAAGGGCACGATCGCAAACCCCGCCTAGATGAGGGCCGCATGGTCGGGCACTATTGGTTGAGGAAGTCGGAACTCGCGCCGGCCCGGTTCCCGGGCGCGGATTGAGAGCATGCTTGATGCCGTCTACAATTTCCCCGCCGACGTGTGAGCGGTAAGGTCGGTTCCTGAATTCCGGTCGTTGTTGCTCTGTGTGGTAAGAGAGTCTGTAGTTCCCTGCGTTTTTTTTTCTTGGGAATCGATTTGCTGTCGTGGATGCCTGTGTCTGTTTTTTAGTAAATGCCAGCATTGTCTTAGTCGCTCAAGGAAGCGCGAGCCGAGATAAATTGAATCAGTTTCTGGTCGAAGAGATGGAGAGCTCGTTTACATATTATTCACTTGAAATGATCATGTATGGAAATTTCTGACTTCAAGATGCAGTAATTTCAAAATTTTCTTCAGGTTTTCCGATTAATGTCAGCATGAAATTTAGTTTCTGATCGTTGGTTTTCGTTTAGTGTGCTTAACTAATTGCATTGGACATGGACGGATTGATTGACTTGATTATGTTTGACGCTTAATTTGCAGATTAAGCCCCCTTCTACTTCTCACGTGGATCGCTTTACTCAAGTACTTTCGGTTGGAATTAGATGTTCAGCTCTTGGGCCACGGTTTGTTGCGAGGCATTGGCCAAGTGTAAGGAGTGCTACAAGACCAGAAAGATCTTTGTTTCGTATGTGTTTGCCTCTCTGTACTTGGGCTAACATTTTTAGTCGGAGTCATGGATATTGAGTATACTAAGGATTGCGGTTGTGTCTGAGAATCTATACTTTGGGTAAATGTGTTGATGCTAAGTGGCAACTAGGCAAGTTGAGTTGCGATAAACTGCTTGTGATGTTAAATTAACATATTGATCTTTGTTTTCTTGTGATAGGAAGCAAGATGCATGGCTTTTCTATTTATCTGGTTTAATTATGTTGTGCTTTGCCGATGCTTCCCGACCCTTTGCTATTGATTAAATAAGGTTTTGTCTTTTCTTCTTGTCAGCTCGATAAGCTTAGTGACACACAATGCCAGCCGGAGTACAGTTGAAGTTCATCATAGAGGCACGGCAACAGGTTTTATTACTTAATTCAACTTAAATATGATTTATGTGATTTTCAGTTTGAAATGTAAATACAACTGTTATATATGTTAAAATCTGATGGAGTGTTTTTCATTTATTATCCTGACCTGCTTCTGTGAAACTAAATTGGGCTCTTTTGATGTTTGCAGATAGTTGAGTGTAAGCGAGTGCTCAAGTGGACATATGCATATGGTTATTATCTACCAGAATATGATCATGCTAAGAAACAATTTGATATTTGCAAGGTTTGTATTGGAGAGTAGGATTGTGGATAGACAATGGCCAGGCATATTTTTGGAATGTGTTATTGCACGTCACATGTAAATATAGACTTCCTAGTAAAACATCTCTATGGTTGTCACCTTATAGGATATTGCTCACTTTAGGCCTGATATGAAGTTGCTTATTTTAAGTGCCAAACTAGATGCAGAGAAGTTCAGTGATTTTTTCACTCCACCCTGATATTTAGATATGCATTAAGGCGGTATCCAATTGAAATTCTTCACACCAGTGCACCTGAAGCAGATTACTTGGATGCGGCTATTCAAAGTGTAAATAAGACAAGTGTACTTTTTTTTATTTATTTATTATAAGACAAATGCACTTTGGCCAATCAACTAACACTATTTTACCTTCATATCATTTCAATTTGGGTGCATCTAAAACAGGTTCATTTCCTTTTTATTTTTATTTTTTGTTTCTGACTTGAATCGCTGCACAATATTGTTAAGCTCTGTCATCTGGAGAATATGTTGGAAAGAATGACAGCATGTATCTGCCTTTTCTTTTTTTCCATAGGTATAGCAGCATGTATCCATTAGACTAGTTATTGAAGAAAGCATGTATCTGTTGGCCTGTGCTTATGCTCACCAGTCATCCCTTCAAATTATCAAATACTCTACAAAACCATCTGTTGTCCCTTTCATTTGCTGAGTGGCCATCCCTTATTCTTCTGTTTACTTGTCATTTATTGCTGTCCATCGGATTCTCATTGTGAGAGTATAAAAGTTCACATTTGTAATACAGTTGACCCCAGTCAAGCTACTGGAAGTTGTACTTAGCTTTTTGTTTGTTTCTGCATGTTGGTTGTGCAACTGTTGGATGAATTCATCAGGAATGTAACCTCGAAGAAATCTCCGATGATGATGAACCCCCAATAAAAGGTTCCAAGGATAAAAAATCAAATGGTCCGGACTCTGGAAAAGGACCTGGTCTTGTCTTCAAGATAACTAGCAAGGTTCCTTACAAGACAGTACTGAAAGGTACTTATTCTTTCATACATTATGTCTTTTATCTTTAGGATTTTGACTATCCCTTCAAACTGCCAATTGGATGTCCTGCTTCCATGTTGTAGCTCACAGTGCGGTGGTATTGAAGGCTGAGACTATGGCAGAGAAGGTTGAGTGGTTGAACAAATTAAGAAATGTTGTCCTGCATTCTACTGGAGGTCAAATGAAGGGAGAATCTGGGCTCCCCCTCCAACAAAGCCTCTCCGATGGTTCTCTGGTGAGTCATCTAATGGTATTGCTTGGCAACAAATTCCCTTCCTTTCCCTTCTTCCGCAAGGGGGAAAAAAGAAACAACCATCAACCCCTAAAGGGAGATAGAAAATCAATGGGTTTGTTTTATCTTTAGCAACTGCAAGCAAGATCCATCTGTTTCACTTTTCACTCTTCCAACTGTCCAGTGTTCCTGTAGGAGTTCTTTGAAGATAGAACTTCAGTGGATGTCCCAAGAAGTTCGTGGTTATGTCAAAGCAGTTCTCAACAGCCTTGGTGCTAACGTTCCAAAAGTCAGTTTTCTTTACTTGGTGCTGTTGTTCTTATGTTTGCTGAGACGGTGGCATTGTTTTTTATTTCACTAGCTTCTTATGTCCCTGAGCAGGCCGTGGTACTTTGCCAAGTAGAGAAAGCCAAAGAGGACACGCTCAATCAATTATACAGTTCGATCAGGTTAGCTTGAAGATCACATTGATTGTTTGTGTTTTTGGTGAATCGATTATTTTTTTTCTTTTGAATTTTTCATAGTATGCTCGTGTTCCTTACTACTTGGTGCAAATGCAAGGTATTCGAAGCATTCCTTTTGGAGTGGTGGTTTGTTAAGACCACTGCAAGTAGCATCTATTGCATCTGACCATATGTTGTTGGAAATGGTTCCCTATAATGAAAACATATATTAGTATGTTGCATTGACCACATATCTATTGTGTTCTGTTTTGTAGCTACAGTTTCCAATTCGACAGCACTAATATGCTTCATATGTAACCTTTTTTACACTATTTTATATCATTAATGAAGGTTTATTCTTGAATGATTAGTCATCCTTTTTTGTTTACATTGGATTGTAGTGCTCAAAGCACAGCAAGAATTGAAGAACTACTTCTAGAGGATTAGAATGTAAAACGTAAGAGGGAAAAATGCCAGAAACAAGCCTCCCTCCTGTCGAAACTCACAAGACAACTCAGCATTCACGATAATCGAGCATCTGCTGCCTCTAGCTGGTCTGATAGCAGCAGTCCTGCAGGTAATAGCTAGTGCGGTTTTAGTTAAATGTGCAGTGCATCTTTAAAATCTGAACAGCTTATGGAGTAGGACTTGTGTGCCATGGCAGTATAATTCTTATAAGTTGTGTCTGAAGGGTTAAGAAAACTAATTTCTTAAAGGACTTTCTGTTTCCAAATTGATTTCTCTCTGCTAGTATGCCTTTGGCTGTTGCTTTTGCTGTAAAGTTTAATGGAGCTTACCCTTTGGGAGAAGTTCTTTTTTTTTCTTCCCTGGTTTATAGTAATAAAATGGTGTGCCCAGTGCTTCAGAATTTAATCTCCAACTGGCGGTCTCAAGTGGTTTAAATGCTGAAAGTTTCTCAAATCTTATGTTTCCAGAAATACGAAATTGTGATGTTAGAAATCACTGACTGGTAAAAGCCTCTCCAATTAGCATGAAACTTCAAATTGGGAATGGAAAAGGATACTGGTCTTTATTGTGATTTAAATGGTGAAAATTTCTCGAATCTAATAATTTCTCTATATGTGGAAGAATGGTGTTGTGATTTTAGAAAAGGTAAGCTTTTGCAATTTGCATCAAAATTCAAATTGGGAACTGAGAAAACGCTAGTTGCAGACTAAAGTGCAGTTTAAATTAGGTTTCTTGAATCTGAATTTTCATGTATTTATCTTGGAAAAGCGAATTTGTGATTTTGGAAACCATTGGTTGGTAGAACCTTCCCATGATCCTTTAGTACTTTGTGACGTGAACCTCTTCCTCTTCCTCTTTGAGATGTTTTCATAGAAGGCCTCTTGATTGATTCTCGATTTAGTATCAGAGACTTGACTACAGTGCTTCCTATATTGCACTTATTTCCTGGTAATTGAAAAAAGAAGGAAGAAAAAATCTACCTCAGCTGCTGAGGTTATCCATATCTATATTGCGCAGAAAGCCCAAGAAGTAATGGACCCTCATATGGTGATGACTGGAGGAGCGCATTCAATGCGGCCTCCAATGGACACACTGATTCATCTCGGTTTGGGACGAGCCACAGTCGGCGGAACAGTGACCTTGCTCGAAATGGTGATGTCAGCTCGGCATCAAATCCCGGTGGCCAGCGTACACCGAATCTATTACCGCCCGCGCCCCCACAGTCAGGTTCGACTTACGGATACTAGATGTTTGAAGATCATGATGGATAATGACTCTCAAGGCATTCTTGTTGGATGGGTGTCTTTGCTCCTAGTGGTTTGAGTATTTAAATTGAATCACATGTCGCTGTAAATGCTTCATAAAGGTGAGAATGAGTATTAGGTGGTCATGTATAAAAATTACGCGATTAATATCGGAGCCTGCCCATTCGACTGTCTGTCATCCGGAGCTTCATTAGTTCCTTTCATCGGAAGGATTGGTTTGTCAATTTTTTTCCTTTTTAGTAGGGTTGTTGTGGGGGGTGGGCCGGGGGCAGGGTGGGGATAGCTTACAATTTTGGCTCGCATTATCCGCTTCGGAGTACAGACCTATTATTCTGAAATATAAGCTTCTGAGTTTCGATTAAAGTGATGCTCATGCCTTTTTTAACTTTTATTGATTGAATCAAACGTGTTCCATGGAGTTTGAGCCTTTTTAATCTAGACCTCTTGTTACCTCGAAATTGTAAGCCCAATTTGTGTCTTTTTCCATCTTATTTAAAATTTTGAAAAGGTTGAAATATTATGGATGCAAAATTTCGTAATATCGTGATAGCAAAATTATGTATCATTGAATGATTCCTTTTCTTTTTTTTTTTCTCAAAGAAACTATGTAGTTGACTATCTGTTCTATTGTATCGCGCCAATCTTTTCTAGAGCGATGGTACAACGTAATACAACTCATTTGTTCAGGAAGCTTGAAATATATATTTTTGTATCATTTATAAAAATAAATAAATAAAAATATTTTTATTATTCACGAAAACATTTAAATATAAATTATAATGAATAATTATAAAAATTATCTACTAATTAATAAAAGGGGTAAAAAAAATACTATTAAGAAAGTATTTTATGATCATTTATCTTTAGCAAAATAAATGCAATTTAAATATACAATCCATTTATTTTTATCTTATTTGGGAACTTTAGGATAGCAATTGCGATCCTTTGTTGGCATCAATTTTTTTCCGTTAGAGGCACCCATGTATGGGGCAAACCTTATTTTTAACAAGTCCAGTAGAGAACAATCCAAGTGAAGAAATGGCTGATCGTCGCCCTTCCGCAATTGGAAAACTTTGGAAGCTTGGCCGACGATTTGATGATATATGTTTTCACCGATGATGTCATGCACTGATGATGTTATGCCTCTTTAAGATCATCAGGAGCTTCGAGATCAAGTAGGGAGGGTCTCCATATCGACATCACACCAAGGCGGCCAGATCGCAAAAACCCACAAGCGTTATTTCTATAGCGACTCTTTTACTAGAATGAAATGGTCGACTAACGGATTTGTACATTAGAAATGGATAGATCTTTCCTTCATCAAGATGTACATACCACAACCATACGTACATGGACTTCCTACCCGCATGTGTCGACCGTATGCCTTCTTTAAAGGGTCGAGAATCACGGATCGATTCATCACAAGTTTGACTCCGCGATAAGGCGATGTTCGATTGCGGCGACAGAGATTTCAAATCATACGTGACTTAATGTTCCTTTTCTTTTAACTAAGAGTCGAGGTGATATCCAATATAGTGGCGCAATGGAGTTATCCGCTATACAGGAAGAAGAAACTCCTTTTAGAAAAGCAAACCTAAGTCCTAAAACATTGTCCAACTTCACCGGGCTGGGACCTTCCTTATATCTACTTTGCTAAAATGCATTAGAGAATGAAGTACGGTGAACGGAAAACGAAAATAAGAAGGCAAGGGTTCGGCATCAACAGTGATCATCTACGACACAAATAGTTCAATTGAATACAATGTCTACTGCTACCTCCTTTGTGACTGCATCACTGGGCCAACCACACAATAAACATAGGAAGCGAAAAATGTTATTGCGTTCACAAAGATATGAGAAGGATCGAATGTTCACCACAACAAGATGATAGTGCTATTAATAAATGAGTTGTTCTCGCCTGATGACATTTTAGTAACATACCTGAGTTGCCTCGCGCACTAGAAATTCTTCTATGGCCTTGCTGAATTCCTCATCCAGAAGGTAGTGGTAGCTATAAGTGGGTACAGGCATATAACCTCGCTGAATTTTGTGCTCACCCCGAGCCCCTGTCTCCACTGTTTTCAAATTAAGCTCTATAGCAACTTCTATTGCCTGTTATGTAGATAAAAGTAAATAGTTATATTGTTCCAAACATGACAAGCGCATGCTTCCATATCACAAGAACTATTGTCCTCACATAGCAAATCTGCTTTTCGCTAATATTAGTTGATCTACCACTTCCTCTTTCCTCTTTGTTTTTGCAACTCCACTGCAAATTCCTTGATGGGAAATTTTTCATTACCATATGAGGACTATTATAATGTAAGAGAAAAGCTTTGTCAACTTCTGGAATGACATTTCTAGATATGCCCACGCCTTTACAGCAGCTAAAGTCCCCATTTAGAGCTGAAGATAATCATGGTAGTAGGCCTGAACAATGACATTTATCTTAGCTGCTGTACCTGTCACATAGACCCATGGATAATCATCACCTAACGCTACCCTTTTATTACAACAAAATAGGTCCCCAATTCTTCAAAGAACAAAATTATACGCAAGCAGATTCCAAAACCAAATGAATGATATTTACTTCATGATTTGAAGTATATCACACATTCTAGTATTCTTACTTGGGAAGAATTTACATAATCTTAGAGAATCGGTTGCCACTTTAAATTGACAATCTCTTCCTCTATTTAGCTTGCACTTACATTTGATATCTTGTTCACGCTTTTACTATACTGAAGTCTCAAGGTACAACACATGGGTTAGCAAATCCATACCATGCAATTAAGTCCATTAGTTCACCCTTTGTCAACATAAGGTTAAACGAATCTCACTTTTTAAAATAGGCAATAAGCACCCAAGCAAGAACTTCCATATCAAGTATATATCGAACTCACAGGAGTTTTGCATGTTAAATAGAGACAAACCTGGTAATAACAAGCTTCAAAATGTAAGTTGGGATAATAAGCTTTTGGGTGACAGCCCCAAAGGCGCCCATATATAGTATCTCCGCCTATAAGATTAAGGGCTCCCACAACAAGTTCATCCCCTTCTTCAGCTACAACCAGTAACACTTGGTCTCCCATTTTTGATCCCATGTTATGAAAAAACTCTCTTGTCAAATAAGGGCTGCCCCACCTAAATAAACATAAGCAAAGAAGACATGATCTACTTAAAGCTCTCATATCAAATAAAGATGCCTTTGAATATACACAAGAGGCAGGCAAAACAATCAACAATATCATATTTTCTGCAAAGGAAAGACAACCACCCTTTGGACCCATACTTGTTATCGGTGGTGTTCTGTAGAGAACGTATAGAAAAGAATCCCGTGCTTAGCCTGCACACACAATCAAAACCAAGAAGCTCAAGTCCTTCATGTTTCACAAAGTGAAGGTATTAATTTAGGAGTAAGTTGTAAGAGAACAGAGTCACATGTGGATGATCACATCTAAGGACTACTAATCTAAAAGCTCAAACCAAAGGGACAGAAAGTTGCTACTAGCATCTAAATTCAAATTAATAGTATTACTGGGAAGTTACGACATGATATACTTATTTATACTTCTCTGTACAGTTAACCAACTAGTCTCTATTCACATTGATATCAAATTGAACCGGCTGGATTACATATATTATTAAACCTCACATATTTTGGGTAGGATTGGCTTAAAATCTTCCCCGAGACGCTTTTGCCATGATATTTATACTCATTACCTTTATTTCATTCCCTCGAAGGCGCTTCATTGTCAAGTTTTGGGCAGAAATCTGCAGAAAGGATTTGATCCAATGAGTAAAAGCTTGTGTGCCCAAAAGATGCAATGTAACCGCACTATGAGACCATAAGATGCAACGAGATAAAAATGCAAACTGATTTTTGATAAGATACCATAGTGCACCAGCAATGAATTCCCGATAACTTAATGGGGAATTTAATATTATGTCTCGTGCTATTAGCAAAATTGATTTTAACAGGCAAAAAGGAAATCATTACTACATGAAAGTTTATGTGTGTGTTTTTTTCCCCTTTAGTATAGGTACAAATACAGTTGATACACTCGCCATTGATATATTTGCATTAAACATTTGTCGAACGTAATGTTGATAGGCATTTGTAAAGATCAGTTCATATAATAATTCCCCATAACTCATGTCATCATAAAGAACGACCAATTCGTTACTCAACCGTTCATATTTTACTACTTTGAAGCATCTTCAGCAATTAGTCGGTTTTCCGAGTTGTCAAAGAAGCTCAACTACCAAGATGACACTTCACTTCAAGAGTGAATTTCAGCAAATGCATAAGGTCACCAGCATTATATCCGAAATTGGGAATGCAATCCCCATGAAGCATCGAGTCTCGGAGTGTTAGTAAAAGTTCTACGAGCATTTAGTGAAGATTGCGGTAACATATATCGTTCCATAATAACTACTTTCTTCATTTCCCCTATGACAAGCATATGTATCAACACAATTTACCAAAAAATTTATCAAATTTTCAACCATATATTTAAAGAATAAAGAACTAAGAGCAAGATTTAAAAGAATTTCTAGGTGGGAGTATCTTCCCAAAATAAAGGAAATTCCCAAATAA
>CM024624.1:7615952-7709635 GCA_014182585.1 Eucalyptus coolabah
TTATTTAATCACTAATACTCTTATGATACCTAATCTTATTTAAACCTAAGGTTTTTAGATTTTGAGGGATTTTCCATGCATTTATGGAGGAATAATATTTTATGGGTCTTTTTTTCATTTTTTGGATTTTTGGTCTTTTTCTGAAAATATAAATCATTTTTGGCTTTTTTCTTAACTTTTTTGGTTTTTGAGAAAATAAGGATTTTTATTTTTTTTATTTTCTGGAAAATAAATTATTTTTTTATTTTTAATTAAAATATTATAATATAATTATAATATATTAAAAACGACCCGGGTCGGATCCCCGAGTTGGGCCCGACCCGGGTCGTGACCTGACGCGACGTTTCCTCCCTTCTTCGCCTAAACGCGGCGCCGATGGAGGGGCTGGGACGGCCAATCGGCGTCGACGACGACGGCGACACAGAGGACAGCAGTGGTAGGAGGATGCGGCGCGGAGGCAACGCGGGGCTGCTTAGCCAATCAGGACCGAGGCCGAGGCTAGGGTTTCAAAAAGAAAAATGGGGAGTGCTAGGCGAAGGCAACTAGGGTTTTAGGCAGGGAGCGACGGCGACGACGCGACCACTAGCGATGGCGGCGGCTGTTACCTGTCCGTAGCAACAGCACGACGAGGCGGTGAACGGTGGCGGTGACAGGGGTTGCAGGTGTGGGTGACGACGACGGGGCAGCGACGGCAGCCCCTCAGCTTCCAGATCTGGTGTGGCGTCGGCGGATCGGTCGCGGCAACGGCTTTGGGGGGGATGGCAGCTAGCCTTCGAGGCCAGATCAGGTGCAGCGGCGTCGGGGCACGGCCCGGGGCGGCCTCCTTCTCCGGTCTGCTCACTCAGACCCGAACCTCTCCCTCTCCGGCCGACCTCCGTTCAGATCTGGGCTCGCTCGCTCTTGGACCTCCCCCAAAGTCTCTCGGTGGGAAGCTTTCGGAGCTTGCGTGCCTTCGACCTTCCTCGGTGTCGTTCGTCTGTCCTTGGCCTTCCCCGACGCCCTATTTATAGGCGAGGGGAAGGCCGGTCGGCGGAGGTTCGGCCGCCAATCGGCGTAGTGCGGCCGAACCGGTGTCCCGTCGCTGCTACTCCTCCCCACTTCGTCGTAGGCTATCCTTGCGCGCATCATCGTCGCAACGCGTGGTCTGCAGAAGCGGAGGAGTAAGGAGGAAGGAAGAAGAAGAAGGGGAAAAGGAAGAAGAAGGAAGAAGAAAGGGGGAAAAGGGCCGTGTCGCGCGGACCGAGCAATGGGGGCCGGCGCGAGAGAGAAGAAGGGGCTTTGGCTGTTTCTTTTTTTTTTTTTTTTTCTTTTTCTTGTTTTTGTTTGTTTTTCTTGTTTGTTTTTTTTGTTATTTGTTATTTATTATCCGAAAAAAAAAGGAAAATGAAAAGAAATTAATGCCTAATTAATTAAAAACATAATCAAAATTTAAGTTTCAATAGGGCGGTCCTCTGTGCTCACCCCTAGAATGTGACCATGGATTGGTCAATTTCATGCACTCATGTTGACCTGATTTTTGCTCAGTGAAGATATTAATTATTTTTGACATATATGGTTAGCCGTTGTTCAAATCATATGTACTATGAATATGTATTTCTCCTTGCGAATATTAAGATGTGTTTGTACCAGAATTGTTAGTAATATATACTAAGTGTAGTTCTATTATATGGGTTGGGGATGCTAGAATGGATTTCCCATCGATTAGTCGCTTAATACTTCAACATCGGTGAGTTAATTGGATTGTTGGCGGGCTTCCATAATTCCACTTGTTTTGGCGGCCATGGCATGTCGATATGCAAAGTTGTTTGTGCAAAGTTGTTGATTTCGTAGTTGAAGAGTTCTGGAATTTATGAGCTTTTAGATTTATGCTTCTAAAGAGCAATTGTAAGGATTGGACAAGAGTACGTAGCAAAAGTGGGGACAAGTTTCTATAAATAAGGTTTTAATGTATACTAGACAAGGATATATAGCTCAGAGACGTAGAACAAAAATTCGTTTATTTGCATCAAGCACTGTTTCGGTGCGGGCCACGAGAGCGGTACCAAATCGAGGCAAACTCTGAATCCTCGAAATGATTGTTCGATGTATCATGAAACTTCTTTAATTTTCAAACTTTCGATTCCATATGCCTTGAAACCAAAGCAATATCTTAGGTTTTTGTTTGAGCTGTACGAGATGAAATTCTCAGATTTCTTCGTTTTCTCCTTCCTGTTGTTCCAAAATTTCCATTTTCTATTCCATCTATTGAATGAAAAATTGAAGCACTACGATCTTAGGCCTTGACTCACCCTCCATGGATGAACCTTGCGGAGGAACCCTTAGGTATACGTAAAATATTGAAATTAGATTATCTTTTCTCTTCTTTTTGATAGGTTTGGTAATCCTATTGAAAAACCGGTGTAAGTGAAGATCCAGTTAGAAACGATACGGATAAAAAGATTCATAGTTGGAGTGAAAGTTCTAGTCTCGGATTAGAACAAATTACTATAATTCGTCCTCTTCTACGGATCGGTCGACATTTTTCACAGTAGGCTTGGCCTACGAATCTATTCGAACTATCAACAAATTCCACAGGTCGTGAACTTCTTTTCCGGAGAAGAAGCAACCCGCAATGAATAGGGAAGGTATAGTAATACTATGAATAACCCAGTATGGTATAGTAATACTATGAATAACCCAGTATCGAATACTGGTAATAATATCGACAAATCGATATTTCATGATCAAGGGTGTAGTACTATTTGTAGTAGTGGTTCTTCTATATTGTATTAACAATTGAAATTCTCAAAGCCGCGCGGAAACACATAAGAACTCTTAAAGATGCTCCAGAATCTTTTGATTGCTCATTCGAGAACTACGATCTTCAATGTTCTTTGATTTCAAAAAGACATTATCAATCATGTGAAAAATCAAAACTGCGAAAAAAAATAGCTCGACGCTAAGATGATAAAAAGCTTAACACCTCTCATTCTTATTAGTACTTTTTCATAAGATACCAAAGTGGATGATTGACTCATTCCATACTAGAAATAATCGTAGGAAATCTTTTGATCTTCCCTATTTTGGACCTTAGCTCCACGGAACAATATGCTATTCTTTGAAACACGGAAGAATTGAAATCTTAGATCAAAACACTATGTATGGATGGTATGAACTTGCCTAAATAAGAATTTTTGAACGGCGAATAACCCAGCTATTACTCACTACATCAAAAAATTTCCATTAATGAAAGATGTAAATCCATTGGAAAATCAAAACTACGCATGTCGGATGAAATGGTTGTTGCTATCTGCTCCAATAACGAATCATTGGTTTAAACTGAATAACTAAATAAAATAGATAGACTTTTCTCTTTGTCTCAGGTTGATGGATCGTCTCAATTGGAAGATCCCCTATATGGATAATACACATTCTAGTAGCTCGATAATGTCAAGAATTCCTAACTAATGCATGGGAACAGGTTAATCTTTGAAGTATTTTCCTTTCCAATATTTTTCTATTGGAGCTTCTCTCATTCCTTTTATCGAGCATAATGATGTGAATCGAGCTTTAATGGATCAAATTATTTGTCAAATTGAGAATAAATTAATTATCTAGGGAGGATTGAAGTGAAATTAAATTATATGCACATTTAAGGTTTAAATTTCATGGAGAAATTTCAAGCCGTGACAACCTCCCTCGCTTAAGTCCCTTAGCTCCAGTTCAATGTAATTATATAGGCTTAATTAACTAATGTTTTTATTTAAGGGTCATGATCAATCTCTAATTTTTTAATTAATGGATACTTAATGGGTTGCTAAAATTTGGGTGTTGACATCTTATTGCTTTCTTGATAACCCTAATGCCATTTCATTTGGGCTTAAAAATGGCGACTCCTGATTTCCGTTAATTTTTATCATCTCAGCCTTGTGAGAAGCCTTCGACCAAAAACCGAAAAGAACCTTGTGAGAAGCCCAAGACGGAAGGGCCCTGGACCCAGAGAGGAAATAGTACATGCTTGCGCTAGAAACAAAGCAATTTTAGACACTTCATATATTGTACACGTCTTTGAAATGATATGCTCGCCATAAATATGTGGATCTTATGATAGGTTACCCGAACATGAGATCTACCAAAAATGACGGCTTTGTTGAGGACACCGCCTAGAATTTTCACTGAATGGTAGGTTGAATTTGTTGTGACCATGGTAATCATCTCATACATTGTTCTTATTAGAAGATATTTCATTTCCGACTCAGTTAATAAGGTCTCCAACATGGCTTATCCATGAACTATTTACTACATGATTTCGAATGAAAATAATGTCCGAGTTCACAAAAGGAAAGTCATATGCACGCATAACAAGGTGCTGAATAGCTCGCAAAAGAACATGACATATAGCGAGAAAGAAGCCAAAAAAAATGCTCCTCCTTAGATAGTAGTTATGGGTCATTAACAGCTTTCGGATTTTTTTGGACAATTATCCTCACAATTTTACTAGATTTACTAGTGTTGACTGTTAAAAGTAGTGCTTCTATTGCACTTGTTAACAAGACCCGCATAGGAAAAGAGCTAGAGGGAGGGAGGACGGATGACCAAAATCAATATGGGGGGAGGGAGGGAGGGAGAGAGAGTCCGACACGTGTTGGAGCGTGTCGGACACGTTGACACGGTCGGACACGCGGTCAACGTGAGAGAGAGAGAGAGAGAGAGAGAGAGAGAGAGAGAGAGAGAGAGAGAGAGTCCGACACATGGCGGAGCGTGTCGGACACGCGGTCAACGTGTCGGATTTTCCGACATGTGGTCAACCTTTGCTCAAGGGAGCAAAGACGAGGTTGTGAGCGATGGCAAGCCTGGGATGGCGAGAGATGGCTAGAGAAAGAGCATAGACTGAGGCGAGGGCCGCCACTGTGATGTTGCGATGGATCCAACGAGGCTGCAGCTGTGAGGGAGAAAGGGCTGAAGGTGAGAGGAAGAGGAGAGGAAGGCGGTCATGCGGTGAGGAAGGAGAAGGATCGAGAGGAGGAGAAGAGGAAGGGTCGTGCGGTGAGCAGTGAGGAAGGAGAGGAATCGAGAGGAATGGTTGTGCGGCGAGCGACAAGGAGGAGGAGGTAAAGGAGCTAGGGTTTTTGATAAGAAACTCAAAAATAATTTAAAAAGGGGACTCTGATGAGCCATCACGTATTTTGGGGAGAGGGAAAGTGACAGGGACAACCTTTCTATGAGTGGTGGGGAGGGAAAGAAAAATAAATTTAGGGGTGAGGAAGGGTTGGTTTGTTGGGGTGGGTTGGGGGGGGATCTTAGAGGGGATTTACACGTGAGGACATGAAGTCGACGGTCAATAATGTCTTTATGCACGTGTTGGAGAATTCCAACACGCTTGGTTTTTTCTCCGGTCAACCGGTTTCTGGTAAAACAGTGGTGGTGCCAAGTCAGCCTGTTGCGGAGTTGAAATTGAAGCCTGAGCGGGTTTGTCAATAAGCGGTAGGTAAGCTATTAAATATCCAATGCCGGTCCTTGATCAATCAAAAATCAGATTACAATAAGCCATCTAGTGATGTCGGTGTAATCTATATCAGTCTTTCTACTTCACTTTGAAACTTGTTTCGTATAGTCATAATGTTGATAACATATGAGACAAATAAGAACCAATCATTAAGGCATACAATTCATTATTGTGACTTTTTTTCCTAAGTAAAGATTCTGTTAATGAGGATCTTTAAGACACTTAATCAAAATAGGATCGTGATTCTCAAACGTCTATTAATTTTTCGCAATACTTATAATTCGTTTATTGGAAAGTAAAATTTGTTCCTTTATTAAGTATGGCTCAATTAATATTTTAAGGATTTTTGCGACAAGAACTTTTATGAAGGCAAAGGTGAAGCCCCGCGTGGTTAGAGTGTGACTTAGTGGGGAGGGACCATCCTTGATATACTTTCTATTCAGTACTATAAGGACCACGTTCTTTGGTGCTTACTGGCCGCCCTGTCTACTATTTCTTGGCCAGACTTTTCCAATTGAGGTAGACTTATATCACGAGAATGTACGAAATTAGACTTCGCATGAGAGAGTTTGAAGAGACACCCCTCCATTTGGGACCATAACCATAGCAATGTGGGGGCTACCAAAACATGCGACAACGTAGAAAGTGACTTTGAAAAGAAGATTAGCGTCACCGGATTTGATTACTATGATTACCGAAGATAATTTAAATGGAGTTAAAAAAAATTAAAAGGTGAAAAAAGTGGAGAAGTGAGTCAACGATGGCCAGATAAAGAGGAAAAAAAAATGGAAAGAACTCAATTCAAAGTGGGAAAATTTACCTTGATCATAATCTTAATAGAGGATCATTCAACGTAGAAATCTTCGTTGCAAAATGAAAAGGAAAGAGGCGATGTTTCGTGGAAATTTCAACACCAACACCAACCGCACATCTTTTGAAAAGTCCGGTGGGATCATTATCAGAAGAAAGTGACACTCGAGAGACTCGTATGGATATGCGTTTTCAGTCCACCCTCAAATTAATTTCCATGTAATTAATACGTGTTTTAACTAAAACTACGCCTCTAACCAAAAAAAAAAAAAAAAAACTATGACCGCCCTTAAACCATCGGCATTTATTTTCATCAATGCGCTTTCGTGTCTTTTTTATTTTTATTATTTGTCCACTTTCACAAAACTACAGCATTTTGAGTGAGGTTATTGTGGCGTGCTGAGAGTTGTCGATGGCTTGAAAAATTGAATTTTCAAACAATGCTTGTCCTTGAAAAGTTTATTTGATGTGCCCATATTCATCAAGTTGGAGATAGATTGGATGCTACTGAAAATTGGAACTTGTCCTATTGGGACCGGCATTTACTAAGTAGGCGTGAGCGATTTCCGGATGGGTAGGTTCTAGAGAAGCTACCCTATCAAGATCAGTTTTCAATTTTCGAAATTTGGAACCTACACTAGAACTAGTCGGTAGGGTCGGTCTGGTCTAGTTCTAGGTTTACCCTAGATTGATGATCACCCCTAGTTTAAACTAGATTACTCTTCACAAACCACAGAGATTGCATGTGGAGATTTTATTTCGTCTTAAAATGTATTGTCCTTACAATGGTTTATTAGAATCGGCAACAAAGTTTGTAAATGTTAATTCGGAGCATAGTTTGCATAATGATTTCATTCCTAATGGACAATGATGAAAAGAAGTCGCAAGGATTTAATTTTGAGGAACAAAGCTTTTCTAATATCATTCGTACAGCTTGATGTCCATTTCGAGGCGAAAGTATTTGTCTCCTTGAACAGTATCTGTCACAAAAAATCGCGATTCCTCTTGCCATGAAGAAATCTCCATTTCTGTCCACAATGGAAAGATCTCCAGTTTGAGCTGCCTTTATATCTACACCATTATGTTCAAAGTGCCCTTGTGATCCGTTAAATGGAACACTAAAATGTAGGCGAACCAGGCGTTGTAGTCACTCTTTATGTCCTAGAAATAAAAGCGTTGAGATTGAGTGACCGCCGAAGATGGAAATTAGTTCCCAATTATCCCTCGTCGATCAAGCGTGGAACCTGATCATCTTCCCAAAATTGAAGTTGCCAAGCTCGGTTTCAAAATTGTTGCCAGTCTGACTGCGAAAGCACGGAACTACGGGCTTGTCTTTGTCCTTTGAAACTCTCTCATGATTGAGTTGGGTCAATGGTGACCTTTCAACTGACTACGGCTCGTCCTTGTCCTTTGGTTGGTGGAAGACCAAGACCCAATGCATAATCACAAGGACATGTTAGATATGAAGCATGGCAAAAGCATTCCCAAAAGTGAAGTTGCCAGCTTGGTTTCAAGATTTTGATATATCAATCCAAAGATATTAAGCAATTAAGACGCATTTAATTTACAAAAAAAAATTAGAAAATATTTTTCAAAAGATAATCGCCTATAACATTTAAGAAATTAATGAACTGAAAAATGTTTTTATTATTCACGAAAATGTTTAGATACAAATTGCTGTCGGCAATCAAAATATTTTTCATTAATTAATTATTTTAGGCAGTATAAGTGATTATTTTTTGAAAAAATATTGTATATTATTCATTTTGGCTAAACAAATGCAACTTTGTATCACAAAAAAGTACGAAATCAGGCTTCACACAATAGAGCTTTGAAGAGAAACTTCTCTGTTTGGGACTACAACCATAGCAATGTGAGCTACCAAAACGAGCAACAACGTAGAAAGTGACATGCAAAAGATAATTAGTTTTATCGGATTTGGTTGCTATGATGGACAAAGATAATCTAAATGGAAGGCGAAAAAAGTGAAGAAGTGAGTCAAAGTTCAAGAAAACTACAATGGCCATTCAAGAGGAAAATGGAGAAAACTCAATTCAAAGTGGAAAATTTAGCCTGGTTCATAAGCGTAGGAGAGTATCATTATTGAGTCTAATATTTACCATCTGACTTGGATAACTTTGTCATAGAGAAGAAAGAGGCAATCTATTGGAGGAAATTCAATCCAAACACCAACCGCATCTCTTTCGAAAAGGTTGGTGGGATCCATGTTAGAAAAAAAAAAAAAATGACACTATAGAGAGTCAAATGGACGTACGTTCTCAGTCCACTCTCAATAGCTTCCATGATTGGTTTTCTCAAAGTGCGAGTCGAGTCATGAACGCAATGAAAAATGCTTTAATCGGTTTCTCTTTTGGCAAAACACACAGAAGAATGAGAGATCTGGGAAGAAAGTTACTAAAATTAGGCAATATGCTGCTTCTTTTTACTAGGTGTTTCAACTAGATCACTTCACAAAATACAGAGATTGCGCATAGAGATTTTATTTAATTATTAAACATGAAAGACGGATCTTTCATACAATAAGTTCTTATATGTATTCGAACAAAATCAGATAGCGGTTTCATTCCTAATAGACAATGATAAACAAAAGTCCTTGCTAGAATTCAACCCTCGAGGTACAAAGCGTGTCTAATAACACTCATACAGTTTGATGTCCATTTTGATGCGAAAATACTTGGCTCCTTGAAAAGTATCGGTCTCGAAGGTTGCGATGCCTCTCGCCATGAAGAAATCTCCGGTTCCGCCCACGACGGAAAGATCCCTAGTTTGAGCCGCCATTATATCTGCACCCATTATGTTCAAAGTTCCCTTATGTTCTGTCGAATTGAACACCAAAGAGTAGGCGAACCATGCATTGTAGTCATTCTTCATGTCGTAGAAATAGAAGCCTTGAGCTCTAGCGACCGCTGGGGAGAGATAATTTTTATCTTTCGTCATCGGGTCGTCGAATACGAACAACTTCCCAAACTTGAAGTTGCCAAGCCCCGTCTCGTTAGCGACCGCTGCAGACGTTGCGTTGGCCACGTCGTCGCCACCAAAGAGTATGTCATGGAAATAGAGGACAAACCTCTTGCATGGTTGGTCCCTGTTGAAGGTTTTCTTGGTAGCCGATGAGAACTGGCTTGTGAAGAGGAGGAGGAGGAGGAGGACAAGGAAGCATGATTTGTGTGCGATCAAGTTTCTCATGGTTAACTATGTGTAGTTGCTAGCAATTGGCTAATGCTTGTGAATAATAGACGGGGTTGCACTTCTCCTTATATAGGAATTCTTTGGACCCACATTTCATTGTAGGGACATACTTTTTTCTTGAAATAGTGTGTCAATTTCAGATATTATATAACCATCATCTGTCTCCTAATGGATCTATTCTGACTGCCAAAGCACGTGGTAGCTCTTTCTTGACCGGTGGGATATGGTATATTTGCTTTAGGAAGAGGCATTTCCGGGAATCTGCGTCAATTGGTGACTTAGCACTAGCTTGTCTTTATCCCTTGTCCGCGTTAGGTTAAGAGGCAATGCATTTTTTTTATGGACATATTGGCATGACCTACCAAAATTTTGGTATATCAACATAAAGATACCAAGCAATTAGGCTAAGGTGAAGATGAGTGAAGGCCAGGCTTTGTCGTGATCCTTCTTAAATGTTATGGGGAGGGACAATTTGGAGGTCATGTCAAAAGAGAATCAGTGATCCTCAATCGATCAGGAAGATATACTTGGGCACCAATTCCGATTTTTACGGAGACATCTCTGTTTCCTCCTCTATCAAAATGAGGACAGGGTATTACTGTTACTGGGTCAATGAGTACAAAGGAGCCACAATAAGCGACTAGATTGATGATAAGAGCTTGGCTTATATCCAAATATCCGCCTCATGGCTAACGAGCGAGTCTTGAGTGTGATTTCATCGCTTCGATACTCCTCCTAGACGCGAAGCAGCTGAGAACAGAGCGAGTCCTATCCTATTTTGAAATAGACACCAGTGGTGATGATCAACGACCACCAACCTCCGAGACGACTAGCAAGCATCAAGGAATAGTCAGTCTTTGCGCGTTTTCTTTCCATGTGACGCCACAAGAAAGGAGGTCTCTGTGCGTGTTGTGTAGAGAATAAAGGTCCTCGGGACACCCTCAGTGAACGTAAAAACCATGGCCAAATAGAAGCGGCGTTCCTTTTCCTGTCTTGTCTGGTCGCGCCAAGTGACACGATCTTAAGGAGGTGAGTTTAAGTAAGTCAAATTTTTTGATGATCAATTTGTGAGATCTTTAAATTTTACTGTCCTTAAATCAAATGTCTATCCTAATTTTTGTCGAAGGTCATATCGACATTTTTTATTTGATTAAAAAAGTCAATATTTCGCCATTTTTTTAATGAAAATTCTGAAAATTAAAAGCCTAATTTTATATGCATGTGCTAGACCGACACCTATATGCGATTTTATTTTTACGTTTTTGCAATTTTTACCTAAAGTCAAATTTTTAGGTTTGACAAAATAGTCAGATAAAAAATTAAAACTTGTTTTTTAAGACTATAGTGTCCAATTACTGATGAGATGTAATGCTCTTAATTTCTACATACAATTGAGGTTCTAAGGACACTTACTAATTGAATTTTTTTTTTTTTGTTAAGAAACGAGACTCATCGCAATGAGGGATTTTGATTCTTGAATTTTCTAACTTAAACCGTCGAGAAATGCCACCAATATGTGCCAATAGCTTCATTTAAGCATGCAAAGAGTTGGGGCAGTTTTGTAAATGAGCTTTGATTGATTGAAATATGGTGAATGTATTATAGCAAAATGTCGCATCAAGCGGAAGCTGAAGAAAGAGAAGGGACATGATGAAGACCAAACGGAAATGTTTCTTTGATTTCATTTCGCCTAGATTTGCGGATCTGATCTATATGATGACTAATGTTTCATGGAGATGCTTGGCTATTGGTAATAAATCTTGGGCTTATATATATTTAGAGGGAATTTTGCTTGGCACTTTTGTGCTTATGGGAATCTTACTATGATTCAGGAAATGCAGGAAATAAGGTGGGACAGTGAAATCGAACCTAAAGATGGCAAAATTCAATTGTGATTCATTTATATAAAAACTATAGTAAAAGAGTTGTTGGGAGCACGCTTTATTCGAGAAAATCGCCAAGGAGTTTAGACCAATAAGTTATTGACCAAATATGATATATTAACTACTATAAATACTACTACAATGTGGAATTCATTTTAACATGACTCACTCGTACATCTCAACAATCTCTAGATTATAATAATTGGTAATGGCTGGATTGTCACATTAATGATTTTCAGTAAAAATTGATCGGAATAATTATATTAAAATTTCACGTAAAGATTAATGATTAATTCAATAAAATTGAAAATTTTAATATTAAAATAAAATTTATACAGTAGATTAATGATTGATTTGGTAATTTTTCCTGACCATTTGACTAATGATTAAGATGGTATCGGTCCACCCATCTCTGTGGACCATAATGCGTTAATTGAAAAGAGAACCGTGCGAAGAAGATAACCGGATGATGATGGCCAGGGCGCGGAAACAAGTCAAATCATAATAATGGCAAATGTTTGTTGGGGTTGGTACCGGATGCCCGCTGGTCCCGAGTTTCCGGCAAAGCACATGGCCCGACGACTCTTGACTACATCCAAGTGCCGTAATCGATGCGAACAGCATCTTTTCAAAAGCGATCGTACGACGGATCCACACCGCTGAAAACAACACAGCAACGAGGGTTCTTCTGGGACGCCAGAGTTGAAATTTGCTTTATGATGACTCCGTGCTCTGACAAGTTGGGGGGGATCCCGTTTCATTAACTTCACGTTTAGCTCATTCTCTCTGGCGTAATCCGAGATGGAGATTGGGTCGGTGAACAGGCGAGTCGAAGTTTGGAGAAAACCCATGATGGCGGAATATAAAAAAAAAACGAGCGGACTTTCAATGATTAAGAACCTAATAACTTTTTGATTTCTAAACCATCAAGTTGACACATGATAAGACGCCGCCGTAGGCCCACTACTGCCTGCTTTCCTCTTATTTCCCTTTTTCATATTCTCGCCCACGTGCATCCAGCACATATTTTTCTAGGGAAATAATTACCCAAAAATTCATAAACTATACCACTACTATTTCAGCCCTAAAGTTTTTAATTTAATTAATTTAATCCTAATTTTTTTGACGATTTACTAATTTACTCTTTCATTTTTTCCAATTTTTTTGACATGAACATAAGGCATATCTAATGTGGAAGATCTTTTCAATTTCTTTTTCAATTTTCTGAGTTTTTCTTCTTGTTTTTCCTTTCCTTTTCTTTCCTTTGTCCTTTTTGTCTCTATTTCCCTTCACCAATCGTTGGCTCTAGGTTATAAAACTAGTGGTGATTTTTGGATGCTTGGGGAGATTTGGAACTAGAGTGAAAATTAGGAATTTTTTTTAGAAAAAAATTCAAGATATAAATGACATTGGATCTAAAATAAGGTTTTTTTTTTTTTTAAAGATAACTAGCCTACCAAAATATATGTATTTTGTATTGCACACAAGAGCTCCTCTAAGTGTTCCAGTTAGTGGAGATGCTAATTCTAAATGGAGATCAAGATGTTGCGACATGTAGTATATCGTAGCATACAAGTTGTGTCTTGTCATGTTAAGAATTGGTCACAAAAAAATTTACAATGTTTAGTTCATAACATAAATATGATGGAAAAAGTCCTTAGAGTCTTGTTAGTGCATATATCATTCATACACATTTTCTCTTTGTTCCTTGGCCCAAGGAAACCTTTGGACACCTCCGTTACCTTTGATAAGAAAAAAAATGAAGAGTGATCAATTTATTTTTGTTACATAGTGAGGAGTATAATAAGTCAATTTATAATCTTTAACACCACTCTATAGTTCCCTGCCGCATCCGATTCATATGTAAGCATTTCTAATACAATATGAGTCTTCTTAGACGCAAGGAAAAGATTCAGTTTCAAAGACGAGTCGATATTTGTGCCTCAATGCATTTTGGGAAATGCACCCATTGGTTCTACATTTGATTCATAACTCAAAAGTTGATTGAGACATGGCCTAGACTCCTAGGGATGCTTGCCATGATTGGATGAGAACAGATAAGAGGCTCCCAGGGTGGCGCTACCAATATTGCCATATCCTCCTTTAATCTTTTTGTTATATAATAGTCTCGGCGACATTAAAATTAGCTTCCGTCTTAGGACCTCAAGTAGGATTAATAAGTCAACCAACCCATTTGAGCTTTCTAAATTATTATTATTATTATTATTATTATTATTATTTTTATTATTATTATTATTATTATTATTATTATTATTATTATATTTTCCTCTCTATGGAGCAGCTGTTGAATTTTCGTCCGGGAAATAATGCTAAATTGAGTAGAGTTGTTGTACTACCACGCGATATCCCCTTTCCCGTTTGACCATACAATTTTTAGTGTTGAGATAGTATCAAAACCAAATCCAAAATTGGTGGAATTTGGTTACCATGGTCCATTCAATCATAAGCGCTGACTGATTATCAATAAAGATGCGAGATAGCATTGTTTGGCAAGTGACGATGTTGGAAACGACGCTTTATTGCATCTAAGGACGACCACAAGGCGAAATGTGAAATGAAGAAAGCGAAATTAACTTGAATTTGAAACGATATGATATGTACAACTCATTTAGTCGGTTTAATAAACACATTTTTTTCCCTGTCATTAGTCAAAATAAACTCGATAAAGTGCATATCTGAAATTGCTTGAAAGGAAGGGATTGCTGCAAATTAACTCAATAATCCATACGTTTCAAGTAATGTGCCTCATTATCCCCCAAAGAAAAACCAGTCGACGTATTTCTTAGAGCGAGAAAAGTCAATTCAACGAGGAAATTTTTTCCTGAACTATATAATTCGTGGAGGATCCTTCATATGTGTCTGAATTTGACCTACCTATAATGGGCTTTTCCGTCGTAAAAACAAAAGGAAGAAAGGCAATTTTTGGAGGATTGCCAACCCAGATACCAAACACATCTCTTTCGAAAAGTTTGGTGGGATCTTTATTGCATAAAAATGACTCTAGAAAGTCAAACGGATATGTTTTCAGTACACTCACAAATTGACTTCCATAATTGGTTTTCACTAAATGCCAGTTGCAGCAATGAAAGTAAATAAAATACTTAGTTGGATAAGATAATCAATCTCTCTTCTTGCAGAACACACACAAGAATGAGAGCTCTGCGAAGAAAGCTTCTCTAATAACACTCATATAATTTGATGTCCATTTTGAGGCGAAAATACTTGGCTCCTTGAAAAGTGTCGGTCTCAATGGTCGCGATTCCTCTTGCCATGAAGAAATCTCCGGTGCCGCCCACAATGGAAAAATCCCTAGTTTGAGCTGCCATTATATCTGCACCCATGATGTTCAATGTGCCCTTTTGTTCAGTCGAGTTGAACACTAAAGTATAGGCAAACCATGAGTTGTAGTCACTCTTCATGTCGTAGAAATAGAAGCCCTGAGCTCGAGCGACTGCTGGGGAGTGAAGATGGTTATCTTTCGTCATTGGGTCGTCGAACACAACCAGCTTCCCAAACTTGAAGTTGCCAAGCTTGGTCTCGTTAGCAATCGTCGCAGATGTCGCGTTGGCCGCATCGCTGCCATCAAAGAGTATGTCGTGGTAGTAGAGGACAAACCTCTTGCACGGGTGTTCCTTGTTGAGGGTTTTCCTGGTAGCCGATGCGAATTGGCTTGTGCATAGGAGGAGGAGGACAAGGAAGCATGATGTGCGCGCAACAATGTTTCTCATGGTTAAATATGTGTAGTTGCTAGCTTTTGGATATTGCTTGCGAGTTGCGACTCTAGATGGATCTTCGCTTCACCTTATATAGGAGTTTTTGAACCCCGCAGTCCACTGTAGCGGGACGCCCCTCTCTCTTTTTTCCCCCTAATTCGTTGTACCTGTTTCTTGAAGCAACTTTTTAATATAAGATATTATTGGATCACTGTTCGTCTTCTAATGGATATAGTCTGACTGTGAAAGCACTAGACGACACTCTCTTGTGATCGGTTGGGATTGGTGTATCTGCTTTGATTGGTGTTAGGCTAGGAGGCAATACATAATCCCATAAAAATATCAGCATGTCCCTCCCAAGATGTTGATATATCTGTAAAGAAATGCGCAGCAATTAGCCTAAGTTGAAGATTAAGAGAAGAAATTATCTTAAGTTTTATTTTTTTTGGTAAAACAAGGCCAGTTTTCAATTTCGTAGAAGTTGCATTCCAGGGTTCAAGTGATTCTCCTTGGAAGTCCGTTTAGCGATCACGGCACTGGAAATACAACTGAAGAAACAGCGAGGTCCAAAATGAGTAGATAAAACTCATGATGAATTTGTCACCCAACAAAATCCCTCATTCCAGCGAGAGAGATAAGTTCTCACCAGGCCTAGTGTGAGATCAAAACAAATTCTGTCACATCGCATGCCATAGCACAAATAAAGGTACTCTAAAAGTGTAGCACTGGGGACTAATAGCATTCGTATAGCTTAATATCCATCTTCAAATGAAAATGATCTAGTCCGTCGAAATAATTTAATTCCGCTGCGACAATTCCTCGTCATGAAAAAGTTGCCGGTGCCGCCAACGACCAATAAAAACCTAACCTTGTCTGCTATAATTTCTGCCCCCATTATGTTCAACGTGCCCCGGTGCTCCGTAGAATTGAACACCAAGATAAACCCAAACCACGCATTATAGGTCTTCAAGTCCCAGATATAGAACCCCTGACCTCGAGCGACCGGGGCTGAATGGAACACGTGGCCCCTTGTCACCGCATCATTGAATACGACCATCTTCCCGAAGAAGAAGTCGCCAGATCCGTTGATCTTCTCTGTGAAAGCAGCAGACGTCGCATTGGCCGCATCGGTCCCTTTGAAGAGCTTGTCGTGCAAGAAGAGGACGAATCTCTTGCAAGGTCTATCATGTTTCAATATCGTCTTGGATTCGAAGGCGTGCTGGAGTGTGAAGGGGAGGACGAAAATGAAGAAGAAATTGTGCGAATTGTTTCTCATGATTAAGATCCTCGACCGATTGCGCGTGCGAGTTCCTTGAGACAGCTTGTTGAATTGCATATTAGTGAGGTCTCACTTTAGTTTATATAGGGATTGCGTGCAATGTCTTTGGAGGCATTGTTGCACTTCGTCTTACAAGGTTTTTGTTATTGTGGGTCTGGCATACTTTGCAAAGTAAGATTCATCTACGGCCATTTGGAATATAAGATATCTATGTGTTTAATACATGTAGAAGATACGATGGTATGGTGCAGGACGGAGCTAATTTTGATCTAAATTCTTCAAATTGATAATTTTAAAGTTCCCACCTTTACCTACCTAGTTATTTTTTACGCAAGAAGTCAAAAACAAATTCCAAGTATGTAAAAGGAGCAAAATACTTGCAAAATTGAACAATCCAAAAAAAAAAAAAAGTTTAAATGGTTGTAGGATGAAAGAGATTTCTGATTCGAATTCACATTCATTATGTGAGAGGATTAAGAGGTCAGGTGTTACTTATCTTGGGAACTTTGAATTAAATGTTGTCATCTTAGATGTAATATCATGTATAGCCTTCATGAAATTTTTGATCAAATTTTGGTACTAAAACGCTCCTTTGGACTTTGAAGAAAAAAGCTTTAGTATTTTATTTCATTTCGTAAACAAAGTATAGGAGAGTTCTAACTAAGAAGGTGAAATTATTTGAAATTGTATCTATTGAATTGAAGTAATAAGCAGCCCAATGCTGGGAGGCTTATTACTTCAAATAGTCCTCGTGCTCTTTGAATAGACCTCTTAATTGTTGAGAGGGTTGCCTAAAAGCAGTATATAAGGTGTACCTAGAAAAACTTAAAACTAAACCAAATATAGAGATGGCAACTAGAGTTGCCATATTCATTACTATTTAATTTCAAGATCAAAATAGATCTATGATAAGATCATTTATTTACAACGGAATGCTATAAAAAGTCAACATATCTCAATGAATGCAAAATAGGATTTGTGGCTATGTAAACCTTTGAGGGTAGTTCTCAATTTGGACCAAGACAAACTATTAAAAGGGATTTATTGAGATAATTGAATTCATAATATGGTAAAGTAGCTCATGGATGGGTAACTACTCCTTTGATGGGTGTCACAATGGTTTTATTTGTAGTAGCTCCTTTGAATTTTTAGTCATAATATCAATTCATTCAATTAGTGATGATCTATTAGTTCTTACTCAAGTAATCTTTGGACTTGGTTTGATGTTTTATTGAATCATCGCAATCCTAAAATGAATCTGAGGTTTCAATCAATTCGGGGTCTTAACAAGGAACTCCTATCAATTATAAAGAAAAGAAGAGTAAAGTTGCCTTACAATAAATAAATAAATAAATTAAAAAATCTAGGGGAAAGAAGTATGTAAATAAAAGATTCAAGAGGCCCGTAACAATCAAAATAAAGACAATTGAGCCAACTTGCTATACTAGTTCGTATCTGTGGAGAAGTTAGAAAGGATTGATGGCGGAGTTTCAAACTTTGTACTCCATATGCCTTGAAACGAAAACAATATTTTCGATTTTTGTTTAAGTTGTACAAGATGAATTTCTCCTATATGGTTCTCAAAGGGGGCTATTGTTTGTTTATCTATCGTAATTACCTCTAGGATTAACTAGAAGAATGTCTCGGGATTCAAACAACTGCAAACGAGATAATTAGTAAATATATTCCTCCTCATGTCAACAAATTTTATTGTGTAGGAGGAATTACACCTACTTGTTTTTTAGTACAAGTAGCTAGAAGATTTGTCATGACTTTTTACAACCGTCCAACTGTTACGGAGGATTTTGATTTTGTTCAAACATAAGGACCAAAGCTAACTTTGCTTGGTTAATTCGATCAGTTCTTTGATTGCCTACAAGTATGATGGTCCTAATGATGATCTTGGATGCATTTTGTGTATATCTCAATGGTTGTATAAAAATCTTGCGAATTTACTTGGGTTACAAGTGTGATTCTGGCTATATTGACAGCATCCTTTGGCATAACTTGTTGTTTGTTACATTGGGACCAAAATAGTTATTGAGCAAACAAAATTATAACAGGTGTACTGAAAACTAATCCTTTAATAGGATCCCTTTAGTAGAGTTACTACTTAGAAGTTCTAGTGTGAGACAAACCACTTTGACTTGTTTTTAGAGTTTACACAATTTTTCGTTACCCCTTCTTACTGCCATGTTTATGTTAATGCATTTCCTAATGATACGTATACAAGGTATTTTTGGTCATTTATAGAGAACATAGATCGTAGATATTTATAAGTAACCATTTCTCACTTGAAGAGTAATAATATAATTTTATTGCCAAACATGGCTTATTGAAAAAAATAAAACATGTATTTAGATATTTCCCTTCAACTATACAATCTATTATTCTTTATTTGACATGAAAGTTGATGTGGATTCTCTAAGGAGAAAATGCATTGTGGGTTGGTGTGACTTGTATTATTGATTAGGCCATGTGAATAGATATATCTATAATGAGCCACATTGTACATTTTGTTATTAGGTTTTGCTAGATTTCTCATCTTGCTCCTCAACTTAAGGATTTGTTTGTTTTAACTTTTGGTTTGCCTCCCAACTTTTTAGGGGGTCTCCCTTGACCTCCAATGTCTCGATTTTGGCAAAAACTCCATGATGTTTTCAATTGAATCTTAGAGTATCCATAATGTTGTCTCCGGCCAAATTCTAGCCAAGTGTTCTCATTTCAATAGGTTATGCTCACTCGAGAGGGGCAAAGTTGTCCGTTGAAATAAGGACGATTACATCTTGCCTCCTAGATTTTTCATACAATAATAAAGCGTAAATTCCAATTAAAGGCCCGAAGTGGGATTATTTTCTCAAAAAAGGGCTTAGAGTGGACTTTGTTTCAAAGAAGGGCCTGAAGTGGCTAAGTTAGTCTCAAATAAGGACCTAGGCTAACTAGAGGGCCATTTCCAACTACTTGAACATAGGGAATTTGGTCAAAATCTGCTATTGGATAAGAAATTGAAGAAAATCCCAAAATGATTTTCTATAAATTTTCACCTTTTCTTCCTTCCTCTCCCCTGCTGCTTTTGCCTAATCCTCGCCGCACTGGTCCTAGTCTTCGTCGCTTGCCTAATCCTCGGCCATGGCACTTTCGGTCTTTGCCGCTCACCCCATCCTCGTCACTCCTCGTGAACTTCAATCTGCCGTTCGCCATTCATCATCGGCTCTTCTTTCCCAGATTCATTGTCTACAATCTTTTAAGACGTCCACGAGCTTAAAGTCTGTTGTCTCGTCTGCAAACTTCATTCACTTTCATTTGAGGTCAGCTATTATAACTTGTTGAAACAACATGTCGCCTAGGTATGGGCATGTCGTTGAACATAACACCAATGGCATTGAGGCTCTCTTCCCAAACCCGAATGTCTGTGCCAATCACAGTCACAAAGCCTGCTCCTCTCGTCGGAATTATCTTCTTGCAATGTTTTTTTCTCTAGTGGAGTAATTTTCCAGCTTTGTGAAAAATGCTGGTGGATCAGCAATCTGGGCTTTGCCATGATTGTATTTGGGGGAATCATTAGGAAGATTAGAATTGCTGGGGAGGCGTTCATGCATTTGATCAAAATTCATCATGAGGATCATCACAAGCTTATAGCTTATGGAATCTATCAGTTCATCTGTCATCCTGGATATTCAGCATTCTTCATTTGGTCGATTGGGACTCAAATAATACTGTGCAATCTTGTGTCGATGTTTGCGTTTGCAACACTCGTTTGGCAATAATTTGCAACACAGTCACCGTTGAAGAGTTTCTGCCGAGACAATTCTTCGAGCAAGAGTATGAGGAATATGAGCAAGGGGTTCCATTTTTGAAGTGAGTTCTGCATCTTAAGGTCTCAGAAAAGAGTGTAGCATCCTAGATTTAGTTCATATTGTCTGTTGGAGGCCTCAATGCAGCTACTTGGATTGGATTTAAAAATGTTAATGCATCTATTTGTCAGATGAAACTCTGTGAGCCCTCCATCTACAGATTGGACTATTTATAAGTTGTAAAGCACAATTTTACAAATTGAGAAATCATCTCCGCTCAGCATGTTTGTTTTGAAAATTTTTGTGTAGACTTAACTTTCTGGACGAAGGCTTGTCATTCTTGTCCCTAGTTCTCTCTTTAGGTATGGTTGTGTTGCATTCACAACATGCTTTGTATTGATTTATCAAAATGGCAAGGTGATGGAATGGTTGAGTGGTACATGTTCTAATTTCCCAAATAAAATCCCTCATGCTCTAATTTTTCAAATAAAATCTTTTGTTGCTGTTCAGTGATGTTTGTTAACTCTATAATATTTGCATGGTTGTTGTTTTACGTAGGAGTGTCAAAACCAAACTGAACCGAAAAGTTCGGTATTTTTGATTCGATTCTCGTTAAAAAAAAAAAAAATTATTGGAATGATTTTTATTAGTTCGGTTAACCAAACCCAACTGGCAAACTGATAATATCCTCTCCATGAACCATTAACCAAACCCTATTTCTAATTCTCTCATGTCTCCTCTCATCTTGGTTGGCTCAAAGGTGCAACGGCAACAGGGACAGCGACTGTGACGGCAACTGATTGAGGGACGGAGCCCGTTTCTTTTGCAACAAAGCTCGTCTCTCCTTCGTCCCTCTTCCTTCTCCCCAACCCCGAACCCAAATTCTCAACCATTGTTGCCACTCGCCCAATTCTATCTCCTCTCTTCACGTCCAGTCACGAGCCGCTGTGATCCCTTGTCAACTTCTCCCCTGCGGCGAACAAAGCCGACCCAGAATCAGCCCTTCTCACGCTGAGAAAAATTTGTAGCAGCCACGTGCCCGAGCATGTCCTGTGCAAGCAAGTGTATATACCAAGTTCAAAGATTGTTGCTTTAGAGCGAGAAGTGAGATGGTGTTCTGCTGATGTTGGGTTTTTGGAGTTATGTGGAGAATTTATGTTGGGTGATTTTGCAGGATGAAGGAGATTGGGTACATCTTTGCGACTGATGTTCAGAGGGAAGCATTGCCTGCCCTTTTCTCTGGGAGGGATTGCATGCTTCATGCTCAGGTTGATCTTTTATTTGCCATTGATTTCAGTTTTCTATAAAGAGAAAAATGAGAAAAACGGACGAGATTTTGGAGCAAATCATACAAAACCCATACTGATTTGTTGCCAATAAAGTTGATTTAGAGCTTAATATGCTGATTTTGTGCCACGAACGATGTTAAATCCGAAGTTGAAAATAGTATTCCGAATCGCACATCAACCGTTTGACAAAACGCTTGAATGGAGTACTGAATTCGAGTTCATAAAATCAATGCTTAAAATATTTGTTTTGCACTCGATTTGTCCTAATATTGTTGTATTATCACTGGATCTGGTTTTCCCTTTGATTTTGCTCCACGGACCGTGGGTAGTGGGTTCTGGAAAAATTTTCACTTCTGTCCGGTTTCTTTTATGCTGTTGAGGGAATTTTTTTTGTTTCACCTTACTCAATTATTTGTAATATGTTTGGGTTGGAGGTGCAGGTAATTCTCAGTCAACGGTGATCCCGGGCAGTCATCTAGTCGGGGGCACCTATTCGCAAGGTAATGTCGATGAGAATTCAGTTCTGGCTCGTGTGTTTTGGATTATTGCATTAAACATTGGCAGTAAGAGAAAGAGAATGAATCTGAGATGTGTGTTTTCGAATTCAAGTGTACATACATAGATTTCAAAGCTTCGCTTGTGGAAATTGTTTGTATCATAAATGAAGCACTAAACGGAAGTCCGATAGGTCTCTAGCTTAGAAAATTTTTGCTAGAAATCATAAATAAAAGTGGTAAAATCTATGCTTTTCAAAGCTTTCTACTGATTACTCGCTCATTCTACTAGGAAAGAGAGCATCTTTGACTAGCTAGAATTGTTCCAAAGACCGAAAAACACACACATCTCAAATTCAATAATCGTATGAAGATGTGAACCTTTTAGAAAAATGTAATCTTGTAGGGCGTTAATTAAACGGGGTTGGACCGATCACAAAATATTCGACCAAAAAAAGGTGAAAATAAAAAATTTGAACCGAATCGAACCAAACCGCCAAATCGGGCTTGGGAAAATTACTCTTATAATATTTGACCAAAAAAAAAAAAAAGAAAACAAAAGCGAAAACCCAAAATTGAAAATCCAAATCAAATGGGGGGCTCGGGAAAATTACTCTTATAATATACAATAGAAAAAAAAAAACAAATGCAAAAACCGAAAATTGAAAGCTAAAAACCAAAAATTGAAAAATAGAACAGAATCAAATCAAAATTTCAGTTCGATTCATATTTGGTTTAGGTCTCATTTGATTCAATTCAATAGTTTTTCCTAACGGTTCGGTTGGACTTTTGAAAAATGCCTAATTGAAACTGAACCATTGACACCCCTAATTTTTTGTTTTCTCTTGATTTTCTTGCTTATTCAGAGCAAGTAGAACTATGTGGCAAGGTTATCATATTCGATCTGCTAATCACTAAATGAAGTTCCATAATTTGCTTTAATGGCGTTATTGCAATTTTCAAGCGATTGTCGTCACTTCTTTGAAAGCTCAATGGGATGCCAATCTACACTCATTGGTCAGTACACTATGCTGTATAATAATGACATAGCCCAGGATGAACAATTAACCAGTAGCCATGTGCTGGCAACTTTGTAAATTTTACTTTGAGCTGTTCGATTTTTCCCTGTCCTAGACCAGCAAATATTCCATTGTTCACTCAATTCAAACCAATTTTGTCTCTAGAATGCGCCGAAGGGAAAATAATTTTGCATATGGAAACATATAATCTGTGATAGCAAACTATTTCCTAGTTGAAGGGAAAACTTGTTCAAAAAAATCAGTAAGAAGCGCAATGTATAATTTATTCTGGAATATGAAGATGAAAACTGACGGTCCCATGAGTCTTAACACCCTTCGACAAAAATATATATATATTAATCAAGTCCACGACAATTTCGTGCAAAACACATGACGAAGAGCAATGCACTCAGGGATGAGCTTGTCAATGGGGTGGCCAACAATCTTTGATTCCTGGAGCATCTGAGAAATCCTTCATCCATGCAAATAGAAATCGAAATCTCACCTTCAACCACTTTGAGACAGAAAATCTCCTCAAAGACCCTAAGTAGATTGTCCATCCATCCAATTGTGATGTCCAGCTATTGAATGGTGTCTTCGCTGAAGAATTTCTTCCCTCAAAGCTCTTCCTCCAGCTTCTGCAGGTGCTCACTTCCCTCTGCAAGAGCAACTTCCTGCTCTTTGCCTTCACTTTAAAAAACAGCCGATATTGATGTGATATTTCATGAAATGCCCACAGCTTGAGCCGCAAGTCTTCCAGTGACTCTGCAAAATTTATCAGAGTAGTCTCTTTTCCATAAGAAGATATCGGAAGCCCATTGTAGAATTCATCCCCTTCTGTAGATTACCACGAAAGCATTAATCAGAGAACTTTATATCTAGCTTACGGACAATAAGAAAGTCAAATTACTAACTTAAGGATGCCATAAAAATCGACAAAGAAGAAGAATTTCGACCTCGTTTTCTGCAATGTCCAAAACCCGCAACTCAAGCTTTTGTCCTCAGAGCTCCAAAACATTAGAATTCACTAATCTTACTGTTAAATTCACCAATGAGCACATCTGCCGCATGAACAAACAGTTCATAGATCACAACTAGAAAAGCCAGCCATTGAAGTTTAAAGTCAGAGGACAGAACAAAAGCTTTTGCTAGGGCCACGCTGGTGCGAGGCAATCCCAAATTTGTCCCGAAGGAGAACCCTCCTCGCCAGCTTGGACCAATTTTTCGGGGAAGGGCATTAGGGGAATGGAGATTCCTTTCTTTTGGGATTGCAGTGGAATGAATAGACCGAGGAGCATCGAAGAGAGGATCGGAAATCGGGTCTTTCACAAGAATTGCTCGCGCAAGAGGAGCAGGCTTTGTGACTGATTGGAACAGACATTTAGGTTTGAGAAGAAAGCCTCAGTGCCATTGGTGTGATGTTCCACGACATGCCCATACTTAAGCGACGTGTTGTTTCAACAAGCTACAATAGCTTTCCCTTAAACGGACTGCATCGATATGAATGACACTGACCTCGATTGAAAGTGAGTGAGGTTTGCAGATGAGATGATAGACTTGAAGCTCGTGGATGACTTAAAGATTATGGACGACGAATCTAGGAAAGAAGAGCCGACAGCAAATAGTGAACGGTGGACTAAAGCTTGTGAGGAGTGACGAGGATCTCGAGCGAGCGGCAAAGACCCAAGCAGTGTGGCTGAGGACTAGGAGAGTGGCGAAAACCAGGAGTGGTGCCGTCGAGGATCAGGTGAGTGGCAAAGACCAAGACCGGTGCGGCCAAGGATCAGGCGAGAGCAGCAGGGGAGAGGAAGGAAGAAAACGTGAAAAATAGAAAATCATTTAGGGATTTTTTCAATTTTTTATCCAATTGCAAATTTTGACCAAATTACCCCGTTCAAGTCGATGCAAATGGCCCTCTAGTGAGCCTAGGTCATTATTTGAGATTGACTTGGCCACTTAAGATCCTTCTTTGAAACAAGGCCCTCTTTTGAGAAAATGACCCCACTTAGGGCCCTTAATTGGAATTTCTCCCAATAATAAATTGCATTATGATATTTCAAAAATTTTGCAATATGCCACTTGATATTTCCAAATTGGTAATGTTCCCTCTATAACAAATGTAAGATGAAAAATTAATTAAAGGAACAATTAAAGGAAAACGAGGAAATGAAATATATAATTTCAGCAATAGACATTATGAAAATTATTTTCGAATAAAACCTTACTTTATTACACTCGAAACTCATGCCACCCCTCTATTACCAATAGGAGAATCGATTGAAGAGTTTTCTTTCAAACCTTCAAAGAAGCGATTTTCCTTGCAAGGAAAGCAATCACGGCATTGTAAATATACAACTGAAGAAACAATGAGGTCTAAAATGAGTAAATAAATCTTATGATGAATTATCACCAAGATAAAATCCCTTATTCCCGCAAGAAATACAAGTTCTCACTTGGGCTAGCATGAGATCTTAACAAATTCTATCATGCGACATGCGATAGCACAAGTAAAAAAAAAAAAAAAAAATCTAAAATTTTAGCATCAGGACCTAATAGCATTCGTATAGCTTAACATCCATCTTCGAACGAAAATAATCAAGTCCTTCGGAAGAATCCAACTCCACCGCGACGATCCCTCTCCTCATGAAAAGTCTCCGGTGCCCCCAACGACCAAGAAAAACCTAACCTTGTCTGCTACAATGTCTGCGCCCATAATGTTCAATGTTCCCCCCTGCTCCGTTGAATTGAACACCAAGCTGAATCCAACCACGCATTGTAGAGAGTCTTCAAGTCCCAGATATAGAACCCCTGAGCTCAAGCGACCGGGGTGAAATGGAACACACGGCCACTCGTCACCGGGTCGTTGAATACAACCATCTTCCCAAAGAAGGAGTCGCCGAATCTGTCGATCTTCTTCGTGACCGCAGCGGACGTCGCATTGGCCGCATCGGCCCCGTTGAAGAGCTTGTCGTGCAAGAAGAGGACGAGTCTCTTGCAGGGTCTGTCCTCTTTCGATATCGTCTTGGATTCGAAGGCGTGTTGGAGTGTGAAGAGGAGGACGAAAATGAAGAAAGAAATTGTGCGAAATGTTTCTCATGGTTAAGATGTACGATGGACTGCGCGTGCGAGCTCTTTTAGACAGCTTGTTGATGGAAATTAGTGAGGACTCACTTCAGTTTTTATAGAGATTAAGTGCAATGTCTTTGGAGGCATTGTTGCACTTCGTCTTGCAAGGTTTTTGTCATTGTGTATGCATACTTTTTAAAGTAAGATTCATCTCCGGCCATTTGCACATAAAGAATCTGGGTGCATCTTACTTTGTATAATATAAGATGTTAAGGTGCAAAAAGAGAAGGAAAAGATCTATAAAATATCTCTAGCTAATTCTAATGAAAATTTAGGTGTCGACATAAGGTGATGATTCTTGAAGCTTTTATCGTGTGTATGTGGGGATTTTGCCTTTATAGGTTGAGTTTGCACATGTAATATGTCTCGATTGAACCATCACCTCCTTTGATCATGTAAAATAGTGACGCTCTATCCATACTTTTTATTATGGAATCACTTTGTTTGCACAAACGGGCATATTACTTTGAAAGGACATGTATTTCAGACGATATGTGAGGACTAATAAATCTTTGCACTACTGCTCACTCAATCTCAATCGGAATGAGATGTAACCTAGGCACTTTAAGGGAAATTATCCTGCCATGTGGCTGCGTTATGAAGATAGTTACAGATGAGCAACACTATCATTTGCACATTCGGAGTCGGTCTTCTTAACACAGTAATCCCGAGTGATTTCAAGCTAGCAAATGGTTTAAGCTCCATGTGGAGATTGCCCTGAAGGAAGCTACCATTCTCTTCTTGATCGTCGCCCCTTTCGCGATGCTTCATTGCGATGTTCTTCCCTTAAACCCTAACCAGGCATTTTTCTCAATTATTGCGATAAAATAATAGCCCTCCCCACCACCGCTTGCGGTGGCCTAACTGGATAAGAGCCCCCATGACATATACCCAGGATGGAGGGGTTCAAATCTCGCAGAACGCACGAGATCTTAAGCGCGACGTCGGGGTGGTGGTCCTCCACTAGTGTCGCCCCAGGGTTTACCCACCGGCTGCCAGCTATACGGATTCCCTGGGTATCAAAAAAAAAAAAAAAACACAATAGCCCTCCCCCATAGAAATCCGAGAATGATTAGTTTCTACGTCTTCCCTTAAACGATCATGTAAACTAATTGTTTACGATTCTAGGAAAACTTATTTCATAAATTGATTAATTTTTAATCATTCAAACATTGGAAAATAACTTATTGGAAACAATTTTCTTTCAAACAATTGAACCTAAGGTTTTTTGAGATTGACTGGATCTTGTCTGATCACTTTAGAATATGTCACAAGCATTTGCATGTGGGCAAATTGTCTTTCCAATGAGTTGCTCCTTCAAGCTACTTACTGGACAAGGGAAAGCACGTTGTACAAATTTTTTAACAAAAACACTATATTCTAAGTTATCATCCATACTGACCAAAAAAAAAAAGTTATCATCCTACTCCTGGAAGTCAACTATTCTACAGAGCAAGTCTGCTAAATAAACAAAAGCATAGCCGTATAACACCTACAAATAGCTTGATACTCATGTCAAGAAAGAGAATATTGTAATTCCACTCATTTTATTATTGAAAATAACATTTTTAATTTGCATGGCTAAAAAAATGTTTAAAGGCACTCGTTACTCAAGTGATTAAATCATTGATAGCATAACTGTGGAGTATATTTGGAATTTCTATTATCTGGTCAAATCAAATTATTAGCCAAAAAAAAAAAAGGGAGAAAATGAATGAGAAGATGAAGTATCAATTGACTTATTACTGCTGACGTGATTATGATTTATGAAGGATCCTACTCAAAGTACACATCAATTTATCTACTTTTACTTTCAGTTTCTTCATAACATATTTCATCAATAGTTAAAGAAAATGCCACAACCAGGGTGACATCCACTTGATATGATAATGCATAATTAATTTGCTTATGAAGTTCACTTCTTCTCTTTTACTTGGCAATCGCAACCGAATTAGTAATATCGAGATATGAAATGGGCAATAAAGCGAAGAACAGCAATCCGTGAATATATGTTGTTCGATAGGGGAGGAGATATTTCACCGTGCGAATCAAGAAGAGCATGGGGAGGGCGCCTTTTGCACAATTTATTGAAAACAATAGTATTTAATAAAAAATCAAGTCAAGTAAGAAATCTCAAATTAGCCCCCCTCCCCCAAATTCAAGTTGAATGGTATGTAAAGCTGTTTATTTTTCCAGACTGGCCTCTTCATAGGAATGTGCAAAATAGACTGCCCGAATCAAAAACTACCCAGGATTGATTTGATATGCTTTCTGATTTCTAAAAGTGGAACTAGTACTTATTTTATTATTTTTTAAAAAAATTAGTAAAATATGAATTAAACACTATCTTGGTTTGATTCCAAATAGTGAGAAAAAAGTGACAAAAACTAAGTTATTGGTTCATAGGACCTCATCGATATTGGGTACGGTTCTGAATTTTGGGAATTGGTTTTCCTTGATCCAGTTCCTAGTTCCACCTTGAATTAGACCAAATCAGGAATCGATCACTTCTTTTCATGACAATAGAGTTTCTCTTAATGTTGAAGAAAAGCCATAAGCCTACTAAAAGAAAACTTCACAAATTTGGCAGGCAATCATAGCTCACAGAATGCAAGGATTTCGATACTACAGCTATCCACCTCAGCAACTATGAAGGTAATTGATCACCAGAAGACATACAGAATGAAACCGATCAGTTCGAACTTTGCTACTAATTTTTCATCACCTCTTATTACACGTCCACATCGCGTTCAGCACTCGTCTATGGACAACCTGACCGAATCAATTGGCTTCCGACTCTTCGCCCCGCCCCGATTCGACATGCCCCACTGGCTCCGAGTCGAGAGAAATCCCGCCTGCATATTGCTGAACCACCAACACCGAGGCCGTCGTGAACTCCGATGAAGACAGTAAGCTACCGACTGGCCCCAGCTCTGGGGTCTCACTCTTTGTGTCCATCGCCGCAGCTATCTGGCCCTCCGGCCTCCGACCAACCAAAAACAGATTGCTGCGGCTGAATTCCTTGATCACGTCAATGGCTTCTCCTGGAGTCTTTACTTGTCTCTCTTCATACTTAATAGAATCTGCATCCGGATTCTTGAATTCAGTGAGGAACAACTGATCCCCTGAAATTGACTTAGTGTGGGAAGAAGCCTCGTCATTGATGCCGACTCCGACAATTTCCCCGGCAATCTCAGGGTTCACGACGAACGAGACCACCGATAGACTAATCCCAGGATGCTCTGCCATACGCTTGCCATAAGCCAGAGCTTCACAATCATCTTGGCCCCCAAAGAACAGGACAGTGATGGTCGAGGAAACATTGCTTGCGGGCACGTGGGAGCCTCCTCCAAGCCCGCGGTCCACTAAGATCCCGACCGAGCATGGAGCGTGCTCGAGAACCTTCTTGTTGACGAACCGAAACTCGGTCCTTGTTGTCTCCATCACCCCATCGAGCCTCTGGTGCTTGTGGAAAGGCAGGATTATGATGGCTGCCCTTTTCCTCTCGGCACTGGCACAGATATCCTCATGTATGGTGGACATTGGGGAAATCGCAGTCATTGGCCGGATCAACACATGGCTGAGCTGCCGGAAAGCCTCGAAAGCCACGACGATCTGATTATCAGGGTCCTGCCCCTTGTTCCAGAAGGGAAGCCCATTCTTTCGCGCCTTGTGAACCATGAGAATCGCGGACGACCTCTCGGAGAGCTCCATTAGGTGCATGGCATAGACGCAGAGCCCTTCCCTCTTCTCTGTGCCGCGAGAGGCCTCGATGAGGTTGATGAACGTAGGGATATTCTTGATGCTGTGGAAGCAGGCCAAGATACGGAGCTGCGACTCGGGATTTTTCCTCTCAATCTTTCTGTGCTTGTAAGTGCCTTTGCCTCTCATCTGCGCAGGCTTGTATACCGCCACCACTAGGGGCGTCGTGATGAAGGTCGTGAACACGGCCATCAGGACCATGATGGCGAACGTTTGATCATTCAGCACCTGCCAGATAGATTTTGCAACAGCAGAACACTCAAGAGAATAGCTTTAACCAAGTGCAAAATTCAGATCAAGATCGAACGAAACGAAAAGATTGATTTTACCTTCCTGTCTTTTCCGATATTGAGGACGATGAGCTCCACCAATCCTTTAGTGTTCATCAGGAACCCCAGAGCTAGAGCCTCCTTAAAGGGGACTTTGAACGCAAGGGTCGCAGCCAATGTGCCCACGATCTTCCCGAAACAGGCCGTGCATATAACCAGAACAAGGAGACCCCAGGACTGAGCGCCCCGGATCGCCGCTATGTCCGTCTTCAAACCACTCGATACGAAGTAGAGCGGAAGGAACAGACCCGAAATGAGGTCCTCAACTTTCTCGACGAGGGCTACAGCAAATGGCCCCTCTTTCGGGACAAGAACTCCGATCACGAAAGCGCCGAAAAGGGCGTGAATGCCAATAGCATCAGTCGCGAAACCTGCGGCTAAAACACCTGCCAAGGTAGCGCATACATACATCTCGTTGACTGGCTCACCCTCGGGGCATCGCTTCGCCATCCACCTGAAAATAGGCGGGACTAAGAATATGCAGCCGACAACGAAAGCGATGCCGCACAAGAAGACCCATAGAGAAACAAGAGGAGAACGGCCGGTTCCCGAAAGTGCAATAGCCAGGGCAAGTAGAACCCAGGCAGCTACATCGTTGACGGCAGCTGCCGACATGGCCATCCGGCCAACTTCGGTGGTCAGAAGCTTGAGTTCAGCCAGGATACGTGCCAGAACCGGGAACGCCGTGATGGAAAGCGCGACGCCCATGAACACAAGAAAGGGCGGTCCATCCACTGATTTGGAAATCGTCGCTCGGAGGACGAAAGACGTGCCAATTCCCATTGCAAAGGGGAGGCTAATCCCAGCAGCCGCAATGCTCAGGGCTCTCTTGCCCGTCGGCGGAGCGAGCTCGGGTCGAGCTCGAGGCCCACGAGGAAGAGGAAGAAGAGGAGGCCCAGGTTGGCCAGGGTGTCCAACACCGTGAGGCTTCTCGCCGGGAAGATCCTCTGCAGATAGTGGTGATTCCGACCCAGCGCCGAGGGCCCGAGCAGTATCCCTCCCTGCCATAAGCACGACGAGAAGCGAAAGCGACGTTACTCGTTCAGTGCCTTCGATTGCTTTAAACAAATATCACAGACTTTCATCAACGAAAACACCATACTTTCACTTTCAAAATCTCCTGGGAATTTACCAAAGCATAGCGCGCTCAGCAGCGTTCATAACGATTTCCATTTCCAGGGTCAAAACAAGCCCCAAACACGATCTAACCAGTCCTCTTTATCAGTACCATAAATTAAAGCAAACACTACCAATCTTCTTTCTCCAAATGAAAAGATCTCTAGCAAAAATCCTTACCAGATTAGCATGATTCGAAGCAAACAGAATCAACTCTCGCACTGTAATTCCGAAACGAACCAAGCCAAAGTTTTCATTTTTCCTTTAATAAGTAGAGCGCTATTCATTGAGAAAACCCGAAGATGGCAACAGGAAAATAGAGAAATTGAACAGAGGGAGACTCCACCGTACGGCGGGAGGAATAACATACCACGATCTCAGCAATGACGCGAGGTTGCCTGAGCGGCCTGAGGAGGAAAGCCAGGAGGCGAGTGACCAAGACGACGAGGCATATCTGCAGTATCGCCAGCGGAAGGGCGAAGTCCAGTGGGTTGTCGCCTTGGAACACCCCGTTCGAGGTGGCCTTCATCGCCGCCGGACAAGAGGTCGCGTTCGTCCCGTTCGTCGTCGCCATCGCCCCCGGCCCTCCGCCGTCGCCGATCCTCTCTCTCTCTCTCTCTCTCTCTCTCTCTTACCCACTCGAAGTCTCACTGCAGAAAACCGAAGATCAGCAGGCGATTTCACGTACAAATCCCGATGTAATCTCGAGAATTTTTAAAGGGTTTACGAAGAGCTTCATCGCCATCGCATGTTTAAGTGCCAACTAAGCCCAAAAGTAGGAAAGGCGCAACATTTAAGGTATCCAGTCTAATGCTAACTGAATAGGAGGAAGTAAAGATGGAATTTTTCAACGAATTATGGAAAAATTTTAATATTACACTATTGGCACAAGGTGATACAGATAATCCCTAATCACACCTGTAACTTTCGAAAAAGGGACCATTTTTTTTTTTTATCTCCAAATTTAAAATGCCGAACGAAAATAACAATAGGGCGATCGACGTGCGGACGTGGCGAGGCTCTTGCATGGCGTAGCCAAACGTGGCAGGTGAGAACCCATCGAAATCAAATCATAATAAATGCGGCGGGATCCGTGAGTTCCGCCGAAAGGAGAAAGAATTCCAAACCCCTCCTCGCTCCTGCCTATTCTGAAGTGACATTATTACGTGCCGATTTATTTCTTTCTTAAAAAAAAAAAAAGGAAAAACTTTAGGAAGGTCAAACGGCTATTTTTCAGTACCGAAAAAAGAAAAAAAGAAAAATAAGGAGATAACCATCGTAGCTCGAGGACGAAGTCAATAAAACATCGCACCAACGAGTTTTCTATCGCATCATGGGACGTCGATTACAAAGACTTCTTCTAAGGAGCGAACGGGCCGCTCGTGCGCCCCAGTTGGCCCCAATTAAATGAGAGGTGCGGTGCAGTTGACTTTGAGGTTAGATGACAACGTGACATTCATCTTCAATCCTAAGAAAATTGACTCGAAGATGACCCCGCACGTGCTTCCCGATAACACACGCTTGCATAAGCCCGAAAGGGGGCGGCGTTCGTTCATGTTGGCTGAAGTGTCTGATGAGATGCACCAAGAAGAAGAAAAAAAAAAAAAAGAGAGGAAAATCATTGAACAGATTGAATATATCGGTGAATTGAATCTGAGGGGTCTCACGCGAGAAAAAGTTTAAACTATGCTAGATTAAAATGATTGGAATATATTTAGTCACGCGTGACCTAGGAGACGGATATGGCACCATGCCTTTTGGTTTTTTTGGGAAAATCTTATTTTTTGGCAGATTATAAGAATCCGAAAATAAATGTGCTTCTAACTACCTGAGCTGCATACTTAGAGGCTACAGCTGAACCACACCCACGTAGTTTTGCTGGAATTGAATGCCATGCTTTTGCTTGATTGACGCCTTTGAATTTTAGACGCCTCGAGAGAGAAAAGGAAAGAAGAGCCGCGTGGAGAAAAGGAAATAGTAAAGTCTCGAACGATCGGAACCCTCATCCTCCGCGCTTCGTTACAAGAGAAAAAGAAGGTCTCCTTTACCAGTTACGAAAACGCTAAATCGAGTTGTAAGCCATGTCAACGAGCCACCCACAAGAGAAACCTCATCTCACTCAACAAGCAAGGGACGTTCTTTCCTCTTCTCTCTCTCTCTCTCTCTCTCTCTCTCTATTCTTCTACGTGAGTTTTCCGGGAAAAGAATGAAAATCAGCAAGAAAACATTTCCGGGAAAAGAATGAAAAACAGCAAGAAAACAGAGAGAGAGAGAGACCTGGATCAGTAGGACGAAGCTTCGTGGTGCCGTTCGCGGGTCGTGTGTTTTCTACTCTGTCTGGGCGAAAGGACCTACCAGTAGATCACTATAGGCGCTTCGTTTCGGGTGCTACTGTGTATATTAATGGCGGAATCTTGGCGGAGTTATAGCAGTGCGCAGAAAGGGAAGTGGATACGAATGGAGAAGGACGAGGTTGAAGACGCCCCGAACCCGAATGGCCCCATCCCCGTATAAATAGGATCTTCCTCGTCGCACCCGGAAATACCGATTCTGCCCCCTTCTTTTCTTTTCTTTTTTTTTTTTAATATTTCTTTTGGGCAATGATCCTTTTTTTTTTTTTTTTTTTTTTCCGAATTTCGTTATTTGAATTTCTTGAAGGAGCCCCGCGATTTACTCCACTGCCTAGCGTGCTTATGCACAAGCGCAAGCAATTGCAAACGTAGGATTTGGATTTGGACAGACACGTTAAGCAATTTGGCTGAGTAAGGAGCGAAGTATATTTTATTCAACCTTGAAGTGTGTTTATTATTTATTCAAACCGAAATTATCTAGCGAAATCAAAACATTAATTTAGATGAATACACACACATATATATATATATCAAGATGGAAATCACAGTTATCAAGCAAATAAAGAGATAGAGAGAGGAAATTATAATCTTCCAATCTAGAATAGATAAGGTATTTGTGTGAAATTCTTTTTATATGAGTGCGTAGGAGCTATTTATGCATGACGCACCAATCATGGCGAGCGATTGCTTCCTCGGGAGTAACAAATCATAATAATAATACTTGCGTGCCGAAGAAAGTCAACTAAAAAATTTATGACGTCATAGAAGTTTGTCAAAGGAGTAACTTGAGACATTTCACACTCAGCAAAAGATAAAAATAAAAGGTTTTCTTTTATTGTTTCTATGCAGAGAGTCCTCAAAAGCAATTTCTAAAAAATGCGGAGCTAAATTGGGTCAAAGGGACTTCCCTCAAAAATTGTGAAACTACGGGAGAAAAGGTTATGTATTCAATAAATTACTCATATTTACACGTCACTCTAATCTTATGTGGTGAGCCCTTGAACAATTTCCAAGCGATTAGAATTTTAGAATAATTTCATCACTACTGACGTCGTTTCATGATAAATTGATTTGCTTATCGCAAATTATAAAATATAAAATTATGTATGAACATGCATGTTCATATTGAGACATCTTGAAAATTTCAATGTGTTCCCATCCATCAGTTGTTAAAATGAAAATTGAAAGCTCAAAAAGTAGGAATCATTCTATGCAAACTTTTAGTTTCTAATGGATGGACGGTGGATTTCAATGTTTAAAATAAAAACTTAATGAGTGATACTAATGTTTCATGTTCGTGGACTTTGATAGGATCATCTTTATGGGACCAATCCATTTAAGGACCAATTTAATTCACTCGATATGCGTCATCAAGCGATGATGATCTAAATATATATATATATATATATATATATATATTTATTAATTTATTATTTATTATATATAATAATGGAGATGTCATTTGAAAATTCAGATATTGATGTATGCACTGGAATAACTAATCATATTCCTTCTGTGAAAGTTTTAGCTGGCTCAAAAGTCTTGGCCTATGCCTTATTCTTGATTAAGAGGACCTTTTGTTAAATGGTGCCTTGAGTACTTAACGTGGACTCCCATTCATAGAATAGTCATTTATCAAACATTTAATATGAGCAAATCATCATAAGATTCTTACGCACTGTCAAGATTTTAAATGTGGAATCTAACTTTTATAATTCTTAAGTATGTTAATTGCGATAAAATAAGTCCTATGGTAGTTTCTTTGCTGTAGAGCCAACTTTATGTTACAATAGAAATACATTAACCCTTATCATGCTGTGCATCCACATTATGCGGCCCATTGATATGGTATCACCAATTGATAAAGTGCTATGGTTTAGAAAATTACGAAATAATTCAGGCTAAGTACTTTAGGTAGGTCTTTACTTAGGAGTTACTCAAGTGGAAACCCCATTTCAGCTATGTGAAAGTGGGGTACACTTTAGTTGATCGCTATGTTTCAGGGTTCATTTCAAAAAACTAGTTATAAAATGGATTACATATTAATACATAGACTCTTATTGAATGCTTAGGTGTAATGTTTTGATATGAACCTCTTTTATTTTTTATTTTTTTTGGTAAATATTCATGATGATTTGCCACATCTGACATCACTTCGTACATTAAGATCATAAAGGTTTCTAATTATAAGGCTACTTTACTATTTTCATTGTGATACTAAATACATAGTTATGTAGTGACAACCACAAAACTTTTTATATTGCAGCACTGCTACAGCTCATGTGATTTGACTAAATCTTGACCATGCTTTTCTCTCGGGAAAAGTGCCAAAAGTCCTAAACCTTTTGCATTTGTGCCAATTTAGTCATTAACCTTTTTACGTTTTGTCAATTTAGTCTTTTCCGGTGAATTTTGGCCGGATTTGGCTGACTGGACGCCAACCAGCTGACGTGGCCTCATCGATGCTAACATGGACAATTTTTAATAATATTTTAATACTTTTGAATATTTTTTCTTTTATTTATTTATTTATTTTTCTTTTTTCTTTTCCTCTAGCTAGAGGCGACCTCGGTAACCGAGGCGGTCGAGGTCAACCTCGCCGACCACCTCGCCAGTGGCTGCCCTCGAGGCCTAGGCGGTGAGGCTTGCCCTCGCCCATGGCCGGCGAGGGCGAGCCTCGCCCATGGCTCAAGGTTTGGCGAGGACAAAGCGACGGCGTTGGGGGGTGGAGGCGAATGCAGGGAGCAGCAGTCGCAATGGGGCAAGGATGCAGTCCTTTGTCCTCCAGATCGACCCTTTCCCTTCTCTCCCTTAGGTTCGCTCGCCCTCGCCGCCCAGCGGGAGGCGCCCCACGGCCACCGGCAAGGTGGTTGACGAGGCCGATCGTCGAGATCCGGCGACCAGTTGGAGGAAGAAAAGGAAAGGAAAAAATAAATATAAATATTTATAAATAAAAAATTCAAAAATATTAAAATATTATTAAAAAGTTGTCCACGTCGATCGATGGGCCATGTTAGTCGGCCGGCATCCAGTAAGCAAAATCTAGCCAAAATTGGCTGAAAATGACTGAACTGGCACAACATAAAAAGGTTTAGGACTTAATTGGCACAAAAAAAAAAGTTTAAGATTAAATTGACACAAATACAAAAGATTTATGACTTTTTGGCACTTTCCCCTTTTCTCTCTGATGTAATCTCCAATTTGTGCAATTCTTGCACCGTCGAAAAGTTATTAATTTTATTTATTGATAAGTCGCTTGTGTTCTCTCAAGCTTTACCAAAAACATTAAGAAAATAGAAATTATAGATTGGGAATGGAGAAGGTTTCCCACAACCACTCTTTGCCAAAAAAAAAGAAAAACAAAAAAAAAAAGAAAAAGAAAAAAAGAAAGGGAAATAGACCAGACAAATTTGTGGCATTAAATAAATCCATAATAGAACAATTGGAATTGATGATGTTAGACACGACTATTTTGCACAATAAGAATGTATCTTGAAATAAATATAAATTACAAAATGAAAACTTAAATAAAATATGACATGACATGTCATGCTTAACTTCATATTTGAACACAAACTCACAAATATTAACATGGCTTCATCGTATTTGAGTTATTTGGCATATAGAATCAAAATCGATATGTTTTTAGGTCAACATAAATTCGAATTATAATAATAATCATGACACGTCAACACGAACTGTGACCCCTAATACCAAGAGTAACTTGCACGTCATCCATACATCTCTCGGTACACAAGAAGAGCTGAACCCAACATCAGCAGTGCCACGGAAAGTAGAGCCGACTGTACAGCGGCTGACAATGGAATGCGTCCTTTATCCGACCTTACCATCCCTTCAATCACAGGGTAGCCCATCACCAGGATGAAGAACGACAGAGCAATCTGCGCGAGCAACTTGTCCCAACCTCCCAAGACGAGCACCCTAGCGATTCCTCCGACAAAGGAAGCCATGCTCAACATCACTAGAGACACCATCGGGGCCAAGAACACGATCGATGTTCGGAAATCAAACACGCCCTTTTCGTACATCTCCATTTGCTCGTCATCGGCGACCTTGCTAGTAGGCAAGAAGCTCCCTCTCCTCACCCCGGTTTTCGTCAGAACGGCATTTATGCTCCCGTATAGATAACTGGTCACCGAGTGGATCATCCATATCCGTTGCTCGTTTATAAACGTCCGGACCGAGTGACCACTCACGACGACCTCGTAGAGATGCTTGGAAAGTGAAGATAGGAAAACGAAGCAATACACGAGGAACAATGAGCTCGAAACCTGGCGTGCCAAAAGAATCGATGTTCATGAGTCATGATTATATGTTACTCGCGCTCAACAGCTTCAAAGACTTGATTGATTCACGGGAATGAAAAGCCTACATATGAGAATAGCTTACCTTTTGATAAATGGGGACGCCATTGAATAGACATATCTGGGGAATGGTGGCTAAGCAGCAGAGAGGCAAGCAGTAGAGGGGGAAGAACGCAAGCTCGGTATGACACATGCTCTGAAGAATGCTCATTCTCCATGGTCCATAAATCGGAGGAGAGAATCTGGAGAACCCGACCTGAGCCCACCCGGAACTCCATCTTGTGACTTGAACCAGTAGGTCATTCAAATTCGTCGTGGAAGCCCCCAAAAATGGCGGCCGCGACGGGCAACAGTACACTGATTTCCATCCCTTGCAGTGCAAGGCGAAGCTGGTGAAGAAGTCTTCGGTCACAGATCCATACTTGAAACCGACCTGAAGCAAGAGCGACCACGAACTAAATAAAGAGGAAATGGAGTCACTAATTGCAGCAAATTACAAGGGTTTTGGTTATTTTGTTCTTTTGATTGTACTTGCCTCTTGACCCCATTTTGTTCCGTTTTCATAGTGACAAGAAGCTAAATGTTCGGTGTCTCTGCAGACTGCTCCCGGTTCGCTGAGAATGTTCTTATTAAGCTTGTCGCTCCAGTGAAGATGTTTAATAAACTCATTGGAATGGCCAAAGATTGCTTTCAAATCCATGAGATTAGCTGTAGTACCTTTCCAATCAGCAAGAGAAGTAGTTGATTACATTGCATGGATTTGCTATCCAAGATCCTACCTTAACATATGGCTATTTTGACTTACCTTCTTGCATGGGTTTGCTGTACAAGGACTCCCTCTTAACATAAAAGCCAGTACCAGATATTATAGGTCCTTGCAACCCGTCCATTCCACACCATAATGTCTGAAAGAAAGCCAAAATTATCGGCTAAAAATGGATTCATCAAAATAATTTCACATGTACGATTTGCTCAATAAGGCTGAGGAACTAGTAAGTGCATAATAAAAAATTTGATTACTATTATAGTCTTTTTCTCTCACCCCAAATGCCGATCTGTGTTTACTGTCGTAGATGTCGTTCTTGCTGATATTATGGAACGATTGAGGAAATTGAACGAACGAAAGCGATGGAGACAATGTCGGGTCCAAGTGGAAGCACAATGCCCTCCTCGCCGAGGATGGGTCGTTGCAGTACATGTCACAGTCCAGCACTAATACATACGGCGAGTTGCTTATCACCCCCGACACGCGAAGCTGTAAAGGAGGAGCAATATCGAGTAGTGTGATCGATATTACAAGTACAATTTATATGTATTTATGCTGTTCTCTCCCAAGTGAAAATGCGAAACTTGAGTAGCATACCAGAACATTGAGAGCTCCAGCTTTGAAGTTATGAGGGTAAGAAGGCCTTTTTTCCCTGGAGACGTAAACAAGCAGAGGCATTTGCTGTTGGTCAGCTTGCACAACTTCGTCTGAGGAATTTCCATGGATCACCTGAAGAATAATTTCGATTTTTTATGTCTCTTGATAAAAAGTCTTGACTAGAGCCTTTTCTTTTGCTCATCAAGTGGAATGGAATGGAACCAAAGAACTAAAATGGGTCAGAATCCCACGTGTCAAAATGGGTTCGAATCATAAAGCGAATGTTCAAGATTAATGATCAAATTTGTATTTATGGAAAAGTTAACACTGCAAAAAATTTCAAACTATATCCACTATGATATAAATACTCTGACCTTTTTTATGTGTCATTAAAAATCTTAAATCTGTCCATAATGACACAAATACCCTAAAATTTCTTTTATGATATAATACCACGAATGAAATTGAAATAGATGGTATATATGTCACATATGTATAAGCTTAGGTTTTTTCATAACACAAAAAAATTGGGGATATTTGTGTTATAGTAGTCAAGTTTAGGATTTTTGATGATACAAAAAAATAAATAAATTTGGGTTATGTGTGCCACGAGGGGCATAGTTTGGCATTTTATTGTGGTATTTGTCCTTTATGGAACGAGAAGGAACAATTGCACAACATAAGCTTTTACTTTCGAAGTAGTGTTGGAGAAATCTTTCCAGAATATTTTGGAAGCTCGACAAAACGTTTCTTTCAAATCCCAAGTCCCTGGATGTTCGGAGGCCGTCGGTTTAAAGTCTGAAGACTTTGTACTCTCGAGACTAAAGACCCAAGACTCAAGACCCAAGACTCAAGACTCAAGACTCAAGACTTAAGACTCAAGATTCAAGACTTAAGTCTATTCTCACTGACAGTCTTTCTAATCCAGTGACGAAGGAAATCCAAAGCCGAGGTTTATGGTTGAAGATTCGATCCTATCGTCTGGAATAGATTCTTTGGTTGGATAATCATTTCGGATTCTTTAATTCTTATCTAAGATCGATTGAAGATCCGATGGTCGACGAAATAATCTTGGAAAGTTCTATTCTTGGAAACCAAGATCCCGATTATATGGGCGAACAGATTGATGGGCTATCATCAGATTCCTTAAATAGCTCGGATGATCTTCTTGATTGATTCCGTCCAACGGGTAGATTGGAGGAATTCCTTTGGTAAGTGCCAACGGCTATGATGGCATAAAGGAGTATAAAAGGAAGACGTTCTAGTTGATTTAAGAGTGTGATCGATAGAAAAATTCCGTAGTCCGAAGATCCTTGATTGTTAGTTGAGACTGCTCGAGCGAAATTGTATACGAGAGAGTGTTTATACTTGGTGACGCCTTGAGTGAGTGTGGTAGATCATCTACACCTAGAAATCAAGGAAGATCAACACCGTAACATCTCTTTGATCATAGTGGAATCCAGCCAATCGGCTGTCGGTGCGAAGAGTGGACGTAGGCTTGAATCAAGCCGAACCACTATAAACCGAGCGTTCAATTCTCTCTTTCCCTTACTCGCCTTGCGATTGAATTTTTAATCAAGGTTGCAAATCCTCTAACTGTTTAAACATTGTGCAAGCTTCGAGAAAATTTTTATATACCTATTCACCTCCCTTTAGGTACTCGTACTAGCTATTTCAATTGGTATCAGAGCCCGTTTTCTTACTTTGTTTGAAGTGTTTTACTTCAGAGTAAAAGATCCATGGCTAGTATGCTAGCACCCGGGCTAATGGAGGGGCAAAGCAATACCGCACCTCCCTACTTCGATGGAAAGGATTACAACATCTGGAAGAATAAGATGAAAGCTTTCCTACGATCAAAGGATCCTCCGGAATGGGATGTTGTGGAAAGAGGAATCACTCCCGCTGCTGCATCAATCTCGAAAGAGGGAAAGACACTATTGAAACCAATGGAATGGCTCGGAAGAAATAAACAAGAGACAAGCACTCGATGCAAAAGCAATCTACTCCTTATATTGTGCTTTATCTCCAACTGAATATAACAGAATATCTTCTTGTGTTACAGCAAAAGAAATATGGGATAGATTACACATCACCTATGAAGGGACAGATCGAGTGAAGGAGACCAGAATTAATATTCTCCTCGGTCAATATGAGGCCTTCAAAATGAAACCAGGAGAATCTATAACCGACATGTTTAGTCGTTTTTACGAGATATTGTCAATGGTCTTGAGAACCAAGGACAAAAATTTCAGATCCCATGAAGGTGAACAAGCTTCGCGTGGACTCTCCAAGGACCGGAATCATATAAAGACTTCAATAAGAGAGACGCAAAGAATTATGCCATTATCTATAGACGAACTCATTGGAACTCTTCAGTCTTACGAAGTGGAACGAATTAATGAAGACGAAGATCCAAGAGGTAAGAAATCTATTGCACTAAAATCAAATGATGATTCTGATGATGCAGATTCTGAAGATGATTTGGATGATGAGGAGCTCGCCCTCATGATAAGAAGATTCAGAAAACTAAATAGAAAAGGCAGAAGGTTCATCCCAAAGAAGCAAAGTTTTCAGAGACAGCAGACCAAGTCTGTTGATGATGAGGAACCAAACAAAGATGTAGTTTGCTTTGAATGTAAAAGGAAGGGACACATCGGACCCAACCGTCTTCTTCGAAAAGAAAAGAGGAAAAGCTGAGAAGTCTCGAAAGCTCTTAAAGCCGAAACCTGGAGCGATACGAGTGTGAAGAGAGTGATGAGGAATATGCCAACCCGCGTGTCTGATGGCACAATCAGACTCAGACTCTGGATCAGACTCAGACAGTGAATTTGAGGTAAGTGATTATAAAATCCTTGTCAAAGTCTCTAAATATATTGATGAATTATGCTTTAGTCTTAAGACTTCTCTCAAAAAGATTTCCGAACTTAAAAATGAAAACTCAGTTTTAAAACAAAAGGAAAACATTTTAGAAGAAAAGGTAAAAAATTTAGACTTGAATGTTTCTACTCTTAAAGAGAATGAAGACAAACTTTCAAAAGAAAATGCTTTCTTAAAAACTGATTTATCAAATATTTCAAAGAAATTTTCAATAGGGTTGGAAAAACTTGAAAAAGTCCTTTCAATCCAAAGACCTTACTTTAATAAGTCTGGTCTAGGTATGACAGCTGAAACAATCCCTTTGATTGATTTTCCGAAAGTAAAAGAAAGAATCTAGAAAAGACCGTCGAGAGAGGCTTACAAAAATCATTTCAAGAAAGTTTTTGTAAAGTCTGTAGGTCGAAATGCCTTAAGGTGTTCAAAGTGTAACAGTCGGGATCATTTTGAAAAAGAGTGTCCTATGGTTTGGAAGCTTTGTTAAGAGAGTATGGCCTAATAATGCTCATCCTACTAACACCAAAGGACCCAAGAAAATTTGGGTACCAAAGAAAGCTTGAGACTCTCTTTTGAATGCGGTCTCTGTCAAAAAGAAGGTAAAGTGGTATCTTGACAGCGGATACTCAAGACACATGACAAAGAGACTCAAATTGTTTCATAAAGCTTATTCAAGTAAATGGTGGAAAAGTTTCATTCGGAGGAAATAGCAAAGGAAGTATTGTGGGATTCGGAACTGTGAAAATTGGAAATCTCACAATAAGCAATGTCTCTCTAGTGGAAGGACTCAACTACAATCTACTCAGCATTAGCCAACCGTGTGATACTTGGTTACAAGATCTCCTTTCAAGAAGGCATATGTTCTGGAATTAGCAAAGATTCGACTCGAGTCTTTCATGGGTCGAAGGCATGGAAACATCTACCTCCTTGATGTAAAGCCAAATGAAGAACAATGCTTAATCTCAATTCAAGATGAAGCAGTTCTATGGCACAGAAAACTTGGCCATATCAACAAGAAGCAATTAGCCAAAATCTCTTCTAAGCAGCTTGTTCGAGGTCTACCTAACTTGCCATACCAAAAGTCGACTTATGCACTCCATGCATTCTGGGAAAGCAGGTAAGAAATTCATTTAAGCAAATAAATCATGTATCCACTAATCATGTACTACGGTTGCTTCATATGGATCTCTTCGGACCAACAAGAACCCGTGAGCATTGGAGGTAAGAAATATTGTCTAGTAATTGTAGACGATTACTCTCGTTTTACACGGGTATATTTTCTTGCAAGGAAGTCGAAACCTTTTCGTACTTTGAGAAGTTTGCTAAAAGGTTCAAAATGAAAAAGGATGTGCTATTTCAAGTATAAGAACAGATCATGGAAGTGAATTTGAAAATCAAGATTTTACGAAATTCTATGATAAATCTGGTTTTAATCACATGTTTTCCTCTCCGTATACTCCAGCAAAATGGAGTTGTGGAAAGAAAGAATAGATCTCTTCAAGAAATGGCTAGAACACTTTTAATTGAAAGTAAAATTTCTTCACGATTTTGGGCTGAAGTTTGTTTCAACTGGCTATATTATAAATAGAGTCTTTCTAAGACCTATTCTTGAAAAACCCCTATGAATTGTTCAAAGGTAAGAAGCCTATTGTTTCATACTTTCATGTATTTGGTTGCAAATGCTTTATTTTGAAAAATGCAAATGATCGAGTTGGTAAGTTTGAAGAAAGATCGGATGAAGGCATCTTCCTTGGATATTCTACATCAAGCAAAGCCTACAGAGTCTACAACAAGAAAAGCCGGTCTGTGGAGGAATCAATGAATGTCAAATTCCAAGACTTCACACAAGATGAATCCAGCCGGTATGATTCAAATATGAAGAGTCATCAACCTGCCCTAGACCTTCCAAAGTCTTCAACTCAAGAAGCATCTCGGACTCGGGAAGTCCAACATCAAGATGCTCATGAAGATTCAAATAAAGAAAGAGATCATCAACCAAGCAAATCAACCAGTAACTGGAAACACAAATCCAGTCATCCTAAAGATCTCATTATTGGCGAAATCAATGAAGGAATCCGCACCAGATCAAAAAGGCGTGAAGAGTCTAGTGCTTCATTGCTCTCATCTCTCGAAATTGAACCAAAAAGCATAGAAGAAGCTTTATCTCGATGAAAGCTGGATCGAAGCTATGCAAGAAGAGCTCGGAGCAGTTCAACATTAATGATGTCTGGGAATTGACTTGTAAACCAAAAGGTAAAATCATTATTGGAGCCAAGTGGGTGTTCGAAACAAGATGAACGAAAAGGAAAAGTCGTACGAAATAAAGCAAGACTCGTGGCCAAGGGATACACACAAGAAGAAGGAATAGACTATGATGAGACTTACGCTCCCGTAGCAAGGTTAGAAGCTATTCGTTTATTACTTGCGTTTGCTTGTTACAAAAATTTCAGGTTATTCCAAATGGACGTCAAAAGTGCTTTCCTAAATGGATTTATCCAAGATGAAGTTTATGTGGAACAACCGCCTGGATTTGAAGACCCAAAGAAGCCGAGGACTCGGTCTTGGGCGAAAAGGCTCTGTATGGTCTAAAGCAAGCACCTCGAGCTTGGTACGACGGACTAAGTAAGTTTTTATTACGAATGGTTTTGTCAAAGGTAAAGTAGATACTACTTTGTTTATCAAAAAGGAAAACAAAAACTTTTACTTGTTCAAATATATGTTGATGACATTATTTTTGGATCCTCTAATGAAAGTCTTTGCAAGAAATTTTCTAAGTCTATGCAGGATGAGTTTGAAATGAGTATGATGGGAGAGTTAACATTCTTTCTTGGACTCCAAGTGAAACAAATGAAGGAAGGAACTTTCATCCATCAAGAAAAATATGCGAATGATCTTGTCAAAAGGTTTGGATTGGAAAAGTGCAAAAAGACCGACATACCAATGTCATGTTCTCGAAGATAGACAAGGATGAAGAAGGGAAGAAAGTAGATCAAAAGCTGTACAGGAGCATGATCGGTTCACTTCTTTATCTTATTGCTTCTAGACCGATATTTTGTTTAGTGTTTGTATCTCGTGCTAGGTTTCAATCGATCCTAGAGAATCACATCTCATTGCTGTGAAACGTATTATCAAATACGTTGCTTCATCTTCAAGCATCGGTCTTTGGTATCCAAAGAAGGAGACTTTAATCTTCTAGGATACTCAAATGCAGATCTGGCGGTTGCGAGTCGATAGAAAGAGCACTTCTGGAACTTGTCAATCCGCTTGGAAACAGGGACGGTGTCTTGGTTTTCAAGGAAGCAAAGCACCAGTAGCTCTCTCAACGACAAGGAAGCAGAGTAGTATATGTTAATATATAAAACAACAGCTACAAGACTTTGGCATTGAAGACTCATGCACGTAAATCGAGATGTGACTTATATTAGAGATTATTCTCGATTCAATTTGTTGATTCAAAAAGTCAACTAGCGGACATATTCACAAAGCCTTTGGAGAAAAATCAACTATCCGCTAATCATTTGAAGCTTTTCTAGAGACTCACCAACTCTAAGACTCGATCTCTTAGACTTTAAATCCCGAGACTCAATCATTCATGGCTAAAGACTCGTAAGTTGCTATTTTATCTAAAAGGTTCGAATTCTCGTTTATCTTATCCCGATACTATTTCTACTTCTTGTTCATTGTCGAGAAAGTGGTCATTTTTCTTGGGAAAAGCAAGCGAAGGAATCTTCCAATAGACAAAGGAAGATGTCGTCTTCGAGGAAATCATCAAGAATCGCAAAGAGGGACCACAAAGAATGGAGAAGGGACCAACTCACTTCGATCTTACCGAGCGAAGAAGACTTATCAAGTCGGCGACAAAGTCCGATTCGCTTTCCTCCACGTCATTCATCGTCTCCCGCCCCCACAAGGTGCAAGTCAAAATCTGGAAGAAGAGATAATCGAGGATGCCGACCCAAGAAGAGTCAAAAACCCTCTGTTATCTATAAGTTTATCGTGCGTTGAAAAGCACCGGGTACTTCGTTAAAATATATAGATGACTTCCTTAAGGACAAAAATTATGGAAATGAGTATCTTTTTTTGCAAAAAATGGAGGAATTGGGAATTGCTCCTAAAGGAAGAGCACAGAGGCTCTTGCGAACATTCCCAGTGATCCTCGTATGCCAGACAAAATCGATTGACGGGAATGATGATGACAAAATGTTCCTTGAATTTAAACCTAGAATGGGTGTGGCAGCAATGGTGAAAGGAAATCGAATGGATTTGTTTAAATCCAAGGATCAGGAAAAAGTGTATTTCAAGCTGTTGAAAAGAGGGGTGATAAACCCTAGAAGTGTCGATTTTGACTTTCTGGATACCATCAACTTGAACTTAAGGGAGAAGTTGAATTTGCTTCAACTTGAGACTTTTTGCTCGACTCTGAGACGGGTATGCTCAACTCGACCGCTTATTTCTATTCAAATCTTAGCTTTTTGGATGCAAATAGAATTTCATTTAGTGTTCGAGACCAAGTCTATGTGGTAGATGTAAATATGTTGGCGGACATAGTTGGAGTTGAACGGGGACGCTATCTCCCAATCAAAGTCTCACCTGCTCGTACTACTGGATCTTGTCAAAGATAGGGATGTAGAGAAGAAAATTACCTATTCCAGGATGAATGCCATCAACATTGTGCTTCATAAGATTGTGATCAACTGTCTCAGACCAAAGTCTACGTCAAAGACTTCGTGTCTCTTTTCTCGAAGCAAAGTTGATGTATGCGATCAACTCAGGACGGAAGTTTTCTCTCCCGCACACTATTCTTTTCCATATGTACGAAAGCGTGTCAAAAGACAAAGGACAATTGCCTTATCCCGGTCCGTGACCAAGATCTTCGACATTCCGAATATTGAACTGCCACATACTTTTTGTGTTCGACCGTGTGATAAGATGGTGGTAGGGTTGAAAATGTTAATGAAGATGCGTCGCAAGAACTCTCCAAGGCAATGGAGAAATTCAAAGTAAAATCTCCGACCGATGCGCTTCAAAAGGAAAGGAAAGGAGGCCATTGGTGCCCCATCGAAAAAGAGGAAAGAACTCTCATCCTGGAGGATGAAGATGAAGATGAAGATGATGAAGATCCCACTATCCCAGCACTGACAAGAACAAGACGTTCTCGTGTCTTGTCCGATAACTTCAGCGGAAGCGAGAGAAGACGAAGAGCGAACGAGAGAAGACGAAGAGCGAACGAGAAGACGAAGAGCGAACGAGAAAAAGAGCAGAAAAGAAGAAGAAGAACAGAGAGAAGGAGAAAGAAGTTGAAGAAGAAGGAGAAGGAGAAAAAGAACAACGATGCATAAATGCTGAGAGAAGGGAAATCAAGAGCATGATCATCACTCTTCCCCTTTCGATGTCCTAGAGACAGGGGAGTTAGCGATCAAGAGTAATACACCTCATGCTGCTTCGGAAGATCTAAGACAATCTCCAAGACCCAGAAGAAGTTCGGTCTCTCAATTGCCCGAAGAAGGTGATACGTCGATTCCAAATCTGCCGGACCGTACGAAGCGCCATCGTCTGCATACACACCATCATCGAGAAAGCCAATGCCGGTACACGGACGGATGATTCTGCAGATTTTCGTAGCATCATGAATATTCTTCTTGGAAATGCGTAACTGATATATGTTCTGATCAGTGAAATCCAAGCTTTGAAGCATGCTGGACAAGTATCTTCGGTCTCTCCGGAGGATAAATTCAAAGACCTTGCTCGCAACTTCAAGCCAATGCTAAGGGAGAAGAAGTAGCTCATCCGAGAGAAGACCCGAAGAAGCTCGAAGGAGTAGTCCAGTCCATTGGGGATTTCCAGATCGTGCGCATTCCCAAGCAGACATGACTCCTTTCTCACCCTTTTCAATGCTGACAAAAAGGGGGAGAACCAATTTGAACAATCATCTTTTAAAACTTTGACCTTTGTGGTTATGTTTATTTTTGAGTATGACTTGAGAACTTGAACTTGGGTGTGAATTTGACTGAATTGGTCAGGATTATGATGCTTGACTGATTGCATTTATTCAAGTGTTGTTATATGGTGTTTCTCATGAAAGACTAACCAATTTTCTCGTGGATGCGAGTCCGGTTGTTTTATTAACCTTTATGAGTTAGCCATATTGCTTGAGAAATGTTTTGCAGGTCAAAGTTGTTCAAATCTTCAAGAAAGTTTTGTCAACATCAAAAAGGGGGAGATTGTTGGAGAAATCTTTCAGAATATTTTGAAGCCGACAAAACGTTTCTTTTAGTCTAAGTCTGGATGTTCGGAGACCGTCGGTTTAAAGTCTCGAAGACTTTGTACTCGAGACTCAAGACCCAAGACTCAAGACCCAAGACTCAAGACTCAAGACTCAAGACTTAAGACTCAAGACTCAAGACTTAAGTTTATTCTCACTTTGACAGTCTTTCTAATCCAAAGGTGTGAAGGAAATCCAAAGCCGAGGTTTATGGTTGAAGATTCGATCCTATCGTCTCAATAGATTCTTTGGTTGGATAATCATTTCGGATTCTTTAATTCTTATCTAAGATTCCGACCTTGGAAAGCCGTAAAACCGAGATCCCGATTGTATGGGCGAACAGATTGATGGGCTATCATCGATTCCTTAAATAGCTCGGATGATCTTCTTGATTGATTCCGTCCAACGGGTAGATTGGAGGAATTCCTTTGGTAAGTGCCAATGGCTATGATGGCATAAAGGAGTATAAAAGGAAGACGTTCTAGTTGATTTAAGAGTGTGATCGATAGAAAAATTCCAGAGTCTGAAGATCCTTGATTGTTCGTTGAGACTGTTCGAGCGAAATTGTATACAGAGAGTGTTTATACTTGGTGACGCCTTGAGTGAGTGTGGTAGATCATCTACACCTAGAAATCAAGGAAGATCAACACCGTATGTTAATATAAACTTATATTTTGTTACAACTATTAATCATTTGGTTTTTTTTTTAATTAGCATGAGTAATACACATGGCTTTTGAGGTGTATTACTCATGCTAATTAAATATCTCTCTTACCCTAACAGCCGTAAAACCGACAAATATATAAAAATGGGTGAAAATTAAATTAACTGAAATACTTATATAGAAAAATAAATATTTGTTAAATTCAATGAATATAGCCCAATTATTAGAACTAAATGAGGTATTTTAAGAAAAAGAATAAAAATTAAATAAAAGGCAGATTGTCTTGATTGGAAAAGGTCAAATGACAAAAATTATTTACTTATTATCTATATTTAAGGGTTGAGCTAATGTAAAAAATATTGGCCAATAAAAAAAACTATAAAAAATCATAAAGAATGATTTCCTGGACTTGACAAAACATTAGTAAAGTTATTTTATGATGCATTTGGTAATTATACAAGATTTATATACTTGGAACAAGAAAAGAACATAAATGCGTTCGGTACGACTCTAAAAATTTATATTACAATTTTTTCAATAATTATAAAAATGTTAGTGGAGACTTAAACAATTCATGTTTGAATAAATTGGACTTTTGTAAGGATTTAACTAATCAAGATATTCTAAGATAGTCTCAGAAAATCTAATGTGATAATTAGTCAAAGATAGATGGTTGAAAATAGTAGTAGAGAGTCGTACTGGTTTATAATCACAATATGAAAAGATTGATAATAAACCTTTGGGTATTACAATAAACAAATATATAGACCTTTTGAACTTTTTTAGCTGCAAGAAGAAGAGCAAACGTTGATTGGAAAAATGGGCAAGGACGAAAATAGATAAATACAAACATAACCAAACACGCTATAAATGACCGATCGAAATTTAAGATGATTTAATAATTTTATTGATCAACCATATTTTGCATAAATGAACTATTTAAAAATACATAATGAGTATCCATTTTTTGTCCATTTGACTTTTTGGTATAGGCCTTTTGTCCTGTAAACTTGATTATTTTGTTTTTCTTAAAATATCTGATTAGTTTTATAAATATATCATCAATTTCTACCAACTATTACTTTTAAATCAATTTTGGTGAAATTACTTTCTCTCCACTTTCTTTATTTTTGTCTTTTTTTTGTACAAAAATAAAAGCTAAAAAATTTCTATCCAAAAAAATGAGATGAAAATATGCATTTGCCCCTTAATAGTCGCGTGCGCTACACATGCTAACGAAAAATATGGAAGCTTAGCAGGTTGTCACAAAATAAAGGTTCATGGGGATAACGTGTGATGGTTGAAAGTTATGGGCAAACATGTACTCCCCAAAGTTCCGTGGAGTTTTGTGTAATATCTCACCAAAAAAAGAAAAAAAAAAGAAAAAAAATACCTCAATGGTAGAAGGATGATCCAGCCTCCCATCCCGTGATTCACCATAGTTCCTGTTTCTATATCCATTTATATGCGCCTCGAACAATTCATACTTCTCCTGCAAAAAAGTAAATAATGAAGTTACATCACTTTAATCGACATAAACCCTTTGTCGATTCCTTTCAAATCGGAGAATTATGGCTAATCGAATTTTGTTGCAAAAGGTTTTCCTATCCCAGAATCGTACTTTGATTTTCTCAACCCAGAAGTCCCGCTTGAACCCGTCTAAACATAGCCAGATCATAAAGAAAATCTGAAATTTTCAAGCCAATGGGCGAGTCTAAGCAACTACTTTATGGCCTAGTATCCAACCGAACACATCCATTAATTAAATATACTTTGAACCAAGAAATATGCGTTAATGACAACATTAGGGACATTCTAGGGGTACCATAAATTTAGTAGATTTCTGTACTAAGTCGTGTGGCATTAGATATGATATGTCTTGATTAAATACTTAAGTAGTTCGGTCTTATAGCTTGGCCAGAGACGGTAGGGAGTAGGTCGTCGGAGAGCATCTTGGGCATGGGGCGTGAAGCGGGAGGGAGGTTGATTTTTTTCATTAGTTATAAAATACATCAGCATAAAGAAAAAATTTACTGGCTATTATATTCATTGTTGATTCGAGGGGTTGGTGAGAGAATAGGTTATTAAAGTCTTCAAATGGCAGAAGAATTACATTGGTCGAGTTATTTTCATTTATGCTTACTCTAATGGTGATTTTTTTAATGAAAATCTCAAAATTTAGAAAATATTTTTGGAAAAATGATCATTTGTATTGCTTATAAAAATAAATGAATGTGAAATATTTGTTAGAGAAAACTTCATTGTGTGTTTTGAAGCTGACAAAACGTTTCCATCAGTCTAGTCTGAAGACTTGCAAACTTTTTAGTCAAAGTTTGAAGACCGCCGAACCGCCAGACTCAAAATTCAAAGTCTATCATCATTGACAGTTTCCAGATCATCGAAGAAGACTTATTCAAAACTGAGTATTTCGTTAAGGATTTGATTCTATCAATTGAAGAAGATCTCTCGGCTGATATAGCATCTTGGAGTCTATTATTTGTTTTGATTCGGGTAATTTAGATCCGTTGATTGGCAAAGTATACTTGAAAGGTTTTATTTATGAAAACCTAGATCCTGATTGTATGGGCAAGCATGATTGGTGGACTATCGTCATATTTCTTAAATAACTCGAAATCTCTCTAATTGATTCTGTCCAATGGGTAGATTGGAAGAACTCATTTGAAAAGTGCCAACGGGTATGAAGGCATGGAGGAGTATATAAGAAAGATGTTCTGGTTATTCGAGTAGGTGCGCGATAGAAGAATTCCAAAGTCTGAAGCTCCTTGTTCCTTGTCAATTCAATTGTTGAGCGAAAACTTATACTCAAAAGAGAGTTTATACTTCTATGAGACCTTGAGGAAGTGTAGCAGAGTCTCTACACTGTGGAATCAATGAAGAGTTATACTGTAACAACTCTTTTGATTTTTAGTGAAATCCAGTCGGTGGGCTGTCAGTGTGGAAGAGTGGACATAGGTTTAGATTAAGCCGAACTACTATAAATCTTGTATTCTTATTCTCTTCCCTAAGCCTTTTTACTTTGATCGTAACTCTATTTGATTATTAAAGTCTAATTTCATTTTCATAATCTATTGCTAAACAAAGTTGGTTTAAAAGAAAAATTATATACTTTACTCTGCAAAATTTATTTTTGCACCTATTCACCCATTCTAGGTGCTCGTACTAGCTTTCACAATATTTTCATCACCTACAAAAATAATTAGGCATGAATTGTTGTCAACATTGAAGACATTATTCATTGACTAATTTATCTAAACAATATAACCGATTCTTTTTCGAAAAAAGTTTTTCAAATATTGAATATTCTGTGAAACAATCACAAAGTTCTCTCTCTTTTTTGATATTGTAATTTTAGTGGACAGATTGCCCAACTCTAACAGCCCAACGAATTGGTGGAGGACTTGCGATGAAGCTTCAATGCCTCAATAATGCCGACTATGATAAGAAATTTTTTTTTTTTTTTTGATACTGGAGGAACCGGTTTGCAGCCGACAGCCACGCTGTAAAGCTCCAGGTGACACTTAAGCAGGAGAACCCACCACCCCTGAGTCACACTTAATACACCTAGCGCCTCCCCTGAGTTTTGAATCATTCACCTTTTCGTTGAGGATCGGTAGAGTTTTAGCCAGTGGAGCCCCGCGGCCGGTGGTAATAAGAAAATATTGAGTGCTGCTATTACCGCAACAAAAAAGGAGTCTAAAATGATGACACGTGTCCAAAGTGAGTCCAAACATCACTCTCCTGCAAGCTCTCTTCTCTTCTGTCTCCTCTCTCTCGTCCAAATGCTGTATACTCTCTCCTCTCTCCTCGCTCTCGCCCAAATGCCAGACTTCCTTGCACTCTCTCTCTCTCTCTCTCTCTCTGCCGCCTCCTCTTTATTCCATTGAGCCCTCCTCCTACAGACGAATTTCGTGCCAGCGAAGGCAACCTTTCGAGCCACCACGCCCTCATCCGACCGAAGAACTTCGTGGTGGCAAAGGCAACCTCGAGGTGGAGCCATGCGATGGTTTGTCAGACGAGCCACCGTACCCAACTAATGAACTTCACGACGGTGGAGGCAGCTTCGAGGTGGAGCTGCACGGTGGTTCATCGGATGAGCCACCATGCCCTCATCTGATCGACGAGCCACAGTGCCGATTCGGCGACAGCTCGCTGCCCTCTACTGGTTGTGCTTTTTCTCTATTTGAGTCATGACCGAACCCTCGTCCGATGAAACACCACACGGCTCCACCTCTACCTCAAAAGGTTGCCACTTGCCGGCACAAAGTTCGTCGGTTGGAGGAGAGCTTGGCGGGATACAGAAGGGGCGGCGAAGAGAGAGAGAGAGAGAGAGAGCGTGTAAGGGAGAGAAAAGAGAGAGGGTGGCAAGGGAGTTTGGCATTTGGGCGAGAGGGAGGAGAGCTTGCAGGGGAGTCTCACGTTTGGCTCATTTTGGACACGTGTCGCCATTTCAAGTCCTTTTTATTGTTGTGCCGGCTATAGGCACTCAATATATTCTCGATAATGTTAATGATAGAGAATTTGGATTAATTGGCGAAAAGGAAAAAAATGACATAATAAAGTATACAACGTCAGCATCAAGTAATATGACGTCACCGAACAAAAACTAACCTTGACCTCCTCCTCCTCGGATTCGTACCCCACGCTAGCGCTCACATCCTCGTTATCCATGAAATAAGCCTTGGGACACCTCGTCTTTAATCCATACCTCTTGCAAAACGGCAACCACCGTCTCGCGAAATCGTACGCCTGCCTCATCCCGTGCAGCGTGAGCAGCGAGCCGCTGTCGTCCGAGAGGTACACGTGGAGCTTCTCCGGTGGATAGTCGAGCGCCATTGTTGATATCACTGTGTTCATCACTGCCACGGTGGGCTCCTTATAGGGGTCCGCTGTGCACACCAGCACGTCTATCGACGGGAGCTCCCCATCGCCGGGCAACCTCTCGGGAAAGGTGGTCCGCGACATGGGCCGCCATCGGAAGGCCTGGTGGAGAAGCCACGTGAGGGATAGCGTTAGCTCGCCCAGGAAAATAATGAGCCAAGCCAAAGTGGTGGGTTCGCCCGGTGAGCTAGCTTCTTCGGCGAAGAAAAAGGAAGCTCTATAGTGTATAAGGATAAGTAGAGCTGCTCCATGGATGAGCATGTGTGCGCGGTTGACGGTGATCAATTTCGGGTCGACATGGCAAAGGTTTAGAGGGCGTGAATGATGCTCCATAGTTCTTTCCTTCTCTGTCCTCGAGGCGAAGCCACTAGCCTTTCCGATCGATGCTCGTTGATGGTGGTTAATAGAAGAGGAGGAGGAGGAGGAGGAGGAGAGGAAGAAGAGACCAGCTTTATGTGGAGAGAAAGAAGAGCAAGTAAGGAACTAGGGAAGATAAATGTTTTGTGGTATGGGAACGTCAGGATTCCTTTCTAACGTGGTCCGGATTATATAGTATGTGCTCCATACCATGCTATATCTCCTTATGTGAAGATGGGCGTCTCTTAAATGGACTCGAGAGCCCTAGCTACCGTTCATCGATAGGCTAAGCCTCCATTATGTCGTCCTCCGTAATCGAGAGGTTTTGCAGCACTCTTGTTTGACCGGTGGATGGGCGATCGCCCTCAAAGAATCGGTTAGTGCGCTCTCTCTTCTTTCTCATCGTCCTTTTTTGGCTAGTAGTGGGCCGGTCTTCGAATCAGTTGTCACTCACCTCGACATGTCCCCGATCTCGACAAGGACTGGAGGGCTCAATGATACAGCCACCGTCTATCTGTTTATGAATGATAGTCCTTCGTTTATTTTGTAATTTGGTCTTTCCTCTTCCGTTGATTCGTCACTAAAATTGTCGAGCAAATGCCTTAGTTGTGATGTACTTTTTTTGGTCAGATAATTGTGACGTCCTTTAATAGTGATGGATTTTTATGTTTTGATGGGCTTATTTAAGCCCATCTGCCCATGTTGAGCCAAACCTGACCCGTAAGTGAATGGTCCATAGAAGAGTGTAGTTACTATAAAATATAAAATAAAAAGGGAAAATCTTGGCAGTTAATATATCTGATCAGTTGGTTATCAGATACGCAGCGTCTTTGAAAAGAGAGAATATGTTTTCTCAGTTTAACTCTCTCTTAGTTTTCCCAAGTACAGTACGCTCTTTTGAAGAACAGTATCAGAATGCATCATCAAACCACGACAACGGTGTTTAATTTGTGAAAGACAATGTATGTTTGACTCCTTAATGTACCTTATGATTGATGTAACATGTTTTCTGGGCACGCTTTCCGCGTTCATTTTTCGGCATTCGATTGAGTATCGGATCGTTATTTTTTGGGAATCTGTTTCCCTCCATTGGTATCAAAGCGATGTTGTTTATGTTTCCTGATTACTATTCATGTTTATAAATTATTTTTGTTGAAATTTCGTGAAACGTTGCAATATGTCGCTCAGGGACAGAAATCCCGACACCGCATACTGTTCACCCCCGTTTATGATTTTTTTGTAAATCGAATCTCATTTTTGATACTGCAAAGTTGTAGCTCTCGTCGATACAAGAAAATCAATTGGTGGTTCATCGCTGGGGGCCATCGAACACACTGCCATGCACTGCCAGAATGTCCGGCATCGTCAGCGCGTGCAACACAAACGCTAACGCAGTTCCCAAGCGTGCGAAACGCACGCACAAGCAAGGCAAATTGCAGGCGCATGCGAGGCACGCGTGTGGCAACCATTGGTGCGTGCGCACATGCGCCAACTAAAATCATCATGACGTTAGCCGACAGTTGCCCGGGCACACGCTAGGCATGTGTGAGTGACGTCACAATGACGTCACCTAGCAAGGTCAATTAGTTCAACCTGACCCAACCCGTTTGCGTTGACTCGTTGATTCTTTACTGTTAACAAAAAAAAAAAAAAGATGTATTTCTTTTTCAATTAAGTCGCTTTGGATTATGAGTAATCCTTTTTTGTTTTGCATTTATTGCAGCAACAATGCCTCCCCTTCAGACGTGCACACCTATTCGCGCAAATACAGCAAGTCAAAAAGAAAGGCTTTCAAGGTTGATAGCTGAGTTGACTAATTATCGATGAGAAAGTGGCGATCTAATTGAACATGTTCTCAAGGTCAACATGAAGATACAAGAAGTCATTTGGAAGGGTTATCTCATGCCAGCTTTTGAAATGGTGCGATTCTTCATGAACACTCTTCCACCAGAATGGAAATAAGTGTTGAATTGCCTATGGGAGGTCAATAGAGTTCCTAAGTATAAAAGGCTTGTAATGGTTTTTATAGATGAATATTATTATATTGAAGCCACAAAAACTATGATCCAAGGAATGACTTTAATTCAATAGGGGATGAATGTGTGAAGGATAAATCCTAAGAGATATCCGTTTGTTTTTTCGTGGTTGCTGAATGTGCCTAAAGATTTTACAGATGATAATTTGGAGAAATTAAAAGATTATTTTCCTGTTCATACATAAACTTGGCGTTAGCTATTTCTAGTGGTTTTCATTTAGTATGTTTTAATGGATATCTTATGTAAATATTTTCTACCTAGTTGATGTTGTTGTAGCAACTAATGTATTAGTTACATTATGTGAAAATATTATTATTCTATCATTTATGGATATCCAATATCATTTGCTTATGTTTTTATTAACTGTTATGGGTATTTCATAGAAGTTTCTGTAACTTCAAAGAACTTATTCTGCATAGAAGATTATATTAATAATAATTTCAAGTTAGGATTTTTGGATGATTATTGGAAATTTAGTGACATTTTGATTCTGAAACCTTATTTGAAATTATTCATTAATATGATAAGTCTGTGCAAAATGGATGCATAAATGATAGACATTTATAATTTGTGCATATGTGTCTGATATGTTCAGATCGATGGCTTTAGCCACTAAAAGCATAGTCGCTGAATTGAACAAAGGCGAGAAGCTGAACGGTGATAATTATGAAATATGACATATGAAAATCCAATATGTAAGAGGCACTAGAAGCTCTTAACCTAACTATGGAATAACCTGAAGATGAGAATACTGCACAACATAAGAGAGATAATGATGCATTTGTTGCATGGAAGATAAAGAACTCTCTTGCTCACATTACGGTACTGAGTAGTATGGAGAATGATGTTATGCGAGAATTCAAGCGTTTTGAGAATGACAAGGAAATGTGGGAAGCATTGGCAGCAAGATTTGGTCATACATTGGTAACCAAACTGAGGCAGCTCACTATAAGATTTGACTCTTACAAGAATCCTCATGGTTAAACCATAAAACAACACTTGAGAAAGATCTCAAACATGATTAATGAGCTAAATGATGATGGCCATGTCGCAACTGATGAGTAGCAAGTGCGAGCAGTGATTTGTTCTTTGCCCAAAGTTGGGAGCATATGAAGGTGCATCTAATCTACAATGAGAACATCAAAACCTTTGAGGATGTAGTGCGCCATCTTGAGCTAGAAGAGGACCGCCTCCTGACGGCTAAATTAGAAACTGACATTTATTATGTTGGTTCTAGCTCACATAGAGCTTTGAGTTCCGAGCACAAACGTCCCGATTGGTTTAAAAGGTGGAAAGGTAAGGGAGCAAATTCTTCAAGGAAGAAACCAAAAGTTGACCAACATGAAAGAAGAAAGCGTCATTGAATAAAGAAGCTATTAAGGGTGAAGTGTTACAATTATGACAAAATGGTCACTATGCTCGCAACTGTTGTGAGCCAAAGAAGGTACACATCCATTGTGCTTTTGAGAACTTTACTTATGTATCAAATTCAGTATTCTTAACTAAACTAATCCTTTGTGGACTATAGATTCAGGAGCAACAAACCATGTAACAAAGGATAGAGGATCCTTCGTGGAATTTCGACGAATACCAACTTGAACTAAGTTGATTTATGTAAGAAATAACTACAGAGCTAAAGCAAAAGGGATTGGCACCTGCCAATTGAACATGTGTGGTGGATGCATTTTGTTCCTACATGATGTAGTATATGCTCTAGAAATTTTTCGAATTTAGTGTCTATTTTAGTGTTAGTAAAGCTTAGTTTTAGTTTGAACTTCCATAATAATGGTGTTGATTTGTATTTGAATACAAAAATATGGTTGTAATTATTTTCTAGATGGTTTTATTGTACTAAATGTTGACTGTGATGATGTTAATATTTGTTATTTCATTTTCACATCTTCTACTTTATACAATAATGATGTGAATGTGTAATATGTTAAACTTAGTCATATTGGCCAATAACATATGAATAGGCTAGCCAAAGAGGGTTTATTAGGCAATATTGAAAAGTCGATTTGCTCATATGTGAGCATTGCATAGTAAGGAAAACAACAAGAAAATCATTTAGAAAATGTAAAAGAGCTTATGCATAGTAAGGAAAACAACAAGAAAATCATTTAGAAAATGTAAAAGAGCTTAATTTCATTTGCAATTAATCTATTATGACATATGTGGTCCAATGAATGTAAGAAGAATGTATGGAGCTGTTTATTTCATTACATTTATAGATGATTATACTCGACTCAAACATGTCTATTTGATTTCTCATAAATCTGAAGCATTTAGTTGTTTCAAAATTTTATGAGCTTAGAAGAAAATCAATTAGATAAGAAAATAAAAGTATTGAGATATGATCGAGGTCAAGAACACTTATCTGATGAGTTCAAAGATTTATGTGATGAAAAAGGAATAGAAAGACAGTTGTCTATTCTATACATTCTTCAACAAAATGGTGTTGCGGAAAAAAGAAACAAACCCTATTGGAAATGGTTAGATCCATGATGACGCATACTAACTTATCTATCACTTTTTGGAGTGGTCATTTATTAACTATTGCCTATATACTTAACAAAAATAAGTTACTTCCACTTCATATAAGTTATGGATATGTAGAAAATCGGACTTAAGTTTTCTCAATGGAGAATTAGAGGAAGAATTATATATGAAATAACATGTTGATGTCATTATGAAAGACTATGAATAAAATGCATGTCAACTTATGAGATTGATATATGGGCTTAAGTAGTTGTCGAGACAATGGTATATACATTTTCATAATGCCATAATGACATATGATTTTTCAATAGTTGATGAGGATCATTGTGCATATATCAAAAGATCCAAAAATCAATTTTTGATCATATCATTATATGTTGATGATATACTGATTGCCGGAAACAATATGGAGTTTGTAAATACCGTCAAGAGTTGGTTATCTTCCAATTTTGAGATGAAATACATAGGTGATGTTGTATATATTTTTGGAGTTAAGATTTCAAGAAATCGTTCAAGAGATTATTATCTCTTTCACAAGAAACATGGTTCTTGAACAATTTCGTATGTAAGATTGTAAACCCATAGGTATTCATATTGCAAAAAATGAATGATTGAGCCATAAAATGTATCCAAAGACTCCACAAGATAAGGAACAAATGCAACATATTCCTTATGCTAGTGCTATTAGAAGTTTAATGCATGTTATAATGTGTACAAAACATGACATATGTTTTACGCTTAGAATAGTGAGTAGATACCAATCCAATCCAGGTCAAGCATATTGGAAAGCTATCAAAAGAATACTGAGGTATTTAAAAGGAACTGCTGATTATATGTTGAGTTACCAAGGAAAGGATCTGCGACTTGAAGGCTATTTAAATGCTAATTAGGGAGGAGATTTAGATGAAAGAAAATCTACCTCTGAATTTGTTTTCTTGCGAATAATGACACCAATCTTGGAGTAGTAAGAAACAAACGTATATAGCCCCCGTCTACGATGGAAGTTGAGTTCGTGGCATTATCAGCAGTAATACAATAATGTGTTTGGCTTAAGAGATTTTTTTTGGATCATTTAGGTGTCATTGAGAATGCTGCAAACTCATTGTTGGTTAACTATGATAATCAAGCAGCGATAGTATACACAAAAGATCCAAAATATCATAACAAGACCAAGTATATATATACCTAGTATAATTTTGTCAAAAAATATAATTGTACAAAAATATATGAACTTGCAGATCTTATGAGGCCATGTACTAAATATTATAATTTCCTAGTATAATTTTCCTGAAATGTTCACATTTAATGAATTTATACTTTCATTATAAATGCATATGAGTCTTTGTTTGACGTTTATGCATCTTAATGCTTAGTGCATTATATAAAGTTGAGAAAGTATGTTAGACAGATAAAAGATTAGCCCACTCACACGGGTAATCACCTCTATTTACTATGTAATAAATAGAGATGAGATTATTTCTAAACTTATTATTTAGATGATAATTGAGAGTTCAAAAAAAAAAAAAAAGATAAAAATATATATGTTATCTTAACCGAGTGTTAAAATGAGGACATCATATTTACTATGTCTAAAAGTAAAATAACTTACATATTTTACTTTATTTATCTATGATGTCAAATGTGAGTTCTGATTAATTCTATGAATAAATAAATATGTGAACTCGAGTTAGACATTAGATATGTCTGAATTATCATTTATACGGTATTGAAAGTGTAGACATACGCTCAATGGGAAATAAGTTAATACCGTAATACGTATTTCATACTATGTATGCATGAAACGACCAACAAAAGTGACAAAAGTTTTTATCTCAATTTTTATACCATGTGATACTCTTAAGGAAAATAGTTCAACAATTATATAACTCTTACTTATTCTCAAGATTTCTCTTCAGTATTTGTTATTTTATAATGTTGTCAATGATTATAAATTGATTCGATCTAATGGGACATTTTTAGAAAAGTAAGTTGAATTGAAATTGAGAGTTTCAAGAAAAGAGGAAGATCGAATTTGAAGAATCACATTCTAGTTTTGTATTCACTAGCCGACTAATTATAATTGTTTTTCGGATAACCATAATTGTGAATACAATATATGATTGTTTAAAAAGAGATCAAAAGAGATATAAATGTGATCAATCGAATTAAGGTACTACATACTAAATCTACTCAAAATTGTGATGCCTATTATGAGCTACTATATATTTTTAATAGATGTATGGCAATGAGCTTTCAAAGTATCTTTCGCACGTGATTATTCATCCTGGTATGAATGTTACAAAAAGGTAAAGAGAGATATGTTCGGCCCACCATATGCGAGTGGGAGATGATGAGTTTTTATGTTTTGATGGGCTTATTTAAGCCATCCACCCATGTTGAGCCAAAACCCAGCCCGTAAGTGAAGGGCCCGTAGAAGAGTGTAGTTATTGTAAAATAAAAAATAAAAAGGGAAAACCTTGGCAATTAATATATGTGATCAGTTGGTTATCAGATAAGTAGCATCTTTGAAAAGAGAGAATACATTTTCTCAGTTTAACGCTCTCTTAGTTTTCCTAAGTACAATATGCTCTTTTGAAGAATAGTCAAAATTCCTCATCAAACTACGACAACAGTGTTTAATCTGTAAAAAACAAGGTATGTTCGACTCGTAATATACTTTATGATCGGTGTAACATGTTTTTTGGGCATGCTTTCCACGTTTGTTTTTTGGCATTCAATTGAGTATCGGATCATTATTTTTTGGGAATTTGTTTCCCTACAAATAGGAGCAAGTGCATCCTGAGAAAGTGAGCTGGGAAGAGCGTGAGCATGTATTGTCAATTTTTTGGTAGATGGGAGCCATGCATTTCATTTATGAAACGGTATTAGAATTATATGTGCATGTAAAGGAGTATGGTCATGAACCTATCTTTTTGAAATAATCTCATAATATACATAAAAAGTGACTATAACATTTTACTTGATAAAATTTAATCTCTCTCTCTCTCTCTCTCTCTCTCTCTCTCTCACGCGTGCGTGTGAACTTTCGTGTGTATATTATACATGGACAGTGCTAGCATGACCACGCTGTCACTTTCTATGAGTAAAGGTGCAATTTGGGCTTTTCATTTTTGCATAATGGGGCAACAGGATGTAAATTTGCTTTGGAAAACCATCTTTTTTGCACATGCTGGTATTTTAAGAGATATTCGAGAAAGAGAAATTCATGAAGAGTTGACTACCGATTTTAGATGGTGGATATTGGTCCAAAATTTTGGAAGATGATATCATGTAGTCAAATGTCGGAAAATCACATACGATAAATAAAAATATTCACATTTTACAAAGGTTGCACTTATAACATAAATTGGAAATTTTTCATATACTATCATAATTGTAATATTAAAATATTCTTTGTTGCACTTGGTTACAATAAAACTTCGTCAAACGTTGTCGCAAAATACCTGAAAATTTTTGAAAATATTAAAACATCATATACTAACATGTGTAATTGATCCGTCTATGAAATCTAGTGGTGGTGGTGGAGGCAACAATAGTAGTGGTAATAGCTACAGCAATAGTAGTATTGTCCATTTATGAAATTTAATAGCAGTAACACTTCTTGTGGCTAATAACTCCATTACTCATGCAAAAAGTGACGGAACATTATGTGGGCATTACCCATTATACATAGACCTGTATTAGCATCTACTTCTCCCTTGAAAAGCCATTAAACTTGAATTCTTGAAGCAAATAGTTGGGTCGAGTTACTCTACAGTAACAGAGAAATTGTCTAATGAATCTCAAATTCATTGTATAGATGTTAATTCTATTTTGAACTTTTTAATCGTGTCAATTTAGCCCTAAACATTTGCACAAAATCCCTATGTAATCATCTCAGCTATTTTTCGCTGGAAATTACTGGTGTGACACTCCAATGAATTTACAAGTGCATTGAACACTCAATTAAAGCTACTATAGCCTATAGCTTAAAGCAGAAGTAGCTATACAACATGACATGTATAAACTTAGTAATCGATTATTTCAAATGACGCGAACAATATACTTGTCTCTTCTAAAGGAGGCATCAAAGACTTCACTTGTAACTCTTCCCTAGCTCCGCATTCTCTACTTCATCACTTTAAAGTTTGAACTATTTAATATAAATTTCATGGATTTTCAAACCCATCAAGATTCTTAGAAAAAGAACCACTAAACACTAATAATCTCATTGATAGAGGGTTTCATTTGAGTCCGTCTATCTTTCGTTGATAGAGGGTTTTTAGTTTTGGCTTGGTCTTTTGTTTCTTAGTTCATTTATTTTTTGGAACTTGGCACCCTTACACTCTCCCGCGAATTAGGTCCTTTTGAGTGTTCGTTTTGGTGGTGCACTTTGTGCAAAGTCTTATCAATACAAATCTTACCTTACCAAAAAAAAAAAAAAAACTAATAATCTCATTAACTTATTGTCTTAATACGGAAACAAAAGAAGTTTCCACTTTTACTCTTCCCCTCTTCCCCAAATGGACAACCTCTAATTAGGTTTGTGGTCCTAAAGAATAATAAAAGTAGGTAAATCATTTTTGATCGAATCCATTCACATTCATTAAGGACTTTTTGTCATTTTCTTTGATTTGTTCTTCTTATCAAGGATCTTAATATGAATATTTCTAAGATTTTGACCGTTGAGTGTGGCCAGCAGCCAAGTGTAATGGGTGATGTGTACAAGGCTCAACAGCAAACTCGCCGCTGAATAATTGATGGATAGTTTTAGTGACTCAGATTGTACTCAGATTTCATGAATTGAGATTCAGCATGCAATCTGAACTAAGAATGAGTTTTTGGATTTGGCTCATACTCGTGTGATCATGACCCTTTGTCTCAGCCTTTGCAGCATGTGTGCTGCCCAGGAGGTAAGAAGCATGAAGCATTGACCTCATCCTCACCTTCCTCTAGCATGTCCCCCAAAGCGTTTAGGATTCCAAACTTAATGGGGACATTAGGGTTGCACTCATTTTGTGATTTAGAACAACACCTTATGGCACGAGCTAACGACGACCATATGCACCACTTGTATTGTCTGCATTCCCAAAGGCATGCCCCTTTGGCATTGCTAATGGATTTAGTCTATGTGACGATGGGCTAAGTGGGCCTGTCCATCCATGTTGGGCCTAAAAGCTCAGCTCGCAAGATAAGGGCCCATGGAGGAACGGTTGCGATGTGAAAGGCTACGTTGTTTAAATACGAGAGGTTATGTCTTTTGGAGAAATGTTTTACGTTGAAGAGATACGTCTTTTGGAGAAGACGTAAGAAAGAAAAAGAAAAAGGGAACGTATCCTTTGGGGTACGTACGTTGTTTCAGTCTCTCTCTCCCTCCAAGAAGCATAAGACGCTACACTTCCAAAAACGACGTTTTTCCCCCTTATAGAAACAGTACGCTCCTCGGTAGACCGGGATCAGATTCTTCCTCGACCTTTAACATTTGTGTTTAATCTGTGGACAATAAAGTACCCTCAATTCCGTGGTATGTCTTTGATCGGTGATACATGTTTGTTCTTGGGCTCGTCTTCCGCATTTATTTTAGGGGTTTGATTAGTGTTTTAGAAAATCAGTAATTCCCAACAATGGTATTAGAGCCTTAGTTCATGTTTCCCGATCCCCTTTCTATGTTATTGAATTATTTTCATGGTCGAAATTCGAGAAAAGCCGCTACTAGTTAATCGGGGATGGAAAAACCCGACACCTATGTACTGTTTGCCCTATTTTGTGATTTTCTGCAAGTCGAAATTCATTTTTGATAGCGTAAGGTCGAAGCTTTCGTTGATATGAGAAAAATGAGTCGCGAATCGCCACCGAGCGCCACGGACGCGTCGCTACGTGCAGCCGGAAACGAACCATGCGCCCGATTTAGTCCCTCGCAGCCATTTCGACGAGGGCGCGTGTGACACATGCGTGGAAGCTTGGCGCGTGCCGTGCACGCGCCAGCTGATGTCTGCATGATGTCAGCCCTCGCGCACGCGTAGCACATGCCGGTCAGTTTGTCCGACCGGCCCGACTGGTTCGACCCGACCCGACGGCCCATTAACCCGATTGACCCATTAACTTTGACCCGTTGATCGTTGACCATTATTGACCTGCATTGACTACCGTTAATTGGCATTGATCGGCAAAAAAAAAAGGAAAATTTTGTATTTTCCAATTTGTTTGTTATGGATTATAAGTAATCAATTATATATATATATATATTTTTATATATATATATTTTGCATTTATCGCATGAAACATGGAAAATTCTGTATTTCCCCTTTTGTTCATTGTGGATTATAAGTAATCCATTTTTGTTATCCATTTGTTGCAAAAATTATGATGCGTTATGCACGCATACCTGCAATTCCAAGAACGGAGAAGGAAAATGCAAGACTTAAAATACTAATAACAAAGTTAGCTAATTATCGATGGAATGATGGTGATGTAGTATCACACGTGATCAAGGCCAATTAGATGATATAATAAATCATCTGGAATGGTTATCTTATACCGGATTTTGAGAAGGTGCCAGCCTTAATGAGCACTCTTCCACCTGAATGGCAAGCAGTGTTAGATCGCCTATGAAAGGTCAACGTGATCCCGAATTATAGAAGGCTAACAGTAGCTTTTGTAAGAGAATACTAGAGGATCGAGTTAATTAAAACTTCAACCCTTGGGACGAGTGCCACATGGCGCAAAGTGAATGCACCTTGGAGGTGGCATGAGAGCTCTCCAAAATTTTTTCCGTGGTTGGCCAATATGCCTTTAAAATTCTTAGAGAATTTTACTAATAGACTAGAAGAGACTTTTCCTATGACAGCCTGAATTTTCATATTTTGTTTTTGATTAAATAAATCGGGCCTTTCACCGAAACGCTAATAGTGCTATTCTCTGAGCTAATCACTCACGAGATAACTGGACTATCTAGGAAAGCAATTAGGGAATCTAAATGCAATTGCACTTGAGAATTCGACAAAGAATCAACTGCTCGACCGTGTTGATCTGCAAGGGTCATTACGGCACCGTCAGAGATCGATCAGAAATCAGAAATAGGTCGATTCGACTGAGATATGTGATCAAATTGTGGGTGATTCCACTTGATTGAAAAATTCTCATTGATCGGCACTAACTTGATTTTCTGTTGTTTTGGTACCCGATGCTCGTAATTGAAATCTCGAGATTTTCATGACAACTGAGAGTCGCTAATGTGTCGAAGATGTACTTTGTAACTCGAGATAAATCGATCACGGGTCAATTACACCAAAAATTCCTAAAAGTTACCCGGTAGACTAGGTCATGCTAAAAACACGCTGGATTGAAAATAACCGCAAATTTGAACCCGATTTCAAAATTGAAAGTTCTAAAGTGTCACAAACTATTTTAAAAATATCGACTCATTCTCCGAAGATTTTTCAGAGATTCCGGGATTTTTACGGAAAATTGAATTGGATGCCGCAGAAAATTTGCGGAAATTTGGATGGGCCAAATTAAAGGAAATTTGGACTTCAGAGCTGAGCTGCATGATGTTGGGGACTTATAGAAAATTATTTGAGATTTTTCTACCGCGAAATTAGACCTCAATTTGGGAAATTGAGTGATGAATTAAAGTTCAATTTGATTAAATTCGGAGCTTGGGAAGAGGTTGGATTTTTGGATATCAAAAGTGAATTATTTGATGATTAGATAGCAAATAATAAACATGGGGGACAAAGGGATAAACATGAAGACTTTTTGGACCAAAAATCATGATGGATATTAGATATTTTGGCCTTGGCTAATTAAGCTTGGTTTTCTCTCTCCTCCTCCTCCCTTTGCGCGACAACCTGGTCTTCCACTTCACTTTCCTTTTCATTTTTGAGCTTCTTCATTTCGGTCTCCCTCTCTACAACGACAATCCCCCACCGAAATTGCTTTTGGTCGCATATCCTTCAGCCCATGCCATCATCATCTTTCATCATCAATATCACCATCCACCGAGTTCTCTCTCTCTCCGTTTGCTTTCGTTTTTTTTTTTTTTTTTCATTTTCCCTACCGCTTGCTTCTGTTCTCATTTCCTTGCTGCCGTTTGTCCAACATCCAGCCTCTATGGGTCCAAAATTCTTCAAGCAAAATTGTGGTGTTGACTCCTTGAAGCCCACAACCCACCGAAGAAATCCACTGAAGACACCAGCAGCTTCGGTCTTCACGATTGCAACTCGTGCTCGTGCTTCTCCACGTCTTCTCCACGCACCAAGCTCACTGAAGCCACGAAGCTGCTTCAGCGATCTTTCCTCCCTGCAACTGCCACTTGCTGTTCATCCTTCAGCCCTCAAAGCCGAACCTTTCACCGTTTGTAACCACCGAAACCTTGGTCAAACCCCCAACATCGAGGACCCTGCAATAGCTCCCACGTTGATGCTTGCTACTCCGCTTCTTTCCTCTTCGCTAGCAAGCTGTCTGTGTGGTCTCCTCCAGCGTCCATTTCCTGCGCTCGTGGATCAGCCCAGCAAGCCAGTTCAATTTTCAGCGGCCCAAATCTGCAAGCTTCAGCCCACGAGCTTAATTGCAGCCCACAATTTGAGCCTTTGGTCCAGCTCGATTCAAGTCCAGCAAGTGTCTTTAGCCCAGTGATTTTCAGCCAATCTCCAACAGATTTTGAAGCCCAAGCTTAGGCCCAAGTTCAGTTAATTTTAGCCCATTTGAAGTTAAGCCATTTTGGGCTTGAGAAGAAGGCCCAAGCCCGCGACCAGCAGCCTACAGAAGCCTAAGACCTAAACTCAGCCTTGTTGAGTTGTGTTGGGCCGATCCTAGGCCCGGTCCAAGTTCATCGACATCGCCGAAAATTTCGATTTCGGCCGCCGTCGCGTCGTTGTCGTGGTGAACTAGTTTCCGCAATTAACCAGTGAGTTTATACTCTAAACTCTGCTTAGTAGGCTAATAACGTTTAAGGAGTGTTAGATTTATTTTATTTGGAATTAGGTGGTTAGTTAGATTAAATTAGAAATTGAAATGTTATAATTGAGCATATTAGGTGGTTAGCATGGTTTAGCTAAGACCTAAATAAATTGTATTATTTATTTAGAAGGGTTCGGGAATTTCTCCGAGTCTATATTGGTTATAAATTTAATGATTTTGGCCTAGGTTATTATTTGTAGAATTTAAATTGATTTTATTTAATTAATTTCAATAATTAATTAATTATTAATTATTTTTTCGGAAATTAGGTTGAGATAGCCGATGACTTTGGAATTTCGTGCCGATTGCAATGGTGTGGTTAATTTTTGCAATTGAGTGTTAAAAATTATGCAAATTGAGTGCTAATTTGATTTTTGGTATTTAATTCCAAAAATTGTGAATTTCCAATATTTATTCGGAAAATTTCAAGTGTCGGGTTTTGACACCGAAAATGGTTTTTAGTACTATATGAAATAGTGGGATTTCAAAAGGATGAATATCAATTTTTCTGGATCAAGTTGACCGTGTATCCACACACAAGTAATTTTATATGAATTTCTAATACAAAGAAAAATGCCAGCTCACCATTTTAATTGAAGCATTTGAGTGCAATGCACGGTGCCCTGGGCCATATTTGAGTGATTGTGTGATGGTTGAGAGAAATCGTCCTAGGTTGTTGAGCTGGACGTTATCCCTATCTTGGGACACCCCGGACAACGGAAGCCGGTCGCAGCTGATTCTCGGGACCCTATGCTCATTCGGGAAAGCCGTCTCGATAAAGAGACGTGCCGTGCTCAATGGGGTGAGACGATGCTTGGCAATGCCAGAAGACCGTCGAACTGAGAGTAGGCCGTACTATATGCCGAGATCAAAACTAGGAACGCATGATTAATTGAGTGTGGCGTTTCAGTTACTTGGAGCTTATTGTTGCTCATGTTCTCATGTTGTCTGTGATATAAATTGTACTGACCTGCATGGTGGATTTGAGACGAGGTAAGTCTCCTTGATTGTGTGAATGTGTGACTAGGACACTTCTGGGTGTATTTCCCTCCTAATTGGGGTTTAGAGCTTAGACTTGCTAAGATGATATCTCACCCTGTTGTGGGACAACATTTTTAGGGTCGTCGAGTGGAGGACCTAGAGTTAAGAGGAGGTGATCGGAAGCATAGATCAATTAGAACCACTTCTTTTTGGAAGGCCAGTCTTTTGTAGTCTTTTGGCCATAGACCTGTGTACATGACTTAGTGTATATATAAAAGCATGTTTGTTTTTTAATCTATTATCATGCTTTTTCTGTCTCGAGATGATTATTGTCAGAGGATTTCTTTTCGCTTCCGCATATGCAATAAAATGGCAAGGGTTGGTGACTCATTGTGGGAAGTTGCAAATTATTATCGACCAGATAAGGATGGGCACACGCTCGGGGTCCGGGGCGTGACATTTCCTATTTATTTCTTAGATTAGTTTGAGATGTTTTAGGTGTAAATATCTCTTTCTATGTTGATATTTTCCTCTAGATATATTACTTAGTGTAATGGACATGTTTAATAATTGAAAGTTCAATGTTAAATAGTATGTTAATTTACAATTAGTTGTGGGAAGTTCAAGAAAGTTTTAGTGACTTGAACTTATTTCACATAGAAGATTATATTAATGATAGTTTTAAGTTAGAATTTTTGGATTATGATTGGAAACATAGTGACCTTTTGATTCCGAAACGTTACTTACAATTATTCATTAATATAATAGGTCTGTGTAAATGGATGCATAAATAATAGGCATTAATAATTCGTGCAAATGTGTTTGATATGTTCAAATTGATGACTTCAGCAACTAAGAACATAATTGCTGATTTGAACAAAGAAGACAAAATGAATGGCGAGAATTGTGAAATATTGAATATGAAAATTCAATATGTGTTTGAAAAGTAAGAAGCATTAAAAGCTATTGATCATGTTGTGGATGATGTGCACCACCTTGAGCTAGCAAAAGGATCGCCTCAAGACATTTGAGCGGGAAACAGACATTTCCTGTGTTGTTTCCAGCTCAGAAGGGGTTTCGAGCTCTAAGTGCAAGCGCATTAATTCGTTCAATATATTGAAATGCAAGGGATCAAGTCCTTTTTGCAAGAAACCAAGATCTATCCAACATAAGAGAGGAAAACGTCATCGAGTGAAGAGTATTTCAAGGGTGAAGTGTTACAACTATGACCGAAGGGTCACTACGCTTGCGATTGTCATGAATCAAAGAATGTACTCACTCCTTGTACTCTTAAGAACTTTGCTAATGTATCAAGTTCTGTATTCTTAGCTGAATCTAATCTTTAGTGGACTGTAGATTTGGAAGCGACAGACCATGTAGCGAAGGATAGAAAATCATTCATGGAATTCTAACGAGTACCAACTAGAACTAAGTGAATCTATACATGAAACAACTCCAAAGCATAAGTAAAAAGAATTGGCACTTGCCAACCGAACATGCGTGGTGGAAGTACTTTGTTCCTACATGATGTATTGTATACTCTGGAGATTCGTCGGAATTTAGTGTCTGTTTTAGTGTTGGTTAAGCTTGGTTTTAATATTAACTTCCATGATAGTGGTGTGGATTTATATTTGAATACAAATTACTATGATTGTGGTTATTTTTTTAGATGGTTTCATTGTGTTAAATATTGACTATGGTAATGTCAATGTTTGTTATTCCCTTTTCACGTCTTATAATTCATATGATAATTATGTGACTATGTGGCATGCTAGACTTGGTCATATTAGCTAACAACATATGAATAAACTAGCCAAAAAGAGCTTGTTTGGCAACATTGAAAAAGTCGATTTGCTCATATATGAGCATTACCTAATAGGGAAAATGATAAGGAAACCATTTGAAAAATGTAAAATAGCTGAATTTCCTTTGAATTTAATCCATTCTGACGTCTATGGTCCGATAAATGTGAGAGCAATGCATGGGGTTTTTTATTTCATCACATTTATAGATGATTATACTCTATTCATACATGTCTATTTGATTTCTCATAAATCTGAAGCATTGAGTTGTTTCAAAAGGTTTATGAACTTGGTAGAAAATCAATTAGACAAGAAAATAAAAGTATTGAGATCCGATCGAGGTCGAGAATATTTATATGATGAGTTCAGAATATTATGTGATGAAAAAGGAATAAAAAGACAATTGTCTATTCCATATACTCCTCAACAAAATGGTGTTGCGGAGAGAAGGAACATAACCCTATTGGAAATGGTTAAGTCCATGATGGCGCATGCTAACTTACCTATCGCCTTTTGGAGTGATATGTTATTAACTGCTGTCTATATACTTAACCAAGTGCCTTCCAAATTAGTTACTTCCACTCCATATGAGTTATGGACAGGCAGAAAACCGGACTTAAGTTTTCTTAGACCATGGGGTTGTGCTGCATATACTTATGAGCCCTCTCACAAGTTTGGGAAAGTGGGTCACAGAGAAAAGAAAAGTATTTTCATAACATACTCTAAATACTCGAAAGGGTATATATTCATAGGTGAGTAGGAAAATAGAAATATAACTAAATTCGAATTATGGGATGTCACATTCTTAGAAAATGAATTTCCTAAAAAAAATGAAATAGGTGAGGATTACTCCTTATTTGAAACCTTGAATCTAGATAATGAATTCAGTGGAGTTCGTTCAAGTGGGAGTGACATGAAAAGTGATGAATTTAATTCAACTTATGAATTTAATTCAACTTACTCTTATTTACAACCACATGATAAAACGATATCATCATTATCTAATTCGAGTGGGAGCATAATGGGGAATAATGTGCAAAGTATACAATCTCCTATACGGCAAACAAGTCGCAAAAGTATTCCCCGTCGACATTTTGACATTGAAGGGGAAAGTTTTATGGTTGCTCGACAAGATAAGGATAAGTCAAGAAATATTAATAATGCTCTAAATTTCCATAGTAAGGAAAAATGGATGCATTCAATGGAAGATGAAATGGAGTCAATAAAGTCAAACAATATTTGAGAATTGGTTAATCTACCAAAAGGACGCAAAGCTATTAGGAAAGCATAAAGCTGATGGCTCGATAGAAAGGCATAAGGCTTGCCTTGTGGTAAAGGGGTATAATCAACAGAATAATTGATTATGAAGAAATGTTTTCACCTGTAGTGAGATTTACCTCGATTAGCATTATTTTGGCAATAGTAGCTAATATGGATCTTGAGTTATATCAAATGAATGTAAATACTACTTTTCTCAATGGAGAATTAAAGGAAGAAATATATATGGAACAATCTGCTGGTTTCATTATGGAAAGCCAAGAAGGAAAGGTATGTCGACTTTTGATATCGATATATGGCTAGTCATCGAGATAATGGTATATACTTTTTCATAATTCCATAATGACATATGATTTTATAATGATAGATGGGGATCAGTGTGTATATATCAAAAGATCCAAAGATCAATTTGTGACAATATCATTATATATTGATAATATACTAATTACTGGAAGCAATATGAAGTTTTTTAATAATGTGAAGAGTTGGTTATCTTCCAACTTTGAGATGAAAGATATGGGTAAGGCTGCACACATTATTGGAGTTAAGATTTCAAGAGATCGTTCAAGATATCATTATCTCTTTCACAAGAAACATACATAAATAAGGTTCTTGAACGATTTCGTATGCAAGATTATAAACCCATAGATACTCCTATTATAAAAGGTGAATGATTGAGCCATAAACTGTGTCCAAGGATTCCATAAGAGAAGAAACAAATGAAATATGCTCCTTATGCTAGTGTTATGTGATGTTTAATGTACGTTATGATGTGTACAAGACCTGATATATGTTTTGTAGTTGGAATGGTGAGTAGATACCAATTAAATCCTAATCAAGCACATTGGAAGGTCGTTAAGAGAATATTGAGGTATCCAAAGGGAACTGTTGATTATACGCTGAGTTATCAAGGAAATGATTTGAGACTCGAAAGCTATTTAGATGCTGATTGGGGAGGAGATTTAGATGAAAGGAATACCTCTAGATTTGTTTTCTTACTGAATAATGGCGTCATATGTTGGAGCAGTAAGAAATAAACGTGTATAGCCTTGTCCACGATGGAAGCTGAGTTCGTGGCATTATTAGCAGCAGATAAGAAGTTGTTTGGCTTAAGAGATTTTTGGATCATTTAGGTGTTATTGGGTATGCTACAAATTCATTATTGGTTAAGTGTGATAGCCAAGCAGCTTATAGCTTACATCAAAAATTAAAAATATCATAGCAAGACCAAACATATAGATATCAAGTATAATTTTGGCAAAGATATTCAGCTTTATTAGATGGGCTTAAGGCCCGTCCGCCCATGCCGGGCCCCAAGCCCGGTCCTCGGGAATAGGGCCCGTGGAAAGAAGGGGGTATAAAAGGGAGGAGAGAGAGAGAGAGAAGACGTTGGTTGAAATCAAAATTCACGTCTTCTCTTTCCCGTGCGTATTCTCTCTCAAAAGGAAAAAGAAAGAACAAAGAACGCATATGGCTTGTTCTTCCTCCCTTCAAGGCTTCATCGGATTGAATTGCTCAGTTTCTCTTCCTCCATCAACGTCAGTGTTTAATCTGTGGCTAAAAGGTACGCTCGAATCCGTGGTGTGCTTTAGGATCGGTGATGCGTGTTGTTTTCCCGGGCTTCGTCTTCCGCATTGATTTAAGGGTTCGATTCGGTGTCGAATCCGGTTTTCAGGGATCCGTTATTCCCAACATTGGTATCAGAGCCCTAGTTCACGTTTTCCGACTTGTTTGATGATTTTTGATTGATTTTTCGCAAAAGAACTTCGGCCGTACGAATCGGGGCAAAAATACCGACACCCAAGTGCTTTTTGGCCATTTTTCCGAGTTTTCGTAAGTCGAAATCAAATTGTGATGGCATAGGAAGAAGGGGGACGTCAAGACGAGTCCAACGATGTGTCGATCGTCGCTGGGCGCCGCCGCACGCGCCCACACGCGCGACCGGAAGGTGCTGCGCGTGAAACAACGCGCCCTGTCGGCGAACGGGCGCGTGCATGCCGCCGGCGGTGAATTGCACGCGCGGTCCACGGACCGACGCGTGCCGACGTCCACGAGATGACGTCATCGTGATGTCATCCAACGGTCCGGTAACCGTTCGGATGACGCCATCGATGACGTCATCGCCGACGACGTTTCGCCGAGCGGTCACCGGCCGGCGACCCGACCCGACTGGCCTGACGCAGCACGTGCCCGCACGTGCTTTGGATGACGTTTGTGTGACGTCATCCCCGCACGGCGCGCACGTGCGTCGACCCGTCAGCTTCGAGCGGTCCGTCCGGTCCGACGGTCGGACGGCTTGACCGTCCGATCGGTCCGACCGGTCCGACTCGCGCGCCCGTTGACCCGACCTGTTGACCATTGACCAACGACCGTTGACCGACCATTGACCGTTGACTTTGACCGCTGACCGTTGACTTTGACCGTTGACCCGAAAAGAATGTGTTTTTTTTTTTTCAATTAAGTCTATGTGGATTATAATGTGATACCTTATTTGTTCTGCATTTGTTGCAGGAACTATGCCTCCCCTAAGGTTGCGCACACCTATTCGCGCAGTTACCGATGAACAAAGGAATAGGCTGTCTAAGTTGATAGCTGAGCTGACTGATCATCAATGGGAGAGAAGTGACTTAATTGATCATGTCTTTGAAGTCAATGGGAAAATTCAAGAGGTCATATGGAATGGCCGTCCTATGTCACAGTCAGAGATGGTGCGATTTTTCATAAACACTCTTCCACCTAAATGGCAAGATGTGTTGAATCGCATATGGGATGTCAATGGAGCTGCTTCCCATAAGAAAATAGTGGTGGATTTTGTAAATGAATATTACTTGTATTGTTTCAAGGGAAAAGATCAAGAAATTGAACAAAAGAGGATCTTTCCCGTTAGTGTCTTGACTTGGTGTTAGTTGTATTGAGTGATATATGTTAAGTGTGATTTGTGAACATATTATATTATGTAATGATTACTACCTAATTGTGTTAATTGAAAGCATTATTGTTTTTAATTGTATGTCAATTATCTGTTGCTTTCTGTTATTACCGTTCTTTGTGGGTAGTTTTAGAAGTTTTTGTAGCTTCATAGAATTGATTTTGCATATGACAATCATATTAATGATAGTTTTAAGTTAGGATTTTGGAGGATGATTGGAAATATAGTGACCTTTTGATTTTGAAGCCTTACTTGAAATTATTCATTGATATGATGGGTCTATGTAAATAGGGATGCATAAATGAAAGGCATTAATAATTCGTGCATATTTTGTCGATTTGTTCGGATCAATGGCTTTAGCCACAAAGAGTATAGTTGCCGAGCTGAACAAAGGTGAAAAGCTCAATGGAGACAACTATGAAAGTTGGCAAATGAACATCCAAAAGGTATGTGCTTTGGAAGAGCAAGAAGCACTTGAGGCTCTTGTCATGACCATGGTAGAACCTGAAGAGGGAACCACTGCACAACACAAAAGAGACAAAGAAGCTTTTTCTGCGTGGAAAAGAATGAACTCTCTAGCTCGCATCACGTTGCTGAGCAGCATGGAAAATGACGTCATGCGAGAGTTTCGGCGTTTTGACAATGCCAAGGAAATGTGGGAGGCATTGGCAGCTAGATTTGGTCATACTTCGGTGACTAGGACGAGGCAGCTCACTATCGGGTTTGACTCTTATAAGAAGCCTCATGGTCAGACCATGAAGCAACATCTTAGAAAGATGTCAAATATGATAACGAGCCGAGAGATGCTGGCCATGTCCTCACGGATGAGCAGCAAGTGCAAGCAGTGATTCGTTCCTTGCCTCAGAGTTAGGAGCATATGAAAGTGCACCTGACTCATAATGAAAATATCAAAACCTTTGAGGATGTAATGCGTCATCTTGAGCTAGAAGAGGACCGCCTGTTGGCGGCTAAGCCATATGCTAAACTCTATCATGCAAGTTCTAGCTCACATGGAGCTTCGAGCTCCAAACGCAAGCGCCCTAACTGGTTTGATAAAGGGAAAGGCAAGGAAGAAGCAGGTCCTTCAGGGAAGAAACCCAAATTTAACCAACATGGAAGAGGGAAGCGTCCTCGCATGAAAAAGCTTGCAAGGGTGAAATGCTACAACTGTGACAAGAAGGGTCACTATGCTCGCGACCGTCGTGAGCCAAAGAAGGTATGCACCCATTGTACTTTTCAGAACTTTGCTTTTGTGTCGAGTTCTGTGTTCTTAACTAAGTCTAATCCTTTGTGGACTGTGGATTCAGGAGCAACGGACCATGTAGCGAAGGATAGAGGATCCTTCGTGGAATTCCGACGAGTACCAACTGGAACTAAGTGGATCTATGTGGGAAACAACTCCAGAGCTGAAGTGAAAGGAATTGGCACATGCCAACTGAATATGTGTGGTGGACGCACTTTGTTTTTTCATGATGTGTTGTATGCTCCGGAAATTCGTCGAATTTAGTGTCTCGTATTAGTGTTGGTTAAATTAAGTTTTAATATAAACTTCTATAGTAGAGGTGTGAATTTGTTTTTGGAGACAAATTATTATAGTTGTGGTTATTTTCTAGATGGTTTTATTGTATTAGATATTGATTATGTTAATGCTAATGTTTGCTATTCCCTTCTCACGTCTCCTAATAAATATGATAATGATGTGAATGTGTGGCATGCTAGACTTGGTCACATTGGCCAACAGCGTATGAATAGACTAACCAAAGAGGGCTTGTTGGGCAATATTGAAAAGTCGATTTGTCCATATGTAAGCATTGCCTAGAAGGGAAAACTACAAGGAAACCATTTGGAAAAGGAAAAGAGCTGAATTTCCTCGAATTTAATCAATTCGATATCTCGTGGTCCAATGAATGTGAAAGGAAGGCATGGGGCTGTTTATTTCATCACTTTTATTGATGATTATACTCGATTCGGATATGTCTATTTGATTACTCATAAGTCTGAAGCAATAAGTTGTTTCAAAAGGTTTATGAACCTGGTAGAGAATCAATTAGATAAGAAAATAAAAAGCATTGAGATCTGATCGAGGTCGATAATATTTATCGATGAGTTTAGAAAATTGTGTGATGAAAAAGGAATAGAAAGACAGTTGTTTATTCCGTATACTCCTCAACAAAATGGTGTTGCGGAAAGAAGAAACAACCCTACCGGAAATTGTTAGGTCCATGATGGCGCATGCTAACTTGCCTATCACCTTTTGGAGTGATGCATTGTTAACTCATTGCGTATATACTTAACCGGGTGCCTTCCAAATCAGTTACTTTCACTCCATATGAGTTATGGATAGGTAGAAAACCGGACTTGAGTTTTCTTGAGCCATGGGGTTGTGCTGCCTATACACATGAGTCCTCTCACAAGTTTGGAAAATTAGGTCCCAGAGGAAAGAAGAGTATTTTCATAAGATACTTGGAACACTCGAAAGGGTATGTGTTCATTGGTGAGTAGGAAAGTGGGAGTATAATTGAATTTGAACCACGAGATGTCACATTCTTAAAGGATGAGTTTCCTAAGAATGGCGAAATAAGGGAAGATCACTCCTTATTTGAGACCTTGGATCAAGATAATGATATTAATGGAGTTCGTCCAAGTGGGAGTAATATGAGAAGTGATCAATTACAACCACATGATGAGATGACGTCATCATTATCTAATCCAAGTGGGAGCATGATGGAGAATGATGTACAAAGTGTACAATCTCCCATACGGCGAACAAGTCGCCAAAGTATTCCCCGTCGACGTTTTGACATTGAAGGGGAAACTTTTATGGTTGCTTCACAAGATGAGGATGAGCCAAGAAATATCAATGAGGCTCTGAATTGCCCTAGTAAAGAAAAATGGATTCGTGCAATGGAAGAGGAAATTGAGTCAATGAAATCAAACCAAGTCTAGGAGCTGGTTGATCTTCCAAAAGGACGCAGAGCTATTGGGAACAAATGGGTTCTCAAAATAAAGCGAAAGGCTGATGGCTCGATAGAAAGGCATAAAGCCCGCCTTGTGGCAAAGGGGTATAATCAACAGAATGAATTGATTATGAAGATACGTTTTCTCCTATAGTGAGATTTACCTCGATTTGCATTATTCGGCAATAGTAGCTAGTCTGGATCCCGAGTTACATCAAATGGATGTAAAAACTGCTTTCCTCAATGGAGAATTAAATGAAGAAATATATATGGAACAACCCGTTGGTTTCATAGTGAAAGGCCAAGAAGAAAAAGTATGTCGACTTTTGAGGTCGATACATGGTCTTAAGCAGTCATCAAGACAATGGTATATACGTTTTCATAATGCCATAGTGGCATATGAGTTTACAATGATTGATGAGGATCATTGTGTATATATCAAAAGATCCAAGGATCAATTTGTGATCACATCATTATATGTTGATGATATACTGATTGCCGGAAGCAATATGGAGTTGGTTAATACCGTCAAGAGATGGTTGTCTTCTAACTTTGAGATGAAGGATATGGGTGAGGCCGCATACATTCTTGGAGTTAAGATTTCGAGAGATCGTTCGAAGAGATCGTTGTCTCTTTCGCAAGAAACCTATATAAATAAGGTTCTTGAACAATTTCGTATGCAAGACTGTAAACCCATAGACACTCCTATTGCAAAAAGGTGAAGGATTGAGCCATAGACGTGTCCGGGGACTCCACAAGAGAATGAACAAATGAAACATGTTCCTTATGCTAGTGCTGTTGGGAGCTTGATGTATGCTATGATGTGTACAAGACCCAACATATGTTTTGCAATTGGAATGGTGAGTAGATACCAATCCAATCCAGGTCCGTGACATTAGAAAACCGTCAAGAGAATACCGAGGTATCCGAAGGGAACCGCTGATTTCAAGTTGAATTATCAAGGAAAGGATCTCCACTTGAAGGCTATTCGAGATACTAATTGGGGAGGAGATTTAGATGAAAGAAAATCTACCTCGGATTTGCTTTCTTCAACAATGGCGCCATATCATGGAGCAGTAAGAAGCAACGTGCATAGCCTTGTCCACGATGGAAGCTGAGTTCGTGGCGTTATCAGCAGCGGTACAAGAAGGAGTTTGGCTTAAGAGATTTTTGGATCATTTAGGTGTTATTAAGAAAGCTGCAAATCCATTGTTGGTTAACTGTGATAGCCAAGCAACTATAGCGTACACCAAAGATCCAAAGTATCATGGCAAGACCAAACATATAGATACCAAGTATAACTTTGTAAAAGATATGGTTGCACGAAAGGATGTGAACTTACAGTACATATCTACGCATAGAATGGTAGCAGATCCTATGACAAAGCCAATACCTAGATATGTGTTTTGTGGTCATGTAAAATCTCTAGGATTGCGTAGAGCCTCGATGTACTGAATTGTAACTTCCTGAGTTGTTCACATTTATGAAATTTTGTTTTTCATTTATTAATGCCTATGAATCTTTATGTGATCTTTATGCATCTCAATACTCAGTGTATTACTTTAAGTTAAGAGAAGTACGTCGGACAGATATAAGATTAGCCCACTCACATGGGTAATCGCCTCTATTTACTGTGTGATAAATAGAGATGAGACAGTATTTAAGCTTATTATCTAGGTGATAATCGAGAGCTTAAACTTAAATTATGCATGTCGCCTTAACTAAGTGTTAAGATGAGGACATAATACTTGTGATGTCCGAAAGTAAAATACCCCACACATTTTACTTTATTTGTCTAAGATGCCGATGTGAGTTCTGATAAATTTTTGTGAATGAGTAGATAGGTGAACTCAAGTTAGACATTGGGTATGTCCGAACTATTATCTCGTACGGTATTGAAAGGTGTAGACATACGCTCCATGGGAAAGGAGTTAATACCGTAATACGTATTTCATACTACGTATGCATGAGACGACCAAGAAGAGTGGCAAAAAGTTTGATCTCAACTTTTATGACGTGTGAGAGTCTTGAGGGAAAGAGTTCCTCAAATTTTTAGTCTCCTCATGACTCTTACTTATTCTCAAGATTTCTATTTAGTGTTTGCTATTTTAGGATGTTGGCAATGGTCATGAGTTGATTCGATCTAATGGGACATTTCTAGAAAAGCAAGCTGAACTGAAATTAAGAGTTTGAAGGAAAAAGGAAGATCGATTTTGGAGAATCACATTGTAGTTTTGTGTTCACTGGTCGGCCAATTATAACTGTCTTTGTGATAATTATAATTGTGAATACAATATATATCATTGTTTAAAAGAGATCAAGAGAGATATAAATGTGATCGATCGATCTAGGGTACTGCATACTAAATCTACTTTCAGGAGTGTGATGCCCATTATAAGCTGCTATATATTCCTAACAGATGTATAGCAACGAGCTCTCAAAGTATCTTTGTCGCACGGATTATTCACCAAGTATGAATGTTGAAGAGAGGTAAAGAGAATCCTGTTCGGCCCACCATGTGCGAGTGGGAGATGAAAGCTTTATTAGATGGGCTTAAGGCCCGTCCGTCCATGCTGGGCCTAGAAAGCCCGGTCCACGGGAATAGGGCCCGTGGAAAGAAGGGGGTATAAAAGGGAGGAGAGAGAGAGAGAAGACGTTGGTTGAAATCAGAAATTCACGTCTTCTCTTTCCCGCGTATTCTCTCTCTCAAAAGGAAAAAGAAAGAACAGTAACGCATACGGTTTGTTCTTCCTCCCTTCAAGGCTTCATCGGATCGAATTGCTCAGTTTCTCTTCCCCCATCAACGTCCGTGTTTAATCTGTGGTTAAAAGGTACGCTTGAATCCGTGGTGTGCTTTAGGATCGGTGATACGTGTTGTTTTCCCGGGCTTCGTCTTCCGCATTGATTTAGGGGTTCGATTCGGTGTCGACCGGGTTTTCGGGGATCCGTTATTCCCAATAATATGGTTGCACGAAAAGATGTGAACTTATAGTACATATCTATGCATAAAATGATAGCAGATCTTATGACACAGCCAATGCCTAGAGATGTGTTTTGTGGTCATGTAAAATCTCTAAGATTGCATAGAGACCGATATACCGAATATTGTAATTTCCCGAAGTGTTCACATTTAATGAATTTGTATTTTTTTTTATCATTAATACCTATGAATCTTTGTTTGACATTTATGCATCTTAATACTCAGTGCATTATATTAAGTTGAAAAAGTATGTGGGACAGATAAAAGATTAGCCCACTCACACGGGTAATCGTCTCTATTTACTGTGTGATAAATAAAGATGAGACGGTTTTTAAGCTTATTATCTAGGTGATAATATCGAGAGCTCAAGCTTAAAATATATATGTCACATTAACTAAGTGTTAAGATGATGACATAATATTTATTATGTCCGAAAGTAAAATAACTCACATATTTTACTTTATCTGTTTATGATACTAGATGTGAGTTATGATGAATTCTGTGTGAGTAGGTATGTGAACTCAAGTTAAACATTGGGTATGTCTGAACTATCATCTATACGGTATTAAAGGTATAGACATATGCTTCATGGGAAATGAGTTAAATACCGTAATACGTATTTTATATTACGTATGCAAGAGACGACCAATAAAAGTAGTAAAAGTTTGATCTCAACTTTTATGCTATGTGAGACTTTTGAGGAAAAGAGTTCCTCAATTTAATGTCCTCATGACTCTTACTTATTTTCAAAATTTCTATTCAGTATTTGCTATTTTAGGATGTTGCCAATGATTATGAATTAATTCGATCTAATGGGACATTTCTAGAAAATCAAGCTGAACTAAAATTTGGAGTTAAAAAAAAAAAAGATCAAATTTGGAGAATCACATTTTAGTTTTGTATTAACTAGTCAACCAATTATGATTATTTTTAGGATAATTATAATTGTGAATATAATATATCACCTTTTAAAAAGAGATCAAGAAAGTGATATAAATGTGGTTGATCGATATAGAGTACTGCATACTAAATTTACTCAGAGTGTAATGCCCATTATGAGCTGCATATTCCTAACAGATGTATGGCAACGAGCTTTCAAAGTATGCTGATCACACAGATTATTCACCGATATAAATGTTGCAAGGAGGTAAAAAGGATTCTGTTCGGCCCACCATGTGTGAGTGGGATATGATGGGTTTAGTTTATGTGATGATGGGCCTAAGTGGGCCCTTTTGCCCATGTTGGGTCTAAAAGCCCGGCCCACAAGATAAGGGCCTATGGAGGAACGGTTGCGATGTGAAAGGCTACGTTGTTTAGATATGAGGGGTTATGTCTTTTGGAGGAACGTTTTACATTGAAGAAATATGTCTTTTGGAGAAGACGTAAGAGAGAAAAAGAAAAATGGTACGTACCCTACGTTGTTTTAGTCTCTCTCTCCCTCCAAGAAGCGTAAGACGCTACACTCCCAAAAATGACGTTTTTTCCCCTTACAGCAACAGTACACTCCTCAGTAGACCGGGATCAAATTCTTCATCAATCTTCAACATTGGTGTTTAATCTGTGGACAATAAGGTATGCTCGATTCTGTGATGTGTCTTTGATCGGTGATACATGTTTGTTCTCGGGCTCATTTTTCGTTTTAGGGGTTCGATTTAGTGTCGAATCCGTTTTAGGGAATCAGTAATTCTCAACAATTGCAAATAACTTCTATAATTTTGGAAGCAAAAATATGAGAAACAAAGGTTTAGCGAGGCACACCCCTTGGCATTGCAAATAACTTCTGTAATTTTGGACGCAAAATACAAAAAACAAAGGTTTAACATTTCTTAAGGATCAATCGCAATTGAGAAGCCATTTCTCATGGGCATGTCCTTATACAAGGCCCCTTCTAATGGACAAGGATGAAAGTAGTTACTTGCTATTAGAAAAAGAGATATCTGAAAGTGGTATACACAAGTGAAAGATCATGAAGCAATCTCCACTAAGCTGACCTATCTTGTTGCTTCAATTGGGTTTGTCAATGATTGATTGGAGATGAATTTAGCAAAAATACATACACCAAGGGTAGTGCTCAAATCGGGTAGGGCCTCGATTCACTAGAGCAGTCTATGATGCCTAAGTTAGTACGTGTATCTAAGGGGAGAGAGATAGAGGCCATATGTCGGGATTTTATAGTTAAGAATGTGTTTGTTTCATCAAAAATTTCTTGATAAAAAATAATATTTACCATGAAAATCATTATTAAGGAAAACGTTAAATTTTCATTTGTTTAGTAGATTAAGAAAAGTGATTTCCTTCTTGCCAAAAAGAAGAAGTAATTTTCTTTCAATCTAAACTTGTTGTTTTCAGTCCATGTCCCATAACTTAATTAGTTTTCCGTCATTCAAATATCAGAATGTAAGGAAACAATTTCCTACAACGGTTTTCTTTCAAATAAATGGATCATGGTATTATGGAAGAGGTAGACTAGGAGCTTTACCTAGTGGGCCATAAGAATTGGGCCTAAGCATCCCAATCCAATTGTAGTAGGCCAATATAAGGAGGCCCATTTACAAATAAGTGTTTGGATCATGTATTGAACATAGCAATTGGGCCATGCAAGAGTGGATGGGCTTTGCTTATTTAATATTCTGGTTTGCGTGCTATGGCAGGGTCCAATGGTCACATTTGCAATTGCATGGGCTTTTGCATTTTTGATATTCCAGTTTGCATGTTTCACAAATCACAACCTGCAATAGTTACATATGGACTGATCTCTCCTACATTAAATTTTGTGCCTGCTCACAAATAGAGTTGGCTTGAAAGATCTAACTTTATGCATGTTTTGGACCTCTTATACCTTAATTTTTTGCAAATCAAATGAAACATTTTATCATTGTCACCTATACATAAACTTTTAAAGTTTTTAATGTGAATTCTTTTTATCTCTTTTTGAGTTTCACAATTGTTGTTTCAAATGCTTATTACATTTAGTTGTACCGAGAACGATAATATACATGTAAATTGGAACTTGCATGGGATGAGAATGTATATAACTACCGATAATTCAAAATTAGTGAATGGAAACGTGCAAAACCACTAGCATTTTGAATTACTAAAGCATCCTCTTTTGGATCTTTTCCTTTGCTAGTCTTGAATCCAAATCATGGGTGCTAATGAAGAAACCACGTCAATTTTCAAAGAGACGGTAACCACTCTCTCGTCATGTAGAGTCCTCTCTCTCGACATGCAGAGTTTTTCTGTAAGTTTCTGGGTATTTCCAAATTGATCGACTTTCATCTCGGCTAAACCCTACTTCACATTTCTCCTCTTCTCAATCCAGTTTTCTTAAATTTTCACTCCAAATTTCCATCCTCTCTCAGTCGATGATGATTCTCATCTTCGCGCTTCCCCTGGTAGTCCAGTTACTGGGTTTTTCTTCTGTATTTCTTATCGGAGCTTGCATGTCGACTTCATTGCCATTACCAGACAGTTTCCAGTTATGAATACATCCCAACCTCCGGAAGATGTTCGCCTTGCTGCCTTATGTCACCGACTTGGCCGAATCTGGTCTGAAGAAGATGTGGACGTCTGGGATGATGAAATACCTCCAGAAAAGATGCAAGAATGCAAAGCAACCTTAGTGGGTAAAGTTCTGTCTAACTCATCAGTTAATTTTCAAGCTTTACAGAGTACGTTAAAATGTGTCTGGCGTAATGAACATGTGCAAATTTCCCAACCCGAAGAAGGTCTGTTTGTTTTTACATTCAATTCTGAAACTGAACGGCAAAGGATCTTACATAGTGGCCATTGGCTGTTTGGGCACCATCTCCTGATACTAAAACTGTGGTTGCCAAACACGCCTCTTCATTGCTATGATTTCACCACATGTGAATTATGGGTGCAAATCTTTGGACTCCCTCGGAAAGATGCACCGAGAGAATGTTCGCCAAGGCGGCTCGACACCTTGGTCGGGTTCGGAAGTGAGCCTAGCAAATAAAGAGAGTTCATCCGTTAAAACAACGAGTACAAGTGAATATTAATCTTCAAGAACCGTTGAAATCTGATAAGCTACTTAGAGTGGAGGGACGGAATATATGGATTGATTTCAAATATGAGCGATTATCTTACTATTGCTACTCTTGTGGTATCTTGGGCCATTATGCAACACAATGTCCAAATATTCCTTTTGATGAGGCCAAGATGGAAGGGAAAGATCAGCTGTCCTATGGTCCCTGGTTGAGGGTTGAGGTAAAAGTGCACAGTCCATTCTGGAAAGCCTTCTATGAGAAACAACCGGACCAAAATGAAGTTGAAGAAGTTATACTAGAAACTCCACAGCAATTACCTTTATTACTTCCTGCAGCACCTTCATGCACCAAGGAGCAACCTCCATCTGTGGAGATTAATACCACACAGAACCCTCAGAGTAATCCATTGCCTACCCTGCATATTTCTTCTATGGCAGAACCTATTCTGAAAACACCTGTGATGAACAGCAATAAGTTAAAAAGCCCTACAATGGCCGTTAAGGCTAGTCCTACTAAAAAAACAAAGCGTTACAATCCTTATGGGACTCCTTCATTTGTTCATGTACCTCTAGATGATTCACTCCTTATGGATGCCCCTATATTTGTAGCTGAAGGGGTAGACACAAGGGCTGTGGTGGCTTGCCCAAAACAGCCACCGCCAGCACAATGAAAATTATAAGTTGGAATTGTCGGGGTTGGGCAACCCCGACAATTCAAGCGTTAAAGGACCTAGTGGTCCATGATCGGCTTGACATTATCTTTTGATGGAAACAAAAATCAGGAACTAGTTATCAAGAGATTACAACGAAGACTACAATACCAAAATAGTTTTGTGATAAATCCCCAAGGTTTGGCTTGGTGGCTTGGTTATTTTTTGTAATGAACAGGTTAATCTTACTATCCACACTCATGATCCTCATCATATTGATACTATATGTTCAGATGTTTTGAAAAGGACAACTATGGGTATTACTTTATGCATGCTCCAGCAGTATTTAATCAGCGACAACATCTATGGACAACTTTGCGTCATCTTAGCCATCTACATACCCTACCTTGGGTGTGTATCAGAACTTTAATGAAATTTTGAATCACCGGGAGAAGGTGGGAAAACGCTTACCTCAAAGAACATCGGTTACAATCTTTTAGAGATTTATTAAATGACTTGTGCTTTAATGGATCTTGACACCAATGGCTGTGCCTACACTTGGGTGAACAATAGAAGTGGTGAGGAAGTTGTAAAAGGAGCGAATAGATAGAGCTGTGTGCACAATGGAATGGCGATTAACCTATCCGGAAGTTGAAGTTTACGCTTTTACCTACTATAGGCTCGATCATTGTCCACTACTCTTAACTACTGAAGTCAAATTAAAAAGGAGGAAGAGGCGGTTCACCTTCGAATCTTTTTGGCTTCAAGATGATGAATGCCACCGGGTGGTCTCAGATGCATGGTTATCAGCCTTACGTCACCCCTTCAGCATCTCCAAAAAACTGCAGATGACAACTACAGCTTTGGCTAAGTGGAGTAGAATGAAGTTTACTTGCTGGTCATCATCAAATAGATCTATTAAAGCAGCAACTCCAATATCATATTAATCAACCCGCTTGCAATTATAATAACATTCAGGTTAAATCGCTGAAGGAACATTCAGAAAATATGGTTACAGAAAGAACACTACTGGGCAATGCGATCTCGCATCAACTGGTTGAGGGGGGGATAGAAATACTAAATTTTTTCATGCTACTACGATTCAAAGACGGAAGAGAAACAGAATCAGCATGCTCAAAGATGTAAACGAGGATTGGATTCGGGAACCAGTCGGTGAGGCGCATGACCAATTGTTTTTTTCAGAATCTTTATTCTACTGCTGGTCATCAAGACTATGGCCCTACTTTAATGCAATGCCCAAAGATCGTGACAGTGTAATGAACAATCATTTAATTGCTGAAGTAACAAGAGAGGAAGTCCAGCTAGCTACTTTCCAGTTGGGAGCAAACAAAGCTCCAGACTCGACGGTTTTAATGGCCTCTTTTATCATAGTCATTGGGACATAATACGGATGATGTTTTTACTACAGTGCAGAATTTTTTCATTACTGGTGTGTTGTTTGCTGATATTAATAGAACTTCTATATGTTTGATTCCTAAAGTACCAAATCCAGAGAGGTTAGATCAATTTCGCCCCATCGCTTTATGTAATTTTCTATACAAGATTATTTCCAAAGTCCTAGCGAATCGATTAAAATGCTGTCTACCAGATTTGATTGCCACAGAACAGAGTGCTTTTGTGTCAGGCAGATAGATACAGGACAACATTCTGATAGTTCAAGAGGTCTTACATCAATTTAGAATTCGACAAAGAAAGAAGAAATTTCAGGCACTCCTAAAACTAGATATATAGAAAGCCTATGATAGGGTTGAGTGGGACTTCTTGGAAGACTATTTGCGCCAGATTGGTTTTCATGATCGATGGGTGTTATGGTTGATGCAATGTGTTAAAACTACCTCTCTTAGTGTCAAGATCAATGGCGAAGATCTACCTTACTTTAAACCAACCAGGGGAATTAGGGAGGAGATCCTCTTTCACCCTACTTATTTATACTCGTGGCTAACATGCTATCCACTCTTATCCAGCAAGCTATTACTATGGGTCATCTACGAGGACTGAAACTTAATAGGTGGTGTCCTGTTTTATCCCATCTATTCTTTGTTGATGATGTGATCTTTTTTCTAGATGGTAAAACTCAGGAATGTCAAAACTTGGCTAGCATTTTAAATCAGTACTGTATTGCAACAGGACAGGAGATAAATCGAAATAAATCAGGCCTGTTTGTTAGCAAAAATTGTCCTATGTCTCTCAAGTTAAATATGGCCTGAGAACTAAGAGTTCCAATCCTTGATAAAACCGAAAGTATCTAGGCATTCCTCGTCAGACTGGGATCCTCAAAGAGAGATAAGTTTGCTTGGATTCATACACGAGTGAATGCTAAATTGGCAGGGTGGAAAGAACAATTGATTTCCAAAGGAGGGAAGGAGGTTCTGTTGAAATCTGTGATTCAAGCTATACCTTAGTATGCGATGTCCATATTTAAGATTCATATCTCTATATGTAAGTCTGTTGAACAGAAAATCGCCAAGTTTTGGTGGCAACACACTAGTAATAAAGCTGGAATTCACTGGAAGTCCTGGGATATTCTAAAAGAGAGGAAAAGTACAGGGGGTTTGGTTTTCGAGACTTATTATCTTTCAATAAAGCCCTTTCTGGGAAGGTAGGCCTGGAGAATGTTTCAACATCCTTTATCTTTGTGGTGCAAACTTTTCAAAGCCTTATATTTTCCATCTACAGATTTTTGGCATGCTGAACAGGGATCCCGACCCTCCTGGGGCTGGCGAAGTCTTCTAATGGGCCGAGATTCAATTTTTCCTAAGTTGTGTTGGTCAGTCGGAAATGGCAAGAAGATTAATGTAAGACAAGATAAATGGCTACCTATGGGAACCCTTTGTGGACCTCCTAACAGAGAGGAACCGAGAGAACAGTTGCAGGCTTCATAAATACAGAACAAAATGCATGGAACATCCAGCTTCTCAACCATATATTTGACGAGCCTATTGTTAAAGAAATACTGGAAATTAAATTGTGGCCAGCATCTACTGAAGACAGACTTGTATGGACAGAAACTGTTGATGGACAATATACAGTGAAGAGTGCTTATCATTTCATACAGAAATCAGAGGCTACACAGTTAGTTTCTTGCCCGTCCTCATCTTATATCACCCCCAGTCATCTATGGAAGCAAATTTGGAAAACTAAGACGGCTCCTAAAATCCGCATCTTTCTCTAGTCTATCAATCAAAATGCGATTCCTACCAAGTCTAATATGTTCCGTCGCCGAATCACCAATGATCCTTTTTGTATACTCTGTTCTATCCGTTCCCCCGAAACAATAGAACATTTATTTCTGTAGTGCCCTTGGACACAACAGATTTGGAACCATCCTACTGTGCAAATTAATGTAACAGATTATGCAACTCATCGTATCGATGCTTGGCTTGCAGATATATCACATCAGAAAGGTAACGTACCGGATTTTGAGACCATAACAGCTCTTTTATGGCAGATCTGGAAGGCCAGAAATCATGTTATCTTCCGCCATCACTTCACGCAGCCGGACCAGCTTGTTGATTCCACTTTGGCTCTCGCCCACCTGCATATTACAGTTTAGAATCAGCACTTGTAGCAGCAACCGAAGACAGGAAAAAAATCGCCGAACCCTAATACTACCTGGCTTTTACCGTTGCAGGTAATGATCAAAGTGAATATAGATGGTGCCTTCCCTATTGCAGAAAATTTGGGTGCAATCTCCAAAGATCATTCGCAATCATACGGGCACCGCTCGAGGCTTTACCAAAAGCTTCCAAAGAACCTCTCGCACTTGCAACGGAGATTCAAGCTTTTTTATATACTCTAAAAGATCTTCTTCAACAAGGAAAGCATCACTCTAACCTGATCATTGAAACCGACTGCATCATTCTGGTTGAAGCAATCAATCACGAGCGCCTTCCACCATGGGAATGTTGTGCCCTTCTTTTCGAGTGCGAAGCTATTTTGCCCTCTTTTTCGAATCTGAAAGTGCAGCACTGTAGAAGATCGGCAAATGCCCTAGCCGACTAGGGCTGCGAAAGCCCACGGTCAAGGTTCCCTCTTTCCAACTTGGGCCTCTTCACCTCCTCCATTTTGTTAGATCTTATTTGTAATGAAGCCCCGCTAGCGGGTTGTAATCTTTTCCCTACTTAATGAGTAATATCGTCTATTTTCCGACCAAAAAAATAATAATAAAATAGAGAAAGAGATACTAGGTAACACGAATCATAGTTGAAATCATATAACTTTGATAATTGGGCATCCTCTTCTCATGGTCGCTCAATGATTCAAGCTTATTATTTTCAATTCATGGAGAATATTTTCCGTCGATCAAGTAGTTTTCCATCATCAAAACGCTGAAAAGTCCAAAAATGATTTTTCAAAATGGTTTTTTATCAAACAAGCCGACCTTGAGGATCTTACACGTACCTTTAGTAAGAATACACCATCTTCATCATTGAGATACGGATTTTGATTTAGCAACTGGAAGGTAAAGAAAAGACAAAACAAAAGAAGAGTATAAACTCTTGACTATAAAAAAGAAGAAATAAATGGGAGATGGTTAAATTGCTTCTGTCCTTTTCCATCATCAAAGTACAAGCTTGTTGCTCATCACATCCTTAAATATTGCTAAAAAGAGCTAGGTTAACTAATTTTTGTCACTTCAGTGAATCTTACATAGTGTAAAGTTGAATTCCGTCGGTTTCTAATTAGAACCAATGATAAAGTACCAAGTGTGTTGGATTCCGATGTAATTGTGTATTTGGAAATGTCTCATGTTGCCGAATATAGCATTAGGAATCACTATGACAAAAGAGAATAGAATTGAAATCAATCATGATAAAGATCGAAAGTAGACACGCTTCCGACATCAGGAGAATCTTTTGGATCAAAGGGCTTCTTGCTTTTGGATGAAGAATTGATCGATAAAGCATTTTGAATAAGAGTTACTTCTTCTTTTTTACTATACTTGTAAATATGCACACGTGCTGCATGTGCGCAAGAAATCGAGGTCTGAAAAATTGAGCAAATTCACTTTATTATGAAATGTTAAAATTGCTAAATAATGGGAAACGGATTATTAATAATGATACACAATTCCATTGTGTATATCGACCAAAAAAATTTTGTGTATATATATGTGGACTAAAGAATTTCAAGATTGAAATCTTTTAAGAAAGTTGTTTAGGATTGAAAATATGTATATTTTTATGTTAATGCATGTGAAGATATAAAATATAATCATAAGTTTATGCATTCGTGCATAGACACAATATTTATAAAATAAATATCTAATGATTTTTGGGGAAAGAGAAGAACCAATTGAGATCAATATTTACAGCCCGTAAGCTTTAGAAATTAGAAGATGAAAAATATCTCTTTAATTTGTGTTTAGCTTCTCAAGAACCCATTTTGAATATTGATAATAGCTGAAGAATATGTTCCATGGTATTTCCCATTTTAGAATACCAAAAGTGAAATTGGTTTTTAGAAGCACTTATTTTAATATGCTTATGGGGTTCCAGTGCTTCCCACCACGAACCGCTTTCAAGCCTGGTTGCGATAATCTAATTTAAGTGAGGTTGTATCGATTATTTTCATCTACGAAGATATAATATAACACATTATATTAATCACATAATGGAAGCATGGCAAATTGAATATATAAAAGAAAACTTACTCACGCAACGCATTTATGGTTTGTTAATTCTAATTTCTTCTTCCCATTCTTTACATAACAAACACAATCATAATAAATAATTTAAAAATGAAAATAAAATCTGTTTATTGGTCCCCTAACACCCATTTCTTTTTTATCTTCTTTTTAATGTAATGGTGCCATATTTACTTTCGATCACAACCTAGCTCGAATCATCAGGGGCCGCCGGAATCGAACCAGCATCGACCATAAGAACGCGCGGCAACAAGGCACAATCCGCAATCGGCGACAAGGAGGGAAGGGAAAGAGGGGAGGGAGGAGCAATCGGCTCGCGAAGGAACGTGGGCGGAATCCGCCCGATTCTCTCTTCTCGATCTCTCTCCACATTCTTCGAGCATCTTCGTCCTCTCTCTCCCTCCCTCCCTCCTCAAAAGCAACGGACGAACTTGGGAAGAAGGAGATTCAGGGCGTCTGCGAAATGTTCTGGTTCGAGCCCAGGAAGAAGAAGGAGAAGACGACGACGACGACGACGACGGTGAAGAAGAAGCTGATCCGAGAATTCCAAAATTTGTCTTTTTTCCTTTTTATGGGCCGAGATTTACCGGCCCAATTCGGGGAACTGTTGGGAGATTTGAACTGGGCTCCTGGACTAGGTTGTGATCGAAAGCATTTTTCTGATACCCAAGGGACGTTTTCATCTTTTCTATCCTTCGACTCCCCCTCCTCTTTCTCTCTCCTCCTCCTCCTCCTCCTCCTCCTTCTACGTGGGTTTTCCGGAAAATAAGGAAAACAGCCAGAAAGCACAGGGAAAGAGAGAGACAGAGAGAGACCTGGATCAGTCGGACGAAGCCTCGAGGTGCCTTTCGCGGGTCGTGTCTTTTCTACTGTGGGCGAAGGGACGCTACCAGTAGATCACTATAGGCGCTCCGTTTCAGGTGCTACTGCGTATATTAATGGCGGAATCTTGGCGGAGTTATAGCAGTGCGCAGAAAGGGGAGTGGATACGAATGGAGGAGGACGAGGTCGAGGACGCCCCGAACCCGCATGGCCCCACCCCCGTATAAATAGGATCTTCCTCGTCGCACCCAGAAATACCGATTCTGCCCCCTTCTTCTTTTTTTTTTTTTTTTTAATTTCTTTTTGGGCAATGATCCTTTTTTTTTTTTCCCCCCGAATTTCGTTATTTGAATTTCTTGAAGGAGCCCCGCGATTTACTCCACTGCCTAGCGTGCTTATGCACAAGTGCAAACCATTGCAAACGTAGGATTTGGATTTGGACAGACACTTCTAACATCACTTCGTACATTAAGATCATAAAGGTTTCTAATTATAAGGCTACATTACTATTTTCATTGTGATACTAAATTCATAGTTATGTAGTGACAACCACAAAACTTTTTATATTGTATCACTGCTACAGCTCATGTGGTGTGACTAAATCCTGACGATGCTTTTCTCTTTGATGTAATCTTCAATTTGTGCGATTCTTGCTCGCCGAAAAGTTATTAATTTTATTTATTGATAAGTCGCTCGTGTTCTCTCAAGCTTTACCTAAAAACATTAAGAAAATAGAAATTATAGATTGGGAATGGAGAAGGCTTCCCACAACCACTCTTTGCCAAAAAAAGAAAAAAAAAGAAAAGGAAATAGACCCGACAAATTTGTGGCATTAAATAAATCTATAACGTAACAACCTCGACCGACGATATCGATACGATTATTTTGCACGATAAGAACGTATACCAAATAAATATAAATTACAAAATTAAAACTTAAATAAAATATTTATACGACTTATTACGCCACGCTTAACTTCATATTTGGACACAAACTCACAAATATTAACATGGCTTCATCGTATTTTAGTTATATGGCATATAGAATCAAAATCGATGTGTTTTTAGGTCAACATAAATTCGAATTATAATAATAATCATGACACGTCAACACGAAGTGTGACCCCTAAGACCAAGAGTAACTTGCACGTCATCCATACATCTCTCGGTACACAAGAAGAGCTGAACCCAACAACAGCAGTGCCACGGAAAGTAGAGCCGACTGTACAGCGGCTGACAATGGAATGCGTCCTTTATCCGACCTTACCAGGATGAAGAACGACAGAGCAATCTGCGCAAGCAACTTGTTCCAACCTCCCAAGACGAGCACCCGAGCGATTCCTCCGACAAAGGAAGCCATGCTCAACATCACTAGAGCCACCATCGGGGCCAAGAACATGATCGATGTTCGGAAATCAAACACGCCCTTTTCGTACATCTCCATTTGCTCGTCATCGGCGACCTTGCTAGTAGGCAAGAAGCCGCTCTACTCACCCCGGTTTTCGTCAGAACGGCATTTATGCTCCTGTATAGATAAGGGGTCACCGAGTGGATCATCCATATCCGTTGCTCGTTTATAAACGTCCGACCGAGTGACCACTCGCGACGACCTCGTAGAGATGCTTGGAAAGTGAAGATAGGAAAACGAAGCAATACACGAGGAACAATGAGCTCGAACCTGGCGTGCCAA
>CM024624.1:8309735-8522235 GCA_014182585.1 Eucalyptus coolabah
AACCAACATTAAGATGGACACTAAATTTCGACGAATCTCCAGGCATATAGAACATTAAAGATGCGTCCACCTCTCATGTTCTATTGGTCGATGCAAATTCCTTTACATCAGCTCTAGAGTTGTTTCCAACATAGATCCACTTAGTTCCGGTTGGTACTCGTCGGAATTCCACGAAGGATTCTCTATCCTTCCCTTTATGGTTTATCGCTTCGAATCTACGGTCCACAAAGGATTGGATTCAGCCAATAATGCAGAACTTGACACATAAGCAAAGTTCTCAAATGTACAAGAGGTGCATTCCTTCTTTGGCTCACGATAGTCGCGAGCATAGTGACTTCTCTTGTCACAATTGTAACACATCACTCTTGACATTTTCTTCATTTGAGGACGTTTTCCTCTCTCGTGTTGGTTAACTCTTGATTTCTTGCAATAAGGACTTGATCCTTTGCATTCCCACATATTGAACGAATCAATACGCTTGCGCTTAGAGCACAAAGCCCTTTTCGAGCTAGAACCAGCATAGCAAATGTCTATTTACGGCTCAAATACCGTTAAGCGGTCCTCTACTAGCTCAAGGTGGTGCACGACACCCTCAATGTCTTCCATAATATGGTCAAGAGCTTCTAGTGCTTCTTGCTTTTTCAGCACATATTGAATCTTCATATTCAATATTTCACAATTATTGTCGTTCATATCGGCAATTACATTCTTAATTCTTTGAACCATCGTTCGAACACATCGAGACATACATGCACGAATAATTAATGCCTATCATTTATGCATCCCTATTTGCATAGACCCATCATATTAATAAATAATTTCAAGTAAGGCTTGAGAATCAAAAGGTCACTATGTTTCCAATCATCCTCCAAAATCCTAAGTTAAAATTATTATTAATATAATTATCTTATGCAAATAAATTCTATGAAGTTACAAAAACTCCTATTACTACCCACGCTAATTACCCCAAACAACAACCAGCAATAACGAAAGCGAGATAAAAAATCTTAACATTCAATAAAATAACAATGCTTTCACATGATACAACTAATATATCGGTTGCTACATCAACAACAATCGAGTAGTAATCATTACATAATTAATCAAAGAAATAAATAGGGAATGTCCCTTCTAATCTATCACCATAACATCGAGGCGAAGGTACATTTGCCAACCATGGAAAAACTTTTGGAGAGCATTCATGTCGCCTCCAAGGCGCATTCACTCGGCGCCATGTGGCGCTCAATCTAAGGGTTGAAGTTTTGGCCAACTCAATGCATAGTGCTCTCTACAAAAAAGCTTCCATGGCGCTTTTATAATCAGGGACCACGTTGACCTCCATAACCGTCCAACCTTTGCTTGCCATTCGGGTGGAAGAGTGTTCATCAAAGTCGGCACCTTGAAAATCCGGCATAAGATAACCATTCCAGGATGATTTCTGTATCATCGATTGGCCTGACCACATGTGATACTAAATCACCATCATGCCATAGATAATCGGCTAACTCTGTCATCGGCCTCTTAAGTCTTGCATTTCCCTAAATGCGTTCTCGGGATTGCGGGTATCCTTGCATAACGCATCATAGTTCCCGCAACAAATGCGAGAATTAAAAATGGATCACTTATAATCCATAATTAATATAAGAGAAAATACATAATTTTCTCAAATTCATGCAACAAATGCAGAATTAAAAATGGATTACTTATAACCCATAGGCATGACTGAAAAAGAAAACAAATTCCTTTTTTTTTTTTTTTTTTTTTTTTTTTTTTTTTTTTTTTTTTCGGGTCAACGGTCAACGGTCAAAGTCAACGGTCAACGATCGGTCAACGGTCAACGGACGGTCAATGGTCAACGGACGGTCAACGGTCGTCGGCCAACGGTCAACAGGTCCACGGGTCGGTCAACGGGTCCACGGGTCGGTCAACGGGCGCGCGGGTCGGGGCCGGTCGGACCGCTCGTGCGGGCCCGGCCGCACGTGCCTCGCGCGTGCGGGCATGGCGTCACGCGAGGCGTCATCCGACACGTGCGGGCGCATGCAACGTTCGCGAGTCGGGTCGGGTCGCCGGTCGGGTCGGTTCGCCGGCCGGTGGCCGTCCGGCTCGTCGGTGACGACGTCATCGACGTCATCAAGTGGCGTCATCGGTGACGTCATCCGAGCGATTCGACCGTTGGATGACGTCACGGCGTCATCACGTGGCGCCGGACCTGCCTTGTCGGTCCGCGGACCGGCACGTGCCGGTTCGCCGCCCGGCGCGTGCACGCGCCCGGTTCGCCGGCCCGGCGCGTGCGTCACTGGCCCAGCTAAGCCAGCGCTTCCAGGCGCGTCGCGCCCACGCGCAGCCTTCCGGCCGCGCGTGTGGGCGCGTGCGGTGGCTTCCGGCGACGTTCGACACATCGCCGGACTCGTCTCGGCGTCGCGCTTCTCCAGTGCCTTGGGTGGATTTCGACTAACGAAACTCGAAAAAAAGGCCGAAAAGCGCTCGGGTGTCGGGATTTTCGCCGGTTCCGTACGGCCGAAGTGATTTCGCGAAAAATCAATCAAAAAAACATCAGAATCGATCGGGAAAAAACGTGAACTAGGGCTCTGATACCAATGTTGGGAATAACGGATCCCCGAAAACCGGATTCGACACCGAATCGAATCCCTAAATCAAGCGGAAGACGAAGCCCAAGAAAACGACACGTATCACCGATCCTAAAGCGCACACCACGAGTCGAGCGTACTTGTTAGCCAGATTAAACACCGTCGTTAATGGAGGAAGAGAATCCGGTCGATGAAGCCTTGAAGGGAAGAAATTGGAAGCCGTATGCCTCTTTTGTTCTTCGGGAGAAACGCGCGGGAGAGAAGCGTACGTTGATTGTGCCAAAGGGTATGTTTCTCTCTCTCTCCTCCCTTTTATACCTTCCCCTTCCACGGGCTCTATTCCCGTGGGCCGGGCCCTTTGGGCCCAACTTAAACGGATGGGCCTTAAGCCCATCTTATAAATTCATCACTCACCCCATCGGCAAATCTAACAATCAATTCAAAGCCGACGAAGTGTTTCCGGAGTGCGCATTGTCTTAGCCAATGGTGGAGGCAGGACCAGGAGCTGGAGTCCGAAGTTTACAAGTACTAGTATCGCGGTATCGTTGGACTGTTATTTCCCGTCGCTTATGCATTTGGATCTAATGGTGTGATTGAACTTGCACAAACCACTGGAAAGACAGTTGTGTTGCTCTCCCTGTGCTGAATCGTTCGTGTGCTGATCGATGTTGCCTGGACCTGTTGTGTGGCGCATTTTCTTTTAACTGCATTTCCTCGTCGTCATTTTTCAGTTTGGAGGTTGAAGCAATGTCGTCTGCCTTTTGTTGTGGTTGGGAGTACACAAAGCCTTCGACCCCTTCGTGAAATTGTCATGATGCATGCTAGACCCACCAGTTTATAAGTCGGATCCAGTTTGAAAATATAAGAAAGGTTGGGCGACAACCGTGGGTGCTTTTCTCACCAAATGAAAAGTTCCATTCCTTCGCATTTTTTGAAATCCAAATCAAGTAATTAGCAACTCTCGTAAGGAATAGGGTTGTCAAAACGGCACAAATCTCTAATCTAACAATGCAAACATATAATAAATTTAGGAAACTTTGCAACTTATTTGAGTTTTTGTTTATTCTTCTCTATTTAACATTTGCCACTTTTGGGAAAAGAAGAAAAGAATTGGATAATTCTCCGAGTCAACTTTTAAATTTTATCATCACTTTTCCTTTACAATTTTGAAAATGAGACATGTTCAATTTAAAAAGTTATCCAAAATGATGTTATATTCCGTGTGCCAATTTTTATACATTGTAAAACCATTTATCTTAGTCGCTTTCTATTAATAAATAGGAATATTATGAAAGTCATAATATTGCAAAGAGTGAGCTATGAATATCATACGAGGCATCTATTTTTACTTTTTAGCTTTTGTAGATTTTTCGAAATTCTCATATCAATTCTTATTTAATTGGAAATACTTGAAACTTTTAATATTTTCATAAAATTTTGAAAGAAAATTTTATGAAAATTATTATTTTTAGCAGAACCATAAGTCGTAAATGTGAAAATAACTTTTTTTTCTTGTATTTTGCAATTTTATTACAGCTAAAATATCGAGAAAGGGAAATAAAAGGAAAAATGAAAAGGAATTTCTTGTATTTTGCAATTTTAAACCTCGCATTCTTCCCCCAGTTCCGAGCTTTCTCGCTTCGGAATTCTCATCAACTTCGGAGGGCATTTGTCGGAGTTGAATCCCATGTTTCTCCGCTCCAATCTCGTTTCCGATTCGAATAGTTGCCTAGGCATCATCCGCGAGCCTTCAAGACGTTGATTTTGTCAGCGCGCATGTCGTTGTTCGACGACATGGAGCTGGGTTTTGTCCCGCCGGCTATGTCGGACGAAGAGATCATCGAAGCTGACCTCGTCGTCACTGTAAGTTCTGTTGCTTTGGCGTGGCATGATTTGGTCCGGGTAGGTGGTCTTATTTTGGTTATGGCGAGTGAATGTTTGCCGCGAAGAATCGGTTGAGTCGAGAAAATGGTCTCTTATCTTCTGCACTGCTTCCCGGTTTGCGGCAGCGGCGGCAATGTATATCTCTTTTGGAATGTGCAAATCTCGATGATACGCGAGTCGAATCTTTCGAAGAATGAATGCTACTTCTCTATGACGAATTTACTTTCTCAAGAGATTTCCGTTACCATGGTTTTGGAAATTTAGTCCTTGATGACCGGTAGTGAGTGTAAGGTCAAGGAGACTATGAGGAACAATGGCTATTTCTTCTTTTATATGTGAAGTTGATTAGTTGATTGCTTTCTCAAACTTAACAAAGGATCTTGTCAACGAATTTGAGGCTTGATATATCTAATTCTAATTCTACTCGTGTTTAATTCATTCCTTGTCAAAAACATGAACTTTATGGAATCTTTGCTTCATGCACGACATATGTTCATATAGGTAAATAATTGAGGTTAGCCTTCTGATGCTTTGATGTTTATCTAACTGAGTAGCTGTAAAAATTTTCGCACATGCAGGACAGTGCTAATTTTGAGGGTGAGAGATGTGGGTTATGCATGGATCTTATCATCGACAGAGGGGTCTTACACTGCTGCCAGCACTGGTACATTTATTCACAATGCCCTTTAGCATCTTGATAAACCTGTTTGTTGTATAAGGAAGGAACTAACACGGTAGAACGATTATTGTGACGGCCTGAATTCTCATAATTTGTTTTCGATTAAATAAATCGGGCTTTTCGTCGAAATGCTAATAGTGTTATTCTCTTGGGCTGATCACTCATGAGATAACTGGGCTATATGGGAAAGCAAGTAGGGAATCTAAATGCAATTGCACTTGAGAATTCGACCAAGAATCGGCGCTCGACCGTGTTGATCTGCAAGGGTCATTACGGCATCGTCAGAGATCGATCAGAAATCAAAGATAGGTCGATTCGATTGAGATATGTGATCAAATTGTGGGTGATTCCACTTGATTGAAAAATTCTCATCGATCGGCACTAAATTGATTTTCTATCGTTTTGGTACCGGTGCTCGTAATTGAAACCTCGAGACTTTCACGACAATTGAGAGTCGTTAATGTGTCGAAGATGTACTTTGTGACTCGAGATAAATCGATCACAGGTTAATTGCACCAAAAATTCCTAAAAGTTATCCGGTAGACTAGGTCACACTAAGAGCGCGTCGGATTGAAAATAACCACGAATTTGAACCCGATTTCAGAAATTGAAAGTTCTGAGGTGTCACAAGCTATTTTAGGAATGTCGACTCATTCTCCGAAGATTTTTCAAAGATTCCGGGATTTTTACGGAAAATCGAATCGGACATTGCGGAAAATTAACGGAGATTTAGATGGACTCATTTGGAGGAAATTTGGGCTTCCAAGCTGAGCTCTATGATGAGGGACACTTGTAGAAGTTTTATGGGCTTTTTCTTCATTGAAATTTGACGTCAGATTGAGGAATTTCATGAAGAAATTGGAGACTTTTGAATGAAATTCGGAATTATGGAAGAGCAGCAGCCTTTGCAGCAAAATTTGGATAATTGTGGGATTTATTTGGCTAGAAAGAATTAGGGGACAAGTGATTAATGCAAGGGCTAAGGCTTGTTGACTATTTTCCTTTCTTGTTCAAGCTTCTTGGACAAGCTTGCTTCACCGGTCCCATCTCCACGATCCCTCTCCATTCTTATCTCTTCCGCTTCTGCTTCTTTCTATTTTATTTTTTATATACCACCGAATTCTGAAGCCTCCCCCTCTCTTCTTCGAATCCCTATCTTCATTCAGCCTCAACTTCTTTTGTTCCTATTTCATGTTTCATTTTCTTCTTCAACTCTTTCACCGAGGCCACTCATCCCACCGAAATCCCCTCAGTCAACCAACGAGCTCCTCAAAATTTGCTGACTCCTTGCCGCGCGTCTTCAGCTCGCCGAGGTGTCCTCGTAGCTGCTTCACGCCCACGATGTCAGCTGCCTCGGATCCATCTGCTGCTTCACGGATCCAGCTCCATTTCCTGCCCCATTAGTTGCCACGAAGCAAGTCCACCGTGATCTCCCTCCAACCGGTCAAACTCAGCACATTTGTGGACTCCGCAGGCTGCGTGCCTGCCCCCACCTTCTTCGTGTCCTTACTTGGACGGCACGAGGTCAAAGCCTCCAACCGGAGGCCCATCTTCACAGCATCTTCGTCTTGTCCCCACGAAGACTAGCAACGTCCCCGAAGCGTGAGCTGCCCACGTGAAGAAGCGGTTGCTTCAGCGTGCCTCACGTCTTCATCTTCGCTGCTCCAGCACCTTCGCCACCTCCACGCTGGAACGTCCCCAGCCAACTCGCAGCTCAACTCGTGGACTTCGCAGCTTCCATCTTCTTGTTCGTGATTCCAGCGAAGCCGAAGCAGCCCCACTTCCAACCTTGTGAGATCCTCCGAAGCAGCTCCTGTCCGCGTGATCACTCTTCTTCAGCTCGTGGACCAGCTGCCTCTCTCGCTTGCGGTCAACAGGCCAAGGAGCAGCCCATGTGTTGCTTCCTTCGGCCCAAGTGCAGTCAAGCCCAGCCGTGAGATTCAACTTCAGCTAGCCCATGAATGTTCAGCCCACTTGAAGTCAGGCCCAAATTTGCAGCAGTTCAGTCCACACAGAATTCCAGCCCAACTCAGCCTTTCCAAGTCCGCATTAATTGAAGCCCGCAAAGCAACTCAAGCCCAGTCCAATTTCAAAAGCAAATCTCAGATTGGGCTGAGATTTGTTGGGCTAAGTTTAGGCCGGCCAAGTTCACGGGACGCCACCGAAAATTAAGGTTTCGGTCGCCGTCGCGTCGTCATCACGGTGAACCGGTTTACAATGATTAACCGGTGAGTTTATACTCTAAACTCGCTTAGTATCTAATAACGTTTAAGGGTGTTAGATTTATTTTATTAGGAATTAGGTGGTTAGTTAGATTAAATTAGAAATTGAATTATTTAATTGAGCATGTTAGGTGGTTAGCATGGTTTAACTAAGACCTAAATAAATTGTACTATTTATCTAGTAGGGTTCGGGAATTTTCAGAGGTTCGTATTGGTTATTAATTTAATGATTTTGGCCTAGGTTATTATTTGTAGAATTTAAATTGATTTATTTAATTTATTTCAGTAATTATTTAATTATTAATTATTTTCCGGAAATTAGGCCGGGATAGCCGGTGACCGGAATTTCGTGCTGATTGTAATGGTGTGGTTAATTTTGCAATTGAGTGTTAAATTATGCAAATTGAGTGCTGATTTGATTTTCGTATTTAATTCCAAAAATTATGAATTTCCAATATTTATTCGAAAATCCAGGTGTCGGGTTTTGACATCGAAAATGGTTTTTAGTACTATATGAAATAGTGGGATTTCAAAAAGGATTAATATCAATTTTTCTGGATCAAGTTGACCGTGTACCCACACACGAGTAATTTCATGTGAGTTTCTAATACGAAGAAAAAGACCGGGCTCACCATTTTAATTAAAGCATTTGAGTGCAATGCACGGTCTTGCCCTGGGCCATATTTGAGTGATCGTGTGATGGTTATGAGAAATCGTCTTGGGCTGTTGAGCTGGACGTTATCCTTATTTGGGATACCCCTGGACAACGGGAAGCCGGTTGTAGTTGATTACAGACCCTATGCTCCTTCGAGAAAGCCGTCGATAAGGGAGACGTGCCGTGCTCAATGGGGTGAGACGATGCTTGGCAATGCCGAAGACCGCCGGGCGAGAGTAGGCCGTGCTATATGTCGAGATCAAAACTAGGAACGCATGATTAATTGAATGTGGCGTTTCAGTTATTGGAGCTTATTTGTTGCTCATGCTCTCATGTTGTACGTGAGATAAATTGTACCGACTGCGGGGTGGATCTCGAGACGAGGTAAGTCTCATTGATTGTGTGATTGTGTGATTAGGACACTTCTTGGCGTATTTCCCTCCTAATTGGGGTTTAGAGCTTAGACTATTTGAGATGATACCTCACCTCGTTGTGGGACAACATTTTCAGGGTCGTCGAGTGGAGGACCTGGAGCTGAGAGGAGGTGATCGGAAGCATAGGTCAGTTAGGACCGCTTCTTTTTGGAAGGCCAGTCTTTTGTAGTCTTTTGGCCATAGACTTATGTTCATGACTCAGTGTATATATAAAAGCATGTTTGTTTGTAAATCTATTGTCCTGCTTTTCTATCCCGAGATGATTACTGTCAGGGGATTTCTTTTCGCTTCCGCATGTGCAATAAAATGGTAAGGGTCGGCGGCTCGTCCGGGAAGTCGCAAATTATTATCAACCAGATAGGGATGGGCACGCGCTCGAGGTTCGGGGCGTGACAATTATAACTGTTGCTATTCTGCTGAGACATTGCCATTACGGTGATCTTGCTTATTATGTTGCAATTACTATTTGATTCATATACGTGGACATAGGAATGAGCTCCAATCTTTTATTTTTGTGTATGTTATTCAATGCAATACTTTTTTGAGTTTGACATGATGCATCTGTTGGCTTTTCAGGTTCTGCTTCACATGTATTGATAATTGGGCTACCATCACCAACCTTTGTCCCCTTTGCCAAAGTGAATTTCAGTTGATCACTTGTGTTCCGGTGAGTGACTCTGAATCGTCAGGCTATAGCCTTTTCTTTTCTTTTTTTCCAATTTTTGCTACCCTATATATATATTATTTTTTTTTGCATGTTCTCCTCATTCTCTATCTCATTGTTTTGTTTAAACATTTTGATTGGCTATTTGGACTTGTTTCCAAAGATTTTGTATAATATAACATTGAATACTGGCTTTAATTAAAACTGAAGGTGTATAATACTATTGGAAGCAGCAGTTTGAAGAGGAGCCAGTCTCAAGGTACTTTAATATGTCTTCTCTCTGCACAAGTATTTTAGTGAGAACCTGGCTTTTCACTGTAGTGTTCTATATGATTGCAGCTTTTATTTTTATCATTCCGTTGCTGGAGAAAGATACATTTTCGGAATTACTGATGATTAAAGCCTCGATAAAATTGAAAGGATTGCAATTTTAGTAAATACTTTGGAATCTTTTCTTGATCAAGGATTATGCAGCAACAACTAAAGTGCTATTTTCTCAGATCCTTGCCTGTTGCTCTCATGTAGGTAGAACATCCCTACAACTCCTACGAGGGAAGAATTTCGTTTGACGAACACCTAATAAAGGCCGAAGCTTGTCGCGACGAGCAAGCGAATCCGAGTTCTAGATCTTCTACCCTTTTGACCCTTTCTTGCCCCTCATCAGATCCGTTCTCTACGTGGTTCTTCGAGGTATCCTTTCTTGGGTTCTTCTGTTTTTGGGTTGCATTTGTATCCCTGAATGCTTTCTCTCTTGTATGTGTTGGGGTTGTGATTTTGCCTTGGGGACGTTGAATTTTTATTCCTAATAATCGATTTTTGAGGTCGAAGTGCAAGGAGTGAACTTTGTCGAAATGCCACGGTGGGTGTGATGGTTTGTGTTGTGGGTGTTAAGTAATTGCAATTGACGAGATTCGGTTTAGTCCTTTTTCTTTTGTGGGGCTTTGCATAAGTCACTACTGGTTGAGGAAAATCTCTCTATCTCTAGCTAATAGTGGAGTAGTTGTGCAGAAACTCATTAATCTTGAGGGGATTTTCATTGAATTATTGTGAATAGGTTAGGTTTCACATATGTTTATGCCCCTTTTGAGATGATGCATTTCTATTAGGAAGCTGCAATAGAGGTCCAACGTTTAGTAATTTTGCTCAAATTCATATCAGTTTTCAATGCACCCATGATGGCGTCCACAGTATTTGTGTGTTTGCGTCCCTGTTTGATTGCGCATGTACTTTTTCCAGGATGCTCTGTGGGTTGAATTTCAAAGTAAAAAAGTTTGTATAAGCCAATGAAGAGATGTGCATTATGTTGACACCTAAATTTTGGCGATCCGGTCATTTATCACATTAAAAAATTAGTGGTTAATTTTATCTCTGAAAAAATAGTTAATTGCATAGCATATAATTTTAGGTGCATTTATTTTTAATTTGCATTTACATTGGGCTGGTGACGAATGAGTTCAAATTGATGGTTCAGAAACTTTAATTTGATGAGTTGGGCTAAGCCCACGAAAGAAAGCAAATCGACAAGTCTGTATCCTCGAGGAGATTTTACGGATTTATCTTTGTGAGATTTCAATTCAAAATCAAATATTGCATTTGGAAAAGTAAATATTGTGTTTGGAAAAAAATCTTCGTGGATATGATTTTGGAAAATTAAAAATAAAAATAAAAAACCTAATCCCGGCTTATAAGGGCACGTTTGGTAATGATTATTGTTTTTGAACAAATACCGATCGAAATGATTATTTTTATTCTTTCTTTTAACCGATTAAATAAAAGAACGTGTTTGGTAATTGTATAAAATTTCTAATTTTGGAATAGAATTGCGTTTGGTACCGTATTCATTGATTATTCCAAATCAATTTATTTTAATTTTTAAATAAATTTTATAATTTTTTCCTTTTTTATTTTATTTATTTTATTTTTCCTTTTTTATTTTTATTTTTATTTTATTTTTTTATTTTTTTCTCCTATTCTTTTTTTTTCTTCTTTTTTTCAGGCTAGACGAGAGCCTCCGGCAAGCTCGTCGGATCGGTTGCCGGCGACCAATGGCAACCAACGGCGGTGGATGGCAACGGGCGGCGGCGGATGGCGGGCGGCGGCGGCGGATGGCGGTGGGCGGCGGTTGTGGGATGGCAGTCGATGAAGAAGAAGAAAAGAGAAGAAGAAGAGTTTTGATTCTCAATTTTGTTCCTGGAATAAGAATCAAATTTTTTTTTTTTAATTCTTGATTCTCTTCCCAATCTGTTCCTCAGGAACAAATTTTGTCCGGGAACAAAATTTTATCAAACGCGATTCTTGTCCCAAACTGATTCTAGAAACAAAAAATCAGAATCGGATCTGTTTGGATGGTTACCAAACATGCCTAAATAGGTTAATTCGCGTAGGATTTGGAAGGGGCCACACCTTGGACATATGGCCACAAATTCGGGGGCTTAACGTTAATTACAAGGCCAAGACACTACTGAATACACCGCAGCCTCAACTAAGATGTTAATTACAAGGCCAAGACACGACTGAATACACCGCAGCCTCAACTAAGATGAGAGAGAGAGAGAGAGAGAGAGAGAGAGAGAGAGAGAGAGATCACTCTGCCCGTCCTTGGTCTTGTGTTGCTTGTGTTCTATCACCACGCCACCCTCGCTTTGGTTTGAATCCGCCGAACGTAGCAAGCTTCAGCGTGGCTCCAACGACTATCACGGTCGACGGAGTAGCCTATGAGCAATCGAGCTGGCTGCGATCGCCCTAATGCTGTCGTTCTTCGCTCTATGCATTGGGTCTAGCATTGAAATTGCTCTGTTCAAGTCACGCCTACAGTCTTCATCGTGTCCAGCCCAGATCGGTTGTCGTTGCCACATCCTCCTGCTAGCCACCCCCAACGAACAGCAGCTTCAGCGACCATGACGTTCCAGTGAGTTTGATCCATTATCGCGGTGGCCGCACATCTAAGGAGCACGTTGGCTCATGAAGAAGAGAGAGGAGACGCACGTTGAGAGAGATCCGCAAGAGAGTGGCCACAAAGAAGATGCCAAAGGGGGTTTTCACGAAATAAAATAGAAGAAGACAAAGAAGCCTCTTTTGCAGTTCTGCAATGCAAACCCAACAAGCTCCACGAAGCACCCTGTTCCCTCACGAGCGAGGCTTATTACTGCCGATCCCCACGGCGATGAGCTGCTGACCCGATCGTTGACCAGCCCGACACCTCCAACATGTTGCTGCCTCCCCTCTTCGTTGATCTCCAGCGGAGCCTTTGATGAGTCGAACATACCCACTCGAATCCGAACCACACTAACCCCGCAGATTTTCGACGAAGCTACGCTTTCCGTCGGAAAACGAGTGGAAGCAAGAAGAATATCGAGAATGGAGAGAAATGCATTATGTGCACTTCATTGATTGTTTCAATGTACAAAGAGAATTAAATAATACGAGAGGATGTTTAATAAAAAGAAAGTACATCGATCTAATCCTAGATTGATACAAAATAATCAATTAATAATCAATTATAATATGTAAAATATATCCATCATAATCTGGTGGATCTTCAGCATATCTTCCAAAACTCTCCCTCAAGCTGGTGGTTTGTATATGTCTAAGACACCTAGCATGCTTAGGAGATATGCATGTTGCCGTTGACATAAAGGCTTGGTGAATATATCCGCGAGCTATTCGGTAGTCCGATTCCTCTGTTTTGATTATCCCTTCTTAAATCTTCTCTTGAGTAAAGTGACAATCGACCTCTATGTGTTTTGTTTTTTCATGTACTATTGGATTTGCCGCAAGTTTAAGTGCATAATCATTATCACGAAACAGTAAGGTTGGTCTCTTGACTTGTACTCCAAGATCCAGTAAGCCTCGTAACCAAACTACTTCACGAGACGGTCTTGGCCATGGAACGATACTTAGCTGAAAGCTTCGGCTAATGATAGAGAGACAGTGGACTGTTTCTTTGTCTTCCATGAAAGTAACGATTACCCAAGTTTGATGCAAAAACTAGTGATAGATCTTCGACTCATAGGACAAGTTGCATAATCAACATCACAGTAAGCCGTCATTTCCATGTTGCAATCACGATAAAGAAGAATCCCAAGTCCTGGGCATTTCTTCAAATATTTCACAACTTTCAATGCAGCATCCATATGGGACTGTTTTGGATTATGCATGAATTGACTCAGTGTCTTGACCGCATAACATATATCTAGTTTGGTCATAGTGAGATAGATGAGTTTCCCAACTAGTCTCTGATAACTTGATGGATCTTTGAGTAATAAGTCATTCTCGTAGGTTGTAGACTCGCATCATAATCGGTAGTGGTCAACTCCGAAGTTGCTGCCGGACTCCCACCGACGGAAGATTCAAGAAAAATGTGGGAAAATATCAAGGAAATGAATGGAAAATTAGACAGCGTAAAAATCTTTTCCTTGACCCAACAACTCTTGGATCTAAAACAGGGAAACATGAGCATCGCCACCGTCTACAACAAACTCTTCGTGTTATGGAACGAATTGGAGGCAGTTGAGGAGAAATTAGAAGGCTCAGATCTTACCTTGCAGCAGTATTGCGCCATACGGCAGAGGGAGAAGGTCACCAGATTCTTGCTGATCTTGAACAAGTCCTACCAAACCTTTCGATCTCTAGATTTTGGCGATGGAACCCATGCCAACTCTTGGCCGGATCTACCAGCTCGCCCAAGAAGAAAGCTAGTGTCTTGTTGGCTCTGATTTGCACAGATCCGGCGACGGGATGGCGCTCGCAACTCATGCGAGTCACGAAGGAGCCGCGACCAGAGAGCATGAAGGAGGATGGACGTCGCAGATCTAGTTTGTAGGAGCAAACCCTAAATCCTTCAAGAAGGGAACGAACGACCATGATCTAATGGTGCGATCTGATGGTTCACGAGGGCTCAATTCATTTGGTAGATCCGACGGCCCACGAGGAATATCTCCAGTAGGATCAGACGGCCTACATCGCTCCTTTTCCGCGCATGGATCCAACAGCCCAAATGAGGCCACGATGGCTTCGTTTTTAAACCATCCAACGAACCACGTTTTGCCACATTATCAAAGAACAATGAGCAAAATTTTAAAGGAAAAGGTAAGTTATACTGCGATTATTGCAAACGTCCACATCATTCAATAGATAATTGCTGGAAATTGCATGGTAAACCTAGAGAAAGGGAAGAGGGATTTTCCGACAACTTTACAGGTGACAGGGCAGCATATTGATAGATCAAATTAGTCAATTACTCATGATCAGTATCAAGAGATTATGAAGGCTCTTAAGAAGTTGGATGTTTTTGTGAGCCGGAAGTTTTACGGGTACTTCTTATTGTTTGTTGAATTCAATTTCGAAGACCGCTTAGATAATTGATCCGGTGCTAGTAACTACATTATCTGTGATGAAAGTTTCTTTTCGAAATCAAAATAATTAGATTTTCCTATCTCAGTCCAACTTCCAAATGGGAATGCTACCCATGTCATGATGATTGGCACAGTAATTCTTAGTCCTCTTATCACACCCCAGAATGTGTTTTATGCTCTAAAATTCCATTTCAACCTCATATCAGTTTCTCGGGCTTGTGAAGAAAATTCATGTCATGTCCTATTCAAACATGATCATTGTCTATTTCAGGCCCTTTCGCTGGGTAAACGATGGGCTCGCGTAGAATTTGGCAAGGACTATATTTTTGGACCAGTTTTTCCAGTAATTTCAGTTCATCTTGTATTGAATTGAATAAACAATCATTGTGTAACATTACTACCAATGATAAGCTTTTTCTTAATCATCGAAGACTAGGTCATTATGCTATTTTTCCTTATCCTCAATGTTCAATTTGTCCTCTGGCAAAACAAGCTCGTGCACCTTTTGACAATAGCAAATCTCGTGCAAAAGCCATTTTTCCTTAATCTATGCTGATGTCCGGGGCCCTATCACACACCCAATCGTGATGGTTCTCATTTCTTTCTAACACTTGTGGATGATTTTTCTCGTGCCACATAGATATTTCTGATGCAATCAAAAAGTTAGGTTTTTTCTCATCTAAGAACTTTTTTCTCCCTTTCCAAAAATCAATTTGGAAAATCAATTCAATGTATTCGTACTAACAATGGAAGGGAATTCTTCAATAGTGAATGTGCATTCTTTCTTTCTTCAAACGGAATTTTGCATGAGAGTTCTTGTACCTACACCCCACAGCAAAATGGTATTGTCGAGCGTAAACACCGTCATCTCTTAGAGGTAGCCCGTGCTCTTAAATTCCAAGCTTCCATTCCTGAGACTTTTTGGGGAGATTGTGTGGTCACTGCAGCTTACCTGTGCCAAGTCGTGTTCTCAACAAGAAGACACCTTTTGAGATGCTATATGGAAAGAAACTAGAACTTCAACACTTGAGAGTTTTTGGTTGTTTGTGCTATGTAACTACAGTGGGGCCACGGGATAAGTTGAGTCCACGAGCTAGACGATGCATATTTATGGGATATCCGAGTCTCACAAAGGGATATCGGGTTTTCGATCCGTCCACTGGGGATTTCTTTTTCAGCAGGGATGTTATTTTCCATGAGAATATATTCCCTTTTGGTGAGAATTTATCTTTACATGATGAGTCTGATAGGGGAATGGATACTCGTTTTTTTTATCTAAAGAAGATCTATCTCCTGGACAATCATACATCATCGCACCTCCATCGTATCTGCCATAAGGTACAGTTTCCTCTCCAACAGTAGCTGTGGATACTTTAGATACAATGAATGAGGAGGAGCATACTTCTTCACCAACAATAGCATCTCCAGCATCAACTGAGGAATTACAAGTTTCTTCATAGCCAACACCACAGAATAACCAGCCACGGCGATCTGAACGTGCTATGCGTCCACCCACATGGACTAAGGACTCTGTTTGTGCTGCTTCAAATTCTCAAGGTACTTGTTACCCTATCTCATCATATGTTTCTTTTCATCAGTTATCATCGGACCATATGTCTTGTATCGAGTTGTGTGTCTAAGGAAATAGAGCTGTCAAATTATAGTGAGGCGTAAATGATCCACGATGGCAAAAAGCTATGGAGACAAAATTGCATGCATTAATGGAAAATCATACATGGGACATTGTTCCTCTACCATCTCATCAAAAACCGATTGGTTGCAAGTGGGTCTATAAGATTAAATATAAAGCTGACGGCTCTGTAGAAAGATATAAGGCTCGGTTGGTAGCCAAAGGCTTCACTCAACGAGAAGGTTTCGATTACCATGAAAATTTTTCTTCGATAGCGAAAGATGTTATAGTTCGCACTTTCTTGGCAATTGCTGCATTTTGTGATTGGTCATTGCACCAAATGGATGTCCACAATGCCTTTCTTCATGGTGACTTGGATGAGGAAATTTATATGGACATTCCATCGGGATTACGGAGATAGGGGGAGTTTAGAGTATGTCGTCTCAGCAAATCCTTATATGGTCTAAAGCAGGCTTCTCGACAGTGGTATGCCAAGTTTACGGATGCACTTATGGGAGCAAGATTCAAACAGTCCAAACATGATTATGTCTTATTCACGTGGACAAAAGGAATGTTATCTATCTACTTGATGATATATATCGATAACATACTTATTATGGGAAATGATGAATCTGCCGTAACAAGTCTCAAGAAATATTTGCATTCCACTTTCCATATTAAAGATTTAAGACCATCCAAATACTTCCTTGGAATTGAGATAGCTTGTTCAAAGCAAGGGATCTCACTTAGCCAATGGAAATTTGTGTTAGATATTATATTTGAAGCAGGTCTATCGGGATGCAAACCGGTAGTTATTCCAAGGAAGTATTTGGGTGGTCCCAAATCTTTAATATGGAAAGTGGAATGCAAATATTTCTTGAGACTTGTTTCCAGGAGAATAGGTTCAGCCTAGTGGAGGCCCACCAATCGCTTTCGGGGCAAGCCCAACCCTTTGGGCCAAATCCAACGAATGTGGGTTATTCATTTGAACAAGGTACTTCTGGTTCGGGACTGAATCCCTACTTGGTTTCCCAACCCAGTTTCCTGCCGTACCTGTTTGTCGCGCCAACGGACGGCCGGAGCCCGTTGATTCGCTTTACACGGCGACGGGCAACAGACCGAAGCTACGGCTCATCACCCAACAACTATCGGGCCCTGACAATTATTCCAGCTAGTCGGTGGAGTTCTAGCGGCGTTGGTCATGAAGAACAAAGAAATTTTTATTGACGGCACGTTACCGATTTCGACGAATGAACGAATGGTGCAACTCCGGAGGTGATGCAATTGCCGATCCATGTTCGGACTAATTGAACTAATTGATTGCATTTCCTCCATAGTTGCGCCATTCATTCATCCAGCGGAATCGGTTACGTGCCGTTAATAAAAACTTCTTTGTCCTTCATGACCAACGCTTATCGAAACTCCACCGATCGGGTTGGAATAATTGTCGGGGCCCGACAATTGTTGGGTGATGAGCCATAGCTCCGATCTGTCGTCCGTCGCCATGTAGAGTGGATCATCGGGCTTTGGTCGTCCGCTGGCAGCGACAAACGGGTACGGTAGGAAACTGGGTAGGGATTCAGTCCTTGACTCGAAGTACCCGGTTCGAATGAATAACCCGCATTCGTTGGATTCGGCCCAGTGGTTGGGCTTGCTCCAGCGGTTGATGGGCCTCCACCGGGCTGGAACTGTTCTTCGAGGCCTTGACCCATTGACCATGGATTTGTTTGTGTGGGCCCATAGATCCATGGACCGGGTGCCATTTGAACAGGTAGCCACTGGATGGATTGCCTTGAAGCATGCTGGGCTACGATCGGTTGTCCCAAAGTGGCCTGGCCCTCGATGGGCTGTCTCTGGTTTGGCTGGGCCTGAATTCTTTGCTCCTGGTTCGGCTGTTCTTGCTGCATAGTAGACTCTTTTGGAGCTTTTCCTCCAGAAATCGATGAATCTTCCTTAACCATGGTGTCGGTAAGAAAGCAAAAAACTGTATGGAAAAATTTTCTGATTTTTGAAGTGCTTAGATACTGATTCCTACACCGGAGTTCTAATCTTGTTTTGCAGGTTTAGTGTTCCTACAACAATAAAGACAAGAAACGTCCGGAAGGCAATCAAACGGTGCAGAAGTCAAAAGAAAAAAGGAACCTCACTCTGATACCATGTTAGAAAATAGAGAGGAAGCGAGAAGAATATCGAGAATGGAGAGAAATGTATTCTGTGCACTTCATTGATTGTTTCAATGTACAAAGAGAATTAAATAATACAGAGGATGTTTAATAAAAAGAAAGTATATCAAATCTAATCCTAGTGTATCAGATCTAATCCTAGATTGATACAAAATAATCAATTAATAATCAATTACAATCTATAAAATATATCCATCATAATCTGGTGGATCTTCGGCATATCTTCCAACACTTTCCCTCGACACCTTTGATCCAACCACGTTTCTGTTTTGTAGGTTCATTAAGGGAATCTTTGGCCAAAGCACGACCCGCGACATATGAAAGACCCGAGAACTAAGAGCAAAAAGATGGATTAAGTGGAGACCGATTCTTCATCTCTATCTGATATTTATATTTTATTATGTCTTGACTTTATTCCCTAGGATCCATTTATGTTGGCCACATGCAGAACACCCTCGAAGAAGAAATAATAAAAGAGAGTCCAGAGTCCTTAACCCTCAGCGAGTTTTGAACTAATCGAAGCTTTCCGATGAGCACCACCACACACTGCCGGTCATATGTTGAGCAGATTCTGATGAGTTCAGATTTGGCAATATTATTTGCGAAATTAGGTAATTATCTTATCTAAATTTGGTTTGGATATTTTATTGCCTAATACATGCTTTCAATATCTTACGTGCATATTTGAATTATCAGCGTGTTCCCTTATTGCCTAATTCGCAACATGCACACCGATTTTTTATTCTATCTATAAGGCTTTAGATAGAATAATTAATCACGCGGGAATAAAATTGATATTTTGATCTTTAAGGCTTAAGATCAATTTATGATTTTATTAACGAAATAATCAAGTTGATTAGATATCATTTCCATATTTGAGCGATGGATATTATCCTTGGTGAACGTGAATGATGTGGTGCTTATCCTTTAATTGCTTTATTTATCCCAAAAATAAATTTAAAAATTGCATTTGCATATCATATAGAATTAAGGCATCTTTTGTACGTCATTGCACATTAGGATAAAATTGCATATTTCATTTTAAGTTTAGATTGATTTAGATAGACTGCATCTTAGGTTAGAGATTGCTAAGTTAAGATAATATCTTGGTTTTAATTAGGGTTTAGCTTGACTTAATCCTTAATATAAATTGGATAGAATCTTAATCTAGCTAGATAATTTTCACATTTTTCTAATTTCGAATTTCATAAAAAATACAAAAAATGACTTAGGATACATTAGTTTTAATCCCTAGGATAGATTGCATTCTTTTTAAGAAAACACAAAAAATATTATGTGCATGTCATTTAGAATTAAATTCATGAAATCCATGTCATTTAGTGATTATTGCTAGGTCCATTTAATTAGGAATTGTCTGTCATTAGAATTAGGTCATTTAGTTACATTGCTTAATTCTCATTAATTAAATAAATACAAAAAGAAATTGCGTGTTAATTAGAAATCATATCTAGGATTGTTGATGTGAATTCCGATCTAATAACGCAAATGCTTTCGTTGCTTTGAGGTAAATTCTTGCAATTTATTCATTACTTTCCTTGAATGTTAAATTGGTGAATTGTGTATCCGCATGATCACCTCATATGTTAGAGAAATAGATTTAAAATCAATCCAAACTGTCTGTGAAATATTTTTGAAAATAAAAAGAAATGGTACCGAAAGGGCATTAGAGAAATCTAGTGTAACCAAGTCTCCGTACTCGAAGTTTTTGGTTCGTAGGAGTAAAATAATTCTCACATTATTTTACTTAGGTGTCTAATCGATCTACCGTAAACTGATTAGTGGCAACTTCTAAATAAAATCCATTTGCATGTTAAGAAATTTAAACTTAAGTCACGAGTTGGTATGGGCTTGGGAGAGCCTAAGTTAAGTCTAGGCTTAACAATCCATTAGCCAAACCCTAGGTAGTTCACCCAAAATTTGGTCGCGACACATTACTTTTGTTGGAAATAAGATATGGTATGCTGGATTTGTTTTGAATTTGGATGTCATCATATTTTGTTTATCCTATTCTGCCCTTTTTTCATTGGGATCTGTTCTACCTGCTTGTTTATCCTATTCTGCCTTTTTTTTCATTGGGATCTGTTCTACCTGCTTGGCTATCACCATATTACAGGGTACAAAAGACAAGACCAATGTTCAAAACCACATTTCCCATGTTTAAAAATGTGACTATCTTGGGACACATGTTTATTGCTAAATAAACTCCAGTTTGACCTACGACCCAGAAATCTGGGAAAAGGGGGAAAATATGTCTAATAAAAAATAGGTATAAAATTAAGCCAAGTTGGAAAAAATAAAGCTTAGCCGTTCCACTTCTCATGACCCTTTCTTTTCATTTAATTGAATTCTATCATTGTTACATTGCCATGGGCATATTGATTGTAAGATTGTTTGGAATGAATTGATTGTCATTACGAACAATCCAGTGTGCTCTCTCCTCAGAGTAATTTGAATTTTATTCGTGAAGAATTATAGCTTGGGGATGGTAATCATCTTTTATGTAATCAAACTTAGAAGTTGCAAAAAGAAATATTTTCCTCAATGTCTTTTCATATTTTTGTTGCATAATAATTTGCTCGATTTTTTTGGGGTAAGTGGAAGTTGATAGGATGTAGACTAAGGCATAATCTGAAGAGGAAGATTATTCATAATCATTTGGGCCAGCTCAACTCGCTTCCAGACCTCTCTGTAGTTACTCTTTTAGTGCTGGTCTGGACACGTTGACATAGACGCTTATACTTCGACAGTCCAAATTATTAGTGTCTCAGCGCATTACTTTTCTCCCTCGCCTTTACATGATTATTTAAGAAAAAGAAGGTTCTCAATGCATAATAATTATTTGGAACTTAAAACTTAATGAGGCAGCTTAAAATAGTCGTATGTGCTGAGAAAGATACACATAGATTTAAATACAGTGAAGAGAGTCGAGTACAAATATGGATGTGCTGTTATGCACATGACACTAGCCATTGTCATTTACTAACTGCCACATGGAATTTTCAATTCTGAGCAGCTTTCAGGGATACAAAGGAGAAATCTTAAATGAACCTGTGGGATTATGGTCTCTGAGAGGAAATTTTTTTTACCTTTCAGGGCCCTTGCACCTAACTTGTGTTGACTGGTAAGGCCTTCAGATTCTCTTTACTCATTGAACAAAAGGCTCAAGTCATAGCTTTTATGTTTCCATCATTTCTTATCAAAATTCCCAAAGTTTCCTACACCTTTGTCTCAATTATTTGGTGATGGTTAATTGCTGTCATACTGGACTTTTTAGCATGCAAATAATGAGCATCATCGGAGGTCAGTGGTTACTTGTTTGGTTTAAGGTGTCTATATCTTAGAGCGGGACCGCCAGGAGAAATGTGAAGATCATCAGGCTCCTGCTCCTCCTTGGTGGGAATTTTTCAATTTTCAGTTTCTGGTCAAACTCGTAGATAACATTGACTCTTATATCTTCCGCGCCATCTTTGAGTATAAGCCTTTGTCACCCTCGGGTAACCACTCGGTAGATGGTTGTGGTTGCCTTCCGTGGCACTAGGGGTGAGCATGGTCCGGGTTTGGCCAGTCCCTAACTCTAGGACCAACCTGCATAGTGTTGGTCCTTAATTTTTTGGGATCGAGGATCGACACTATTAAGCTTAGGATTAAGGACCGAACCGACCCAATGGGTTGGTCAGTTTCGGGGTCAACTCGGACCAACTAATAATTTTTATTTCATTTTTGTACTCTTTAAAAAAAATGATTGAGGACCAGACTGACCCAATAGGTTCGGTCCGGTTTCAAGGTTAACTCATAATTAACCAATAATTTTTATTTCATTTTTTGTACTCCTTGAAAGGACAACCAAGGATCATACCGATCCAATGGGTTTGATGATGAGCAAGGTCAGCTAAGAAAGGCAAGCAGTGGAGGTCAAATGAGGTGAGTGTCGAACAAAATGAGCATCGAATATCGAGCGGGAAGTAACAAGCCAAGTGAGCATCAAGTAGCGGCGGCATGAGTGACTCAAAGCAAGCGAGGCGAGTGTCAAGTGGCGAGCGGAGAATTTTTTTTTTTTTAAATTTTAGCAAATTGAAGACTAAGATGACAAATAAGATAGAAGATAACGAATACTAAAGGAGGATGCCATAAGATGTTTTTTGGACGCCGTGAGGACTTCTCACAAAAACATTTTCCTCCTTTGTAAATTATGACTATTGATGCCATAAAAGACATTAAAAACCTAAGTTATTAAGAACAATGTAAAATTACTTGAACTCCAAACTAGAGAGCTGTTTAATATTATTGACGCCGTTTATTTTAAGGTTTTCTCTATATAAAAAAATTATAAGTTTGGACTACCCCAAAACTCTCGGGACCGAGGACCGATCCGCATAGTATTGGTCCAAAAATTCTATAAGTACCAACCCAGCCAGTCTTCCGGGAACCGGACTAAGACCAACAGGGTTGGGCTTATCCAAGGTCGGTTCAAGGTTGACCTGGACCGATGCTCACCCTTACGGGCACCATGACCAAGAAAGAATCAGTCTCTTGAGATATTATGCTGGGTCTTCTCTTGCTCCAGCATGGGCTCCACTCCACGTCTCGCTTCGAGACTGCCATGCAGGCGGTACGGAATATGGTTGCAACCGTTGGCGATTCTAGGGTCTGGTTAGCTAGACACTCCCTGCGGTCTGCCATTGCTTTGCTAGCGGGACAGAACATGGCCAAAACGGGATTGTTTCTTGAGTCTTTCCTCTTCAATCCGCCTTATGTGTCTGCCCCGGTTGAGAAGATCAAGAATACTAAAGTGAAGCTCGGTATTCGCTTCACCACCAGCGTGATCACAGCTGGGCTCACGTTAGCCATGAAGGCTCCGCATCTCAGGAATCAATCGGGCGATTCTTTTGCTGCTTTATCTGCTTGGGTCCCTCAACTGTATGTCAATGCAGCTGATCACGTCTGTTCAGAGTACATTGGCTATTTTGAGCACCGAAACAAGATGAAAGAGATCGGAGCAGGAGCTATCGAGAAGTTAGCTACTCAGCACTCTATTGGATCGCTGTTCATGAGCGCGATGGGGAAGCAGGCAGAGCCTTTGCACCTAATCCCCTCCGCAAATCTATCAATCAATTTAAATCCATCGCCGGAGTTCAAGAGGGCGCATGGTATTCACCAGTGGTGGGGACACGACCTGAACCTGCAATCCAAAGTTTACACGTACAGTTAGTATTGGTGGTATTGTTGGACCGTTTGATGTTGTATATGCATTTGTATCTGATGGTGTGATTGAACCTCCACAAGCCATTGGATAGGCAGTGGTTTGCTCACCCTGTGCTGAGTTGTTTGTCTGCAATGTAATCTGGACCTGTAGAGATGCCAGATTGAGTTCTATGGCATATTTTCTTTTTGGTGTCAAAACTGGAAAGAATACTGCATTTCATATGGGGTTTCCTTACTTTGGCTCACTGAACTCAGGACACAATTTAGTCCACCAATAATGGAAGTAGGTCAAACTGCTCAAGTGATCCCTAAAGAGAACATCAGCAATCAAAAATATACCGTCAGTGTGAAAGTGACAGGTGGGTTTTTAGTTTATATGTGAGAGAGAGAGAGAGAGAGAGAGAGAGTCCTCGTGTCATTTTTCTGTTTAGAGTTTGGAGAAATGCCATGCCATCTTTTGTGTGGTTGTGCATACAGAGTCTTCAACCCCTTGATGGAAATGCTAAGTCCAACATTTCGCAGCATAAGTCAGATCTAATTTAGAACGTTAAGAAAGGTTGGGTGATCATGGGTGCTTTCTCACCGAATGGAAAGTCCTTTTCTTCACATGTTTCCAGTGCAAATCAAGGGATCAACAACTCTTATAGGAAATAGTTTTGATAAAAAGCATGAATCTCAAATGACAGCATCTAACAATACCAAGATTTAAATTCATGAACTTTTGCAACTAATTTGAGTTTTTATTTCTTTTCATTTGATTTAATGTTTGCCACTTTTGAAATATAGAGAGAATTCATGAAAATGAAGAAGGAAGACAAAGGATTGGATAATTATTCTAGTCAATTTTCAAATTTTCAATTAATACCATGAAAATCCTTAAATTAGTATATTTGTAATAAATTTATCAAAAATTAATTTTGGGTCATAAAAAATCCCAATTTGGTAGACACATGATACATTAACTCTCCGTTAGCTCCTGTCAAATTTTATCGTTAAATTATTAAATTTTATGACACATCGCAATTAATGTGATAATGCCCTTATATTTACTAGTATTGTAGGGTGGTCCACAGGCCTCCACATGAAAACAAGGAAAATCATAAAAAAGTTTGGTTCAACGTTCATCAAGTGTGGATCAGCTGACGTGCTAAGGATATCCATGCTAAAGCCATCATAAAGATACAGAGAAGACTCCTAGTATGATGAGCGATTGGGCAATATGTCATCATAAAGCCATCATAATGTTCGACTGCTTGTTGGTCATCACGTGATAGGTAGTACGTCATGATATCCGATACTACATCATCATTCGAAGGTAGGAAACTTTGAGTCAGTGCAATCAATTTGAAACTGGATATGCATTCTTACGGACTTCAATACTCAAATAAGGATATTTCATTATGATCGCATCAAAGTGGCTAGTAAGAGCATCACTCATATGAGGATGGTGTGTGAGATACTATATAATAAATACTCTTTTCTTGAGAAAAATAGAGTATCCTAAAATTTCCACCATTCTTTTAATTAACTCCAGTGATGACAGATGAGACTCGATTATTCTCTTTGAGAAAGATCATGCATGCAATATTCTGACATTACATTATCAAGTAGAAACAATTTAGCCATATCTCAATCAAGTTCTATTATAATTTTATCTTCTTGAATGAAAAGGGGGCAAAACTGATCTCTGGTCCATAGTACTTTAGTGAAACTATCAAGCCACACCATCAATTGGTTGTACCTAGCATTAGCTTTTACCATCGGTATAAAATGAGCCACTCATACCTTAATAAAGTCATCCGACAATAAATAGGATTCCTTTGGGAAGAAATATACTAGAAGTGTCTTAACTTGTGTACAACGCTTACTTTAGTGTAATAATTTTTTGTCGGCTCACTTAAGTGCCAAAATTGAAGAAAAATGATTATGTAAGTGCTTTTGACAAAATATTCTAGCAAGAGTAATTACATGACTATTATAATTAAAAATCTTATCTTAGGTGGCATTTTTTGACACTGAAGTGATCACTTCTTCATTAAGATTGGCACTTAAGTGATCACTTTTTAATAATTATTGGTATTGAAGTGATTTTTTTTTACAATGATTAACACTAAATTGAACATTTATTTTCCTTTTTTTGGCGATTAACATTGAAGTAATCACTCTTTCACAATAATTGGCAATAAAGTGATCATTATTATTATTATTATTATTATTATTATTATTATTATTATTATTATTATTATTATTATTATTATTATTATTATTATTATTATTATTATTTTACAACTAGTACTAAAGTGATCAATTTTTAACTTATTATACGAAATCGTTTAGATATTATATGCTAATTGGGCACGCTGGCAAGTCACATAAGATTGAGAAATTAATAAAATATTGTTATGTTAGATTTTCAACTACTTAGATTGAAGTTGGCACTTAAGTGATTGTTTTTTTTTTTTAAGTGGCACTTAAATGAGTCAGTGAAAAACACTTGAACAACTTTTAGTGTACTTCTCACAATTCCCTAACCAACTTCTTTCAACAGAACCAAGATGCTTAGAAAATGCACAGCACCTTTTAGCTTGAAAGTACACAAGCAAGTAGATGAGAGCCATAAAGCATCAACCTTACAAAAAATAAACAAGATGCACTATAAAATGTTGCTTTAGAAACCATTCAAATCCACGGGAACAATCACAAATGAGAAGTGGACATATGAAGTTTGACCAACACATCTATACCATATTGGAAGATGCCTAAATGCAAGATAGCAATGTCCTATATAGAATCTTGTCAGAGATAGACCTATTGGGTGGTTTTGGGCTTTCTTCACCCCCCAAAACTATTTCAAAAGATAAGAGCATGTGAGACAAATTCAACAATCTCCCTTTCATACATCGGGGATCGGAATTGCAACAACCTGGACAACATCACTCGTTAACAAACTCTGAGCTCTTGAGTAGTGGTTTTGGGCCTTTCACCTCAAAAGCTAACTCAAAATACAAGACTTTCCTTTACATTTATAAACTGACCATCAACCTCTTATACAACGGATGTGGGACAACTTAAAAGACTAACAATATTGAAGGGAGAATATTTAAATCCTGCAAAGCTTCCAAAATGTCATTGAAAGACACATTTCCATTACAGTCCGAATCATACACATTGAAAATCACTGCAGGAAGGGAAATTTACAACATCAGGCAACTCATCCCACCGAAGCTGATGGGTCTCTAAAAATTAACATTTTTAAATATAATTTATGGCTTCACAATACGTGACTAAAACTCGTAAACATAACTTCAACCACAGATAATTTCATAACCCCAAAAAGGCGAAGCAAACAAAAGCTTTCAACCACCGGATTCGTTTCCTTTTGTGGGTTCGAAACAGTTCGATTCTATTTGAACTCATTTACTGGTCTCGCCTCCAGTTGGTTTCATTATTCCCACATCTAAGGAATTATACTGCCAGGATTCGGTATGTTACGAGGCACGCCAGTGCTGGTTTCCAACTTTTTGATTGCTTCGATTTGAATATAATGCGAAGAGCTGCTTAAATAAGCCAATCAATTTCTTTTATACAGATACCAACACCGCCTTGCTTCTTGTCTTCTATGTGATTTTCAAAGAGTGGAAAGTTTTTTCACAAATTAAACCGGTCCGACAAAGCTCATTTCAGAACAAAGTGTCGAAAGATGGCAACTTTCACACGGGGCCACAGTCTGAGTAAACTTACATTCAATCTTCTGCTGTTTGCTACTTTTGGTTTTGGCACTAAAAGCAGACAAAAATGCTACAAAATCCCCAAAATTCAAGCCATCCACCATCTTAAGCAGCCTCTTCGTCAGTAAAGAAAAACGCAGTATGAGCATGCCACTCACAGATGAAATCTGATGCGTCTCCTCATAGCAACAGTTATGGACACCACCCGATTAAGTGGGTTCATTGCAAACTCCGGAATCGATAAGAATTCATCCGCTCAGATAAACCCTTTTGCATTCCGATCAAGTTGGCAAAATCTCTTGTACAACGACACGGTCTTGCTGGGAAACTGAACCAACACCAGAAGAACATCGATTGATGAATCCCCATTAATTAGAAAAGAGCCAGTTGAAGGTGGAGAAAACCAAAGTAGAACTAGAAACTCACAAGGATTTTTACAGTGGTCTTGAACTTCTTCAATATTATATTGGGTCAGCATGGACGACGCATTCCCCATTGATGTCCCCAAGCCGTCGAGAAATTGAGATGGAAAGCACGAACTTAGCTGGAAATTAAAAGAAGAAGAGCCATTCATATCTGCCGAGTGACAAAGCCGTAAACGATTGAGTCAAGAAATTAATGAGAGAAGAGAACGGCCGCAACAGTCAAACCCAAATGAATGATGGTCAATCTCTGGCATCCAGAAAGTTTATGGAGAAACAGTTATGTAAATTAGATATCCCAAGCACGATCGCGGACACAGCCCTTGGGCTCTCCAGAATCTGTTTGGTGAATGGAGCAATTATCTGGCCCAGCTAAAAGGAGTTACAGTAGTCTTTCAAGCCAACTAACTCGCGATTAGATTGCGAAAGCATCCCTTCCTTTTAAGGTTGGGATAGGATAATATTTATCTCACTTTGTATTTGGTTCCTCTCCAAAAGAGAAAAAAGTCGGATATAAAGTGATATATTCTAGATAAAATTATCTCATGGATGAGCCAAGATAAAAATGGATAATATAAAAGCTATACTTATCAAATAACAAACTTCTTAAGTAATAAACTAAAATAATAATAAAATATAAATGTTATTTGAAGTCTAATGTTAAAAAAATCAAATGACCAATAAAATAATTTGGTTTTCATTAATTCCTATTATTATTTATATATTTGAAACTTTTTCTGCTCTATAATATATATTTTGTATATATATTTAGTATCTATATTATCATGTATTATTAGAATAATAGTCATGAATATTTTTTAACAAATGATGGAAGAGAGTTAAAAAATATATGGAGAAATAATAATAAAATAATTAAACAAAAATGAAGTAGAAGAACCCATATTTTAAATGAACAAATTAAAATTTGAAAATGATTGTTCTAATTCTCGAAGAATGAGAGGCAATGAAATTTCTCAAAAAAAAAAACCACCATCTCCCTCTTCTTCTCTTCTATATCTTTCGTTCATATTGAAATTTCACAACTCATGTATAGTTTATTAGTTCACGTCAAAGCTCCACAAGAACGGTGAGAAAGTTGAAGCTACTCCTTCATAGCTCTCTAGTTCATGTCAAGAAGTTCATGAAAGTAGCAAGAGAGTGAAAACTCCTTTCTTCATAACTTTGTTATTCATGTTGAAGTTTCATGAAAGTAATGAGAAAGTCAAAGCAATATATTTTTTGTAATTGCAAAAGTGAATGATCGTATTTTGTTTTTACTAAATTTGATAGTGAATTACAAGATATTTTTACAATCTCCATTTTTGAATTTTTATGTTTCTTTTACAATGATAAGTCGTAAATACCATATAATGGACATGATAGGACATGAAAATATCCGGTTTTATTATTGCAATTCATCGAACAATGGCAATATAGTAAAACCCATGAATTTTATATCTTATTTTATTCAATCCTATCATGATTAGAATTCTAAACAACTAAATGTAGTCTTAGGAATTATGTTTAAATACTTAAATCAATTATGTTCTTCCAGTATTGCTTCATAAATGAAAAAAAAAAGGTTCTTTTGGCCCCTCCAAAAAAAAAAAAAAAAAAAAAACTTAGGTAGTCTTAGGAAAGTATCTCTAAAAACAGCAAAAATGAATGGTATCATATCTTGTAACATGATAATTCATGTCAACTTTCACGCACTAGAGTAAGTTTCACGATTTTAAATATGGTAGAAGGCAGATTGCTCATGTGGAGTCTTGAAGATTCTTGGTGAAGAGTTCCATCCGGCATCCTAACTCCGGGAGATTATAGCGAGTAGACAACCAAAATGCTTTTACACTTCTAAAGATGGGAAATGCTAGTCTTTTTACTATCTTTATTCTTTTATCTATGACCTTGGATCCGAACCTCCACTTGTTGCTTTACACTGATTCAACTTAATAGGCAATTGAGTATCTACTGATAAGCATGTAACAGTTTAAAAAAGATAAAAAGAAGAAGTTACTACGGAAATGACAGCTGAGCAACAATCCATTATGGTCGATGGTGCCCCTCCTAACAAAGCAAGAAATCAAAGGCACGGCATTGGTCGCGGACAGCACCACATCGCTTTCACGATCACCATCTTCCACCATGAAAGGCACCTCCATAGAAATCCACAAGAAAGTCGAGAAGATTATACAAGTCGGTGAAGAAGACACTCGTTCAAAGAATATATATGTGAGTGTCGTTGTCCTTATTCATGGTCCAAAACCTTGTGCCATAAGGAAGACGAAGGAGCAATGACTTTCCTTTTAGGAATCACTTACTTTTCTCCTCTTAGGAATCACTTTTTTCGACACACTCATTTGGACTCCACTTAACTATTAGGAATCACTTCTTTTATCCTATTAGGAATCTTCTTTTTGACACACTTGGAGGATTCCACTTATCTATAAGGAATCATTTCTTTTTTGACACTCGCTGTTAAGTGTGTTAAAGAGGAAAGGTTTAGAAAAAAGCTATCTGGATTGGTATTAAGGCTCAATGCCAAGATAAATAAGTACAATGAAACTTAATCTACAATATTTTAGGGGAACAATTCCAGAGAATATACAAAGGATAATTCTAGAATATCCTAGAATATGTATATGATCCTTGAGATATTCTAACACCTCCCCTTAAACTCAAGATGGATCTAATAACTCTATTTTAGATAGAGTATTTTTACTGATTTAAGTTTGATATTTGCTAAGTTTTGATAAATTTTGGGAGAATTTATCTACTATTCATGTAATTTTATTGAATTTTGTAGGAAATACGACTTTCAGATTTATAAGGCACCATGCACATCATTTGTAGAAGATGAGAGGACCAATGCGTAATTTTCCCATGTGTCTATGCTAGATTTACAGAGGAGTCCTTGCACCTCAATATTTTCTAGAATATTTCAATATCTCTAAGGATATTTTAATAGCTTTAAGAATATTTCAATATTTTTAAGAATATCTTAGCATCTTCCCGAATATGTTATCTTGAAGAAGAAGCCAGCCAAAACCTAATGGGAGGCTAACCTCGGGTAGATTTTTGGAGGCCTATATAAACCCCTCTTATGCCGCATATTGGAGAGGGGAGAGGAGCCTTGAAGCCGCCAGCTGGATTTTATGTTTTCTTAGTTAGCTTTTATGCTTCTATTCTATTAGTAGAATTGGCGCATGTCAAGGAGAGAAGAAGGAGGCAAACCTAAACATGTTTGTGACTCATTGGTGAACTTGTTTTAATTTAGCATTATGTTTTTTTTTTTTTTTAATTTTTGTTGTTAGTTTAGCTTTAATTATGTTATAAATTTATTTTGTTATAGCTACAATGGATCTTAATCATGATTGATTGATTTTCAAGACTTGTTCATGTAATATAATTGTTTTGGTTATGGCGTTTTCTATCATGATCTTAATGTTTTTAGAAGTTTGGCCAACTTTGAAATCGATTTTTAATGTATGCATGATACAAGGTGGAGATTGCATGCAAAAGCACTTAAATCTAGGTCAAGGTACACTAGGTTGTTTGTGTTGTTGCGGTAGTAGATCTAGGTTGGACTACTTAGATTAAATATGGAAATTTACAGAAGAACTTAATGCTTTTAAGTGGTTTAAATTCACCTAAGGTTAGTGTGGGTTAAACTAGGGATCATTAAATCGAGGTTGGCTTGTAATCTAACTTAGGGAAATTTCACCAACACAATTGGGAATTAATTTATTGCATGACAAGTTAGGAGAATTGATTATGATTGGTTAAGTGAAATTGGATGCTCTAACGCGTTGTGATCTTAGTTAAGATCTTAAAATTTGCCTTGCCAATTTTCAATTTACTTTAAATTAAGTTTATTTTGCAATTTGAATTAGCTTTTGAATCCATTAAGTTTTGGCTCTTTTATATTTCGGTCATTTAATTAGTTTAGTTCACTTTTTACTTGCCTTTTGACTTGGTTAACTAAACTTTTGGATTGATCACCTTTGGTAAGTAAATGAATAATTAGAAACAATTTTGGTGGAAATGATACTCACTCATCACTTTAGTACTAGTAGATATTGTGCACTTGCAATTCACCTAACATGATCAAACAAAGAGAGTTTGGAAAGTTGATACTGAATATGTGGTGCTAGAAAAGCCTTTGTAAAACCATCAGCTAGTTGGTCCATAGTCCCAACAAAAAGAAGAGAGATGGTGTGAGGTTGGAGATGATGACGAGTAAGATGGCAGTCGACCACAATATGTTTGGTGTGCTCATTCAAAACAGGATTAGCTCCTATATGGATGCCGCATTTGTTGTCACAATATAGAGGAGTGGGATCTTGGAGCAAGATGCCCATGTCAGCAAGCAAATGACAAAGCCATACAATCTCAACAGTAGTGTTGGCCATAACACAATACTTAGACTCAGTAAAGGAGTGTGAGACAATTTGCTATTTCTTGCCATGCCAAAAAAATGAGAGAATCGCAAAGGAAAATGCACAATCTTGTGATGGACTCATGATCAGTTACATCAAAAGCCCAGTCAGCATTGGAATAAGCACACAACTCGAGAGGAGAAGAGGATGGCAAAAACAAAGACCATGCCAAAGTACCCCAAAGGCAGCGTAGATTCACATAACAGCAATATAATGAGTAAATGGAAGGGCAGCAACAAATAGACTGACAACATGAATTGCATAAGCAATGTTAAGCCATGAAATGGTGAGATACACAAGACTACCAACCAGAGTTTAATGAGTCACACCAGAAAGAGGCTCCCCATCATCAATTGAAGCTTCTGATTCAACTCAATATGAGTGACCGTAGTATGTGAATCATAAAGAGTAGTCCTAGAGAGAATATTGGCGGCATACTTCTGTTGAGAAAGAAAAATACCACAAGAACTGCGAACAATCTTAAGCCCAAGAAAATAACGCAATGGACCAAGATCCTTCATGGCAAAATGTCGCCAAAGATGCCTCTTGGTATGCACAATTTAATCAAACTCATTGCTAGTAATGACCATATCATCCACATAAGGAAGAAGGATAGTATAACCAAAAGATGAAATATGAACAAATATAGCATGCTCAGGGTTCTTGTTTGAGGCCATAAGGAGCTTGTTGAAGATGACAAACCTGGCTAGGGGCATGGGCAAGACCAGGTGTGTCCTGCTAGTGGTGTGATATGCCCAAAACTTTAGAACTCCTTGGCCCCTAATCCTTTAGCTCGGAGAAGTCTTGTCTTAAGGTTTTGTAAGATCGTCCTATTGGTCTCCTTGGCTTGGCCCTTAGCTTGGGGGTACCCGACCAAAGTGAATCGGTATGGCTACATAAAAATTTCTTCTTGAAGATCCCCATGAAGAAAAATTCTTCACATTGAGCTCATAGAGAGGCTAGTTGCATACAAAAATAATTGCCAGAAGAGTAGGAACATAAGTCATCTTTACTACTGGAGCGAAAGTCTCCTCATAGTCAATGCCATATTCCTGTGAGAAACCTCATGCAACCGAATGCGTCTTGTAATACTCAATCTTGCCATAGAACAAATCTTTACTTTGTAGAGCCAATGACATGATACCAAGTCTCGACCTGATGGAAGAGGGAGAAGTTCCCAAGTACTAGAACTCCATAAGGCAAAAAGTTCCTCAGCCATGGCTTGATGCCACTCATCATATTGTATAGCCTTGCGGTAGTTAGTAAGCTCTTGCACATCATGGATGGCATCCAAAAAAGAACTAAACTCGATGTACTAAGAAGTAGCGACAACATATTGACCAAGGGCGACCATCCCAAGGAGGATTACGATGTGGCTTTAGAGTATTAGAATAGTCGGTGGTAAGGAAAATAAAAGGGACAATAGCAGGAGGTAGTCTAGGCAAAGAAGGAGGGTTAGATATATCTAGAGGAAGAGAAGCAAGGGCAGGAGGTGGTCAAGGCATGGATCAACTGGGAAGTATATGAAGGGATTAGGAGTAAACACTGAAGGTGTAATGGTAGTAGAGAAGGAAGGAATATGCCGGTGAGAAATGACATTACAAGAGATACAAATGTGCTAAGCAATTGGATCGTAACAACGATATCCCTTGTGCTCAGTGCTGTAGCACAATAATGCACACGATATGGATCGAGCAATCAACTTCATGTGTTTAGTGGGAGGGAGAAGCACGAAACACGTGCACCCAAAAACTCGAAGATGTGTATAGGTAGGAGAACTGGAATGAAGTCGCTAAAAGGGCGTATCCTGATGAAGGATAAGGGAGGGAAGGCAATTAAGAAGATAAGCCGCAGTGAGAAGAGCCTTAGCCTAGAACTTGGTAGGAATTGAAGTTGAGAATAAAAGAGCACAATTGGTTTCAAGAAGATCTCGACAATTACATTAAGTAACCCCATTTTGAGTCAGGACATTAGGATAGGAAAGGTGTGACAATGTCCCATCATTAACTAAGAGAGAATGGAGTGCCTTCAAAAGATCTCCCCCCCACCCAAAAAAAAGGAGTTAGAGTGAAAAACCTTGCTTTTCTTTTGAAATTGTGTGAAATCAAGGTAGTAAAGGTTTGATAAATAGTAAGAAAATCACAATGTCGACGCATAAGATAGAACCAAGTATAGCAAGAATAATTGTCACGCCCCAAACCTCGAGGGCGCGCACACATCCCTCGGTGGTCGATAAAATTACGACGTTTCAGGACATATTGCCGACCCATTCATTTTATTGCACATGCGGAAGCAAATAAACAAACCCCAGACAACACACTACATGGGATACTAAAGCAGGACAATAAAATTCACAAACCACACTTTTATAAACAAACTAGTTTATCTACAAAAAGATCGGCTTTCAAAAAGAAGCTGTCCTACAACCTACTAGTTGAACACATTCACCGATCCTTCGGACTCCACCTCCATAGGCTCTGGGGGCTTCAGTCCTCCATAACCCCATTAGGAGGGTTAGCTGCACCCTCGCCCAGAGCGGGGGGAATATCAAATCCCTAAAGGGGACCTACCCTATACCCATTGAGTCCATGGCGAAACCATGCCCTGAACGATGAAGTACCCTCTGAGGTAGGCCCTCATCGACCTAGATAGTGGTCACAACCAGCTTATAGACCCAATGGCTCATGAGGACAAGGACGTCTATGCTCCACTTGGTAAGCCCCCGAGGTTGACCAAAACATTTCGAAGAGACTGCCATTTAAGGACTTGAAAATGTTAAACCCATGATGGGATGAGACAATGTCTCAGCAAGTCTATTCCCTAAACCCTAATTAGGAAGGAAATATGCCTAGAAGTAGTCTAACCACACATCAATCAAGACTTACCTCGCCTTAGTTCCTTCATGCACATCAGCACAATTCATATCACATAGATTCATATAATAAATGCACGCATCAATTGGAACGTCTCACTAATCTCAATCAATTATAAGAGTCCTGATTATAGGGCCAAATCATTATGACATGTCTCATTCCATGCCACACAATTTCATCCCATAAGCTGGCGCGTCTATCTCAATCAATCACACGTTCCAATTGCTTACTACCTGCATATGTAGTTTTACCTTAAGCACAGTCCTTTGGTGTAGCCAGGCTTCGCCTCATCCCTTGAGCGCGGCAACATCCACTTAACACACATCGAGGACGGCATTCCTGAAGGAGTTTCGATCCGGCCTCTACCGTGATTTGGCATCCATTGTTAGGGCATCCAATATAGGGGCCAAGAACATCGTGTATTGCACTCAAATGTCTCAATTAAGATAATGCACTTGGCTTGTTTTCTTTGTATTAAAACACCCAATGAAAATAATCGTGTAGTGGATACACGGTCATATCGAATTTTAAAAATTGATATCATTCCTTTTTAAAATCCCACTATTTGATATAGTATTTAAAATCATTATCGGCGTCAAAATCCGACACTCGGTATTTTCTAATTAAATACCAAAAGTTCACGGTTTTCAAATAATAACTCAAAAATCACAAGCACCACTCAATTGCACTCAATTGCATAAACCATTGCAATCAACATAAAATTATGGTCATAGCTATCCCGGTATAATTTTCGGAAAATATTAAATACTTACAAAAATTACAAAAATAATTAAATAAATGCAATTTAAATCAATAAATGCAAACTTAGGCTAGAAATGTTAATTTAACCACCTAAACGGACCTAAAAAATAATGCACCTATCCACATAAATAGTACAATTTATCTAGCCTTTAATTAATCTAATCTAACCACCTAACAATCATAATTAACCAATTAAATCACTAATTACAAATAACTAACAACCTAAGCCACAATTACCCTAATCTAATTACCTACTAAGAATCATTAACCTCATAAACATGGTTTAGTGAGTAAACTCATCGGATTAGTGGGCTGGTAAGTCTACGGCGATAGCAACGCGAAGGCGGGCGACAAACACTCCTGCGACGACACCAAATGAGATTTGGACGGGCTCAAAAAAGGCTTACGAAGTTCACGGTTGGGCTGTGAGGTTCGGTTCTGATCTTGGGCTGCAAGGGCTGGTTGGCTTGGCTCCGGTGGCTGGAAACGGCAAGGCGGGACCAGGTGGTGCTGCAGGGGTCGATGGTGGCTTGGACGAGCGGCGGGGAGGCTCGACGGTGACGGTAGGCAGCTAGATGACGTACGTACAAGCGCGAGGTAGTGAGCAAGAGACGAGACGAGTGGCCTGGACGCATTAGAGAGCTCGCGGGTGCGGGGGACGGCACGACAGCTCAGGCGGGCGTGCGACTGCTCGGGCGGCGTTCGGATGGGGCTGGCTCGGCTACTGCTTGCTTGGCTGGTCTTCTCTAGTTTTCTTGAGCTCTCAACTAGCACAACATTGGAGAAATGGGCTGGAATGAAGAGGAAGAAGGCAGCAGCTAAAGGGAGGACCCAAATGGCCTCCAAAGTCCACAAATAATATCTCAAACACTAATCACATACCCCCACCATGTTTTGCCAATTTTCCTTCTTCAAAGCTTCCTTAGCAAGCCAAGAGAGGGCTGAAATGCTGCACCCCACCAAGGCCTACGAATTTTGGACATTCCCCTTCCAATTTCATTCAATTCCAACTCAAATCAACCCAAATTGGTGCTCATAAATTTAGCCAAGGTGCCCACATCACATTCCACATCTTTCCTTGCCAATTAGTCCACTTGAACACCAAAAAAATGCAATAAAAAATGGTTTTCTAATTTTCCCAATCCAAAAATGCCTAACTTTGGAATTTTACCAAAAACTTGGGTTTGTAGAAAAATCTTCGAAAGATGAGTTGACGTTCCTAAAATAGAGCGTGACATGACATAGCTTTAGATTTTTGAAATCAGATTCAGTTTTGCGGTTAGTTCAACCGGACACGATTTTAACGTGACCTAACCTACCGGGTAGCTTTTAGGAATTTTTAGTGCATTTGACCTGTGGTCGATTATTTTCGAGCCACATTGTACATTTTCGACTCATTGACGACTTTTGGTTATTGTGAAAATCTCGAGATTTCAAATACAGGCACATGGTATAGAAATGACAGAAAAATCAGTTTAATGCCGTTCGACGAGAATTTTGCAATCAGGTAGAATCACCCACACATTAATTACATACCTCATTTGAATCGACCTATCTCTGATCTCTGATCAATTTTGACGGTGCCATATTGACTCTCGCAGATTAGCATGATCGAGTAATCGATTTTTGGTCGAATTCTCAAGTCTATTGCGTTTAGATTCCTTAATGGCTTCACCCGATAGATTAATTATCTCGTGAGTGATCAGCTTAGAGAAAAGAACTATAGACGTGTCGATGAAAAGCCATACTTATTCAATCGAAAATAGAATTAGAAAATTAGGATATCACAATAATCGTCAACAAACAAAACATAATATTTGAAGCCACTCTTGGATGGAACATGAATAGGGTCCCATACATCATAATGAACAAGATAAAAAAAAAAAAAATAGCACTAGAGTTGGAAGTACTCGTAGAAAAAGGTAGAGCAGATTGCTTTGCTAAAGGATAGATAGAACAGGGAGGTAAAGCACAAGGCCGACAGCACCCCATACTATGTCAAAGGATAGAAAGGCGAGAAGAGGAAGCGTGCCCAAGACGCTGATGCCATTGCACAAGATCCATGGTAGCCAGCACAGGATGAGGAGAGGAAGTCGAGGTGGATGGAAGGTGGAGAGATTGCATGGTGTACAACTTGCCATGCCTATTGCCCTTGCCAATCATGTTGCCACTCAAATGATCCTACACAAAGCAAAAGCGATTAGTAAAACTCACAAAAAGCTCGAGGGCATATAAGAGTCCCCTGGTGGCCAAACATAAGAGGAGAACCATCAGTTGTAAAGAACTGTGCTTGAGACTTGAGCTCAGAAAGCTTAGTGAGATAGGCAGCGGAAGTAGACATGTGTTTGGTGGCTCCTAACTTAAGAATCTAAGCAGAAGAAGAGCCACTTGATGAGGAAGCGGTAGCTGCAGAAGAATCAGCAAGGAGTGACAGTAACTAAAATGGAAAAATTAGATGAATGAGAGCTAAGCAGTAACTTATTTAGGTGGGCTAGTTGAGCCTTAAGAGTAGGAAATCGCTCATCCACAAAAGGAGAAGCAAGAGAAACATGCTAAGTTGGCCTAAGAGTAGGTGGAGTTCAAGAAAAGCTTTGACCATCGAACTGCTTCTTATTACAGCGGGACTCGATATGACCATGGTGATGGCAATAAAAACACTAAAGATTTTGTTAAGAACTTTGAGTTGGAGTAGGAGATGGTGATGTGGGCCAAGTAGTAGCAGTGAGAATGGAAAAAGGATGAGGCACAACAAAAGATGAGAGGAGACCCAACTGGGTTTCCTTAGACTGAAGTTCCTTGACAGAATCAAGAAGAGAGGTGGAAAATTCCGATAAATAATTTGACAAGAAACACCCTCAAAAGCAGGTTGGAGCTTCATAAGAAAATCATAAAGTCAGAAGCGATCTTGTGTCTATAGTTGAGAAGACTAACATGTGGAGCATAAATGGGAGATAGAACATCAAGCTGATTCAAAAGCGAGTTCAAATAATTATAAAACTCATGGATAGATCGAGTGCCCTGAGCAGCTACAGCAATTTCCTACTATTATTGGTAGATGTAGATAGAGCTGGTTTGAGTAAACACGTCAGCAAGTTGATCCCAGAAATTCTTTGCACTCGTGATGTGAGCAAATTGTGGGCGAAGGGCGTGATCAAGATGGCCGAATATGTTAAAATATGTCTCGAATTTGAGCCCAATGTGAAATTACGAATATTTTGAATTGGATATGTTGTAGATGTTCGAAATTGAGCAAAGAAGATCTAAAGATCAACTTCCCAAAATTCGAACCTGTGTTGGAAAGTTTGGCCACTGAAATAGGAAAGTCCAATTTTTACTTGGATTTGGATTTTGTTTAAAATATATAGAGATATATTTTGGTTAAAATAGGCAAGTTAGGAAACATAATTCTATGAGAAGTTGGCTAAAGAATAAAAGGTCTCACTTATATATATATATATATATATAGACTTGTGGCCGTTGATGAAAGAGGGTTGATCATGAAGAATTGGTCTTGAAGCGTCGTCTCATTGTCGAGTGCTTGGGAGGGATTTTTCTTTGTCGTTCTTTTTCGTGAATTACATCCAAGAAGATTTAGTGTTCAAGCCAATTAAATCTTGTGGTAAGATTTGTGTGTAATTCCTTCGTGAGATTGAGAGATTATTTCTTGAGGAATTTCGAGGCTAAACACTGCATGCGTTATTAGATGTAATTGGGGTTTGGGAAACACCAAGAGAGTGTTTGAGTAACTCGAGTGTGTAATCTCTTTGTATTACTTGATCTATAGTGAAATCCGCTGCTGTTCTCCCCGTGGATGTAGGTCTTTATGACCAAACCATGTAAATTTGGTATCCGATTTATTTTCTTCTTCTGTCTATATTATTGTTCAATCGTTCGCCTTTCGCAACATAATATAATGGCCTAGGCCCTTCAATTAGCAACAGTCTAGGTTCAAATGTTATATTTATGCTGCTGAATCGCCTCAGAAGAGTTTGGATTGCTCAACGTTCTTGAGTTGGGTAGGATGGATGCAAAGACCTCAACATGCCCAAATAAGTCTCGATAAACAAGTGCAGTCATAGCCAATAACCACCAAAGAGCATAATTGGAGCTATCGAGTTTGACATCAATTCGGTCACCTAAATCACCCATATCAAATCCCATACCATAGAAAACAACCAAAAACTCAAGAGCACCAATAACGACGATGCGTGAGAGTGCGTGCGTTGAGATTTCATCGAGTAGTGGAGTGTGAAGTGTGGGAGGTCACCGATGACGAGACGATGAATGTGCTGTTGTCAAATCGATGAAACCACAAGAACACAATGGCGAAGAATCCTGACCTTCGGGTGGCGATGTCAAACCATGGTGAACTTGACTGCCAATGATACAACAGTGCTCAAAAGCGTAGTGACAACATACATCACAACAAAGAAACAAAAAACCTAGAGCAATTGTTGTGACACCATGTTAGAGAGAAAAGGTTTAGAAAAAAGCTATCTGCATTAGTATTAGGGAAAAAGGCTAGAATAAATAGGTCTAATTAAGCCTAATCTATAAGATATTTTACAGAAACAATCGCAAAGAATATACAAAGGATAATTCTAAAATATCCTATAATATATATAGAATCCCTAAGACATTCTAACAAAATGGAGTCTAGCGAGTATATCAGAAAAGAAGTGATTCCTAATAGGAAAGTTGTTGCTCTTCCATCTTCCTTACGGCACAAGATTTTGGCTCGTGAATAAGACAAGAACACACGTATATATGTATATATATCGAGAGCCCACCAATCGGAACTCAGTAAGAAAACTTCCTTACGCGATATCTCTAAGGAATTTTAATCGAGAAGTAATAGGAATTTAGCGAAATTCCTTAAACTAAGATTTTGGCCTGCAAGTGGCCAGCGGAGACGTGTCAAACGACGGCGTTTTCCCAGATCCCTGTAAAATCGCGACGAAGACCCGAGTGCATAGCGACGAGCAAATATTAGACCTGTATCTTCTTCTACCCTGCGACTCTTTCTCGCACCTCGTCGCGTCCGTTCTCTGCGCAGAACCTTTGAGGTAATGCTGTCTTTGGTTCTCTGACTCGGGGTGGTCGCATCTGTATGCGCGAACGAACGTGTCGAGGTAGCTGTGCCTTTGTATGCCTTGGTGGCATTGAAGTCCCGATTCCCGATGATCCATTTTTTAGCTCAAAAGGTGAGAGGAATGAGTGCGTCAAAAATGACATGAATGTGAGAGGTGTTGTCCTGCATGACATGTTGAATAAGTAATTGCAATGTAGGAGTTTCAGTCCAAGTCTTTTTTTTTTTAATAAATGTATTAAAAAATCTAAAACTTATTACGAAAATATAATTGAATTCTAAAATTTTAAAATATGTTATCAACAAAAAGACTTGATTTGACCAATTTGACAAATTTTAAGATTTGATTATATATTATAGTTTTAAAACTTGATTGCACTTATGTAATAAATTTTAGGACTAAATTTTCTAACAAGTTTTAGGACTTCTAATGTATTTATGCATTTTATTTTTATTTTTGTGGGGTTTTGGGTATGTCATGGCATTTTGTGGAATTTCTGTCTCTCTCTCTATGGCTAATAGGGAAAGCAGTTGTGCAGAACCTCATTAAAATCTTTTATGGGGTTTTGTCATTGAATTATTTGTGAATAGTTCAGGTTTCGCGTATGCTTATGCCCCTTTTGAGATGAGGCAGTTATATTCGTAAGCCGCAATAGAGGTCGGTAGTTTTTCATCAAATTCATATCAGTTTTCAATGTTCAACCATCATATATATGTGTGTGTGTATAAAATATAGTTTTCAACGCACACGCGAGTAGGAAAACAGATTATATGATATTTTGATTTAGGAAATTGTGAAAAAGAAAAGAAAAGGGAAAGAGATCTAAAATCCTTTTCCTAAAATTCCTGGTTGGCCAATTTATATAGAAACAAAGAAAAGAAGATAATTGTAAAGAATATATAAATAAAAAATGATTTTTTAATCGATGAAATACCGATATTTTTACCGATGCTATTCAATTGTTTGACCTAACGAATTCGTCCATGTAGATTCTATACATGCAGAATAATAATTAATAGAAAGAAGAGTTGAATTTATGTAATGTGTATTTATGCGCCTCTTTGACTGGAAATGTGCCTTCTTCGGTTCTTGTCTATACATGTTTTTGGTGTGTGATGTGCTTGGTGTAATATTGGCACTTGTGGGACCCTGCAAAAACCAAAATGAATGAAAAAGGAAAAGAAAGGTTGAAAAGTCGGAGGAGAAAAGAGGAGAAAAGAAGAAAAAAAGAGAAAGAAGGACGAGGGGGAATTGAGAGCATTCAGAAAAGAAGGAAAGAGAGAAAAAGAAAGAAAGAAAGAAAAAGGGTAGGGAGGAGATAAAAGGAAAAGAAGAAGCACATTTGGGAGAAGAGAATAAGAGAGGAGAGGAAGGAAGGGAAAAAGGAGGAGGAGGAGGAGGAAGAAAAGAGAGTGGATTTTGGCCACGGACGCCTCGTCAAGCCGATTCAACTCCGATTTACAACTCTTGGTAAACGCTCGCACCTATCGTTCTTCTAATTGGATTATTTTTCAAAGTTAGGACTTAAATTTAGAATTATGTGAAATTTGAGTTGCGAAATTTGATTTTTGATTTGTTAAATTGCGTATATATACAAAAATCATAGTTTAGAATGTTGTGAAGTCGTGAGATATTATGGAACTTGATTTGAGTTTATGATTTGTCCGAAACAAAATTTCAAAATTTCTCCCAAGCAATGAAAAATGCGCGCCCAACAATTTTAGGGTCGTATTTTATCAGTTTTCGGCTTGATTTTGGAACGGTTGAGCTTCTTGTCGTATATTGAAAGAGTTTTCAACTAACTATAAGAACATTTGGAACAGAGTTCCGTGTAGAAAGTTATGAAGTGACAAAGTTTCATGCTTAGGCTTGTGAATGGCTTAAATAATTGCTTTGAATATGTGATTTTTTTAAGCATGTAAGCATCATTTTATGCATAATTTAATCGAGCCGTTAGTTAAGATAGCATTTTACTTGGTTTTGATACTATTTCTCGATTATATGATAGGAATGTGAGTTTATTGATTCGAGTAAGCCTTATTATTTGGTTTGTGGCATATCCAAATGAGTGATGCTATCTCTTCTTTGAATTTGTAAAACTCATATTTAGAATTACTATGGATTATGAATTATGAAATGGCATTGTTATTACACAAAAGTCGATCAAGCATTTACTACATTGTTGATTTTGAAGTGGCACAGTAAAGCATATTTGGAAATGGCTTATGAGTCGATTATTATGCAATGCATGGATGAAATTTTTATGAGAAGAATTCTTTTGTTAGATGTTATACATTTTGGTTTGCGAGGAATTGGAAAAGGCATTATTTGAAATAACTTGAAATGATTATTTGTTAACGCCTTGATCAAATGCTTTGTGAAGGAATTGCCAAAACTTATGGGTATGAATTCATGAAAGAAACACATTTTGTTTGATAAATTGAGTTGTGAAAGTTGATTTGATTTGGTTTGCGAAATCGGGTTACGTGATTATGATTTTGATTGTGAATTTTTGTGAAATGATATGAGAAATGCTTTGCGGAAAAAAAAAAGTATTTCTATCGAAGAAATCAAGTTATAAAAGGTTATATGATTGGTTTGTTAAATATATTGTGGATTATGAGATTGATTGTGGAATGAATTTCTGGATATTGGATGATGTGGGTTTAGTGCTCAATATCGCTATAAGCCCAATAACGGGCTTATGGGTATGTGCATATCCTTGTGGGCCGAGCCACCAACTAATAATAAGTGGGAACCTTGTTAATGGGGAAATCTTGATTGTCTTGTCACAAGACATTGTGTCGTGACCATGATTTGATATTGAACAAAAGATTGATTAATAGATGGATCATTGACGTGTGGTTTCATATGAGATGGATCGATGTAATAGATCATTGATGTGTAGTATGAGATTAACCAATGAAATGGACCATTGGCATGTGAATTGATGAGATTGATCAATGAGTTGGACTATTGATATTTGTTATGATATTATTGATTTAACAAATATTTTCTGCTATGTATATGATTATATTAAAGCAATATAACATATTTTTATCTAGTATGTATATTATATTCTGGATTTAGGTTAAATGAGTTATGGTTTGGTTTTATAAAGTTGCTCGATCTACTTAAAAGAGATATGCACTACTCATGAGCTGTGTTGCTCATCCCTCTATTTTTCCAAATCTTTTCAGGTTTTTCAGCTAGTGATTACTAGTACGAGAGTGATAGTGATGATGAGACTTTTGGGGAGATGAATTTTTGGTGGTTTGAGGTTGTGTCCTTTAGGCAAAAGGACAGCCATGTCATCCCCATTCTTGATGGTTTTAGGGTGTGACACTTGGTTAATATGACAATAATAAAAATCACACCGTGAGTCTAATTTGAAAGTAAATAATAATAAAAAAAAAAAAAAGTATAAGCGAACGAAGAGATGTGCATTACTTTTGATTGAAAAGGATATGGTATGCTGGATTTGTTTTTGAATTTGGATGTCATCTTTGTTTTTCTTCATTTTTCATTGAGATCTCTTTCTTCCTGCTTGGTCATCACTATATTACCAAGGCACAGAAGATGAGACCAATGTTCAAACAACGTTTCCAATTTTTTATTATTATTATTATTATTATTATTATTATTATTATTATTATTATTATTATTATTATTATTATTATTATTATTTTATTATTATTATTATTTTTTGGTGGTCAAAACCACATTTCCAAAGTTTGAAAATGGGAATATCTCGGGACACATGGTCATTGTTGTACAAAATCCAGTTTGACCTGCGACCCATCAATCCATCAGGGAAAAGAGGGCAGATACGTCTAATAAAAACTCTGTATCAACTTAAGCCAAGTTAGAAAAACTTGAGCTTGATTGGTAGGTCCACCTCTCACAACCCGTTTCTGTCCATTTAGTTGAATTCTAATCTATTGCTGCATTGCCATGTGCATATCGATTGTGAGATTGTTTGGAATGAATTGAATGTCATGACGAACAATCCAATGCAAGTTCTCTCTTCTTGGAGTAATTTGAATTTTCATCGTGAACAATTATAGCTTGGGGACAGCAAGGATCTTTTATATAATCAAATTTCCATTTTTTCCTTCCTCAGTGTTTTTTGGGATCCTCGTTGCATAATAATCCACTCGATCTTTTCGGGATAAGTGGAAGTCGATAAGATGTAGACTAAGGCATAATCCGGAGAGGGAAGATTATTTTGAATCATTTGGGCCCAGAAGATAATTTCGAATCATTTGGGCCCAGCTCAACTCCCTCCCACGAACCTCTTTTGTAGGTCCACTTTTACTGACTATTGAAGAAGAAAAAGAAGGTCCTCGATGCATAATAGTTTGGATGAACTTAAAACGTCACGAGGCAGCTTAAGAAAATAGTTGAATGTGTTGATAAAGATACATGGGTCGATCCTTCTTGTAGCACATAGATTTAATTACGTCGAAGGGAACCGAGTACGAATATGGATGCGCAGTCATGAATGCAACACTAGCCATTGTCATTTACTAACTGCCATATGGAATGGTTCGATTCTGAACAACTTTTGCTTTCAGGGTTACAAAGGAGAAGTCTTAATTGAACCTGTGGGATCACGATGGCCACCAAGGATCAAACATTTCACCTTTCGGGGCCCTCGGGCCTTACTGGCATTAATTGGTAAGACCTTCAATTCTCTCTTTCCCCGTTAAGGGTGTATAACCAAATCAATTTTATTTGGAAATCAGATTGGATCACCTCAAAAATGGGTCCAAGAATCGATTCGTGTTGGAACCGGTCCGAGAACTAGTTTCAAGTGAATGCCCACTTAGAAACTAGATCGGACAGCCTTATTTTAGAATCGGTTTCGGAACCGGTTTTATAACAAAAACGCCAAACCCTAATTTCTTTAAAACTAAATTCTAACCTTAGTACTCCTTCATCATTTGTCATTCCTCTTTTCCTAAATTTTTATGGATGAGAGTTTTATAGTTTATGCTTTATGTTAGGTGTTTTGACTTTTTACTGTTTATAATTATATGTGACTATGTATCTATCTTATGAATTGTTGTTTTTGGCAGATTAGGATTTCTATTATTCATCTTTTATTTTAAATTGTTCATTACTCATGGTCTCATATATTTTGCTGTAAAAAATGAACCAAAAAAAGGAACAAAAAAATAAAATAGGTTCTAACCAGATAAGAAAAACGAGATAGAATCGGTTCCAAGCAAATAGAGTAGGTTCTAGGGTCTAAAAACTAAGAACCAGTTATAATAGGGTAGGTTCTAGGTTCCGGCTTCCGAATCTGAAACCTACCCACCTGGAAACCGATCATCTCTATTTGTCATTGAACAAAAGGTCCAAGTCATGCCTTTCAAGTTTCCGCTGTGTCCTTATCGAAATTCCCAGAGAGTTTCCTTCACCTTTTTGTCTCAATTATTTGGCAATAGCTAGTTACTATGTGATACTGGACTTTTTGAACGTGCAAAACTAAGCATTGTCCTAGCTGTTCAACTTTGCCATAACTTAACGTGGACTAGCGGCGTTATATAGCTAGAGAAAAATAAAAACCTGACTAAGAAGGTGCATCTATGGTGTGATTTCCATCTACTTCTGTAGTTAATTTGTGTTCTTAACGGGCGAACTCCCCTAATGTGCCACGGGCGCTTGTCTTGCAATTCATTTAAGCTAGGGGGCGCATATCTCCGATGACTTCATCCTAGTGTTTTGCTCGATACTAAACCGAAAAGGATGAGTTTTTGCTAGAATATGACCCTTTAATATGCCATAGGCTGTTATCGCCCAGTGCTGACTTGACCGCAACATGCGCCGCACATCGTAACTTCATCCTCCACGGTTGCCGTGTGATATAATACTCTATTTGGTTCATGGACACATCCAGTTCTAGTTTTTGGACAGAGACAACAACGTGTGGAGTGCCCACTTTTCGTTCTGCACCAAGCTCAGACCGCATGAGAAGCTTTTTCGAAAAGGGTTTAACTAGTATAACATTTATTGGGTTATTAACAAAATAACAGTTTATTATGAGTCACAAATTTTTGAAAAAATGGATTCCACAACAATTTATAATTATTTATGATTTTTTTTGTGGTCCAGAATAATAGACTGTTATTCTCATAGTATATTGAAAACTGTCACGTAATCATTTCTTTTCGAAAATATGGCATTTTAGACTTCTCTTGAATCCGATGTTTCCATTTCTTCTTGATGATATATGAGTATTTAGCTTAGTCTAGCTACGGAGTTTCTCTTCAGAAAACATGCCGAGGAAACTAACATTTCTTTGGACTTCTAACATAGGAAAAATGCAGATAATGTGAGGAAGGTTGTTGCTTCTTTGGTTCAAGGTGCCTATGTCTTAGAGCAGGACCGCCAGGGGAAACGTGAAGGTTCCCAGGCTCTTGCGCCTCCTTGGTGGGAAACTTTCGGTTTTCAGTTGAAGCGCATACTCGTGGATAAGGCTGACTCTTCTATCTTCGGTGCCATCTTCGAGTACAAGCCTCCGCCATCCTCATGCAACCACTCAGCAGAGGGACCGCGTTTTGTGGTCGCCTTCCGAGGCACCCTGATCGAGGACGAATCATTCGTTCAAGATATTAACCTGGATTTGCAGTTTTTCCGGAATGAGCTTCACTCCTCATCTCGCTGCAAGACTGCCATGCAGGCAGTAGAAAACGTGGTTGCAACCGCCGGCGATTCTAGGGTCTGGTTAGCTGGCCACTCCCTGGGGTCTGCCATTGCTCTGCTAGTTGGAAAGAACATGGCCAAAAGGGGATCGAAACTCGAGTCTTTCCTCTTCAATCCGCCTTATGTATCTGCCCCGATCGAGAGTATCAAGAACCAGAAATTGAAGCGGGCTATCCAGGTAGGCATCTGCGTGACCACTTTTGTGGGGGCGTTAGCTAATAGGTCTGTGGAAGAGCTGAATCAATCCGCCGATTCTTTTGCGGCTTTGTCCCATTGGGTTCCTCGGCTGTTTGTCAATGAGGTCGATTATGTCAGTTCGGGATACATTAGCTATTTCGATCGCCAAGCTGGGATGCAAAACATGGGAGCAAGAGCTATCCAGAGGGTTGTTAGTCAGCATACTTTGGGATCGCCGTTCCTGAGCGAGAACGGAACGCAGGCAGAGCCTTTGCACCTCATCCCGTCGGCAGATCTAACAATCAATCTAAACCCTCCGAATGAGTTCGTGAAAGCGCATGCTATTTGCGAATGGTGGAAGCCGTACCTGAAGCTGCAGTCCAAAGTTTACAAGTACGACAATTAGTATCGGCGGTATTGTTGGACTACTATGACCCGTCGTTTATGCATTCGTATCCGATGGCGTGATTGAACTTCCCCAAGCCGTTGGATAGACAGTTGTGTTGCTCTCCCTGTGCCGTACTGCTTGTGTGCTGATTTCTTCTTTACTGCATTTCATGTTGTTTGAAAGTTGCAGATGGGTTTTCAGTTTGTGGTCTGTGTGCGAGAGTGAGTCAGTCCTCTTTGTCATTTTTCACTTCGGAGATTGAAGCAATGTTGTCTACCTTTTGTTGTGGTTGGGAGTACACAAAGCCTTCGATCCCTTCACGGAATTGTCATGATGCACGCTAAACCCACCATTGTTTTAAAACAGCATAAGTTGGATCCAGTTTAGAATTGCCAGAAAGGTCGGGCGACAACCGTGGGTGCCTTTCTCACCAAATGAAAATGTTCCTTTTCTTCAAACTTTTTCCAAGTGATTAACAACTCTTATAGGAAATAGATTTGTCAAAACAGCACAAATCTCAAACTACAAGCATCTAATAGTGTCGGTATAAGAATTCAGGAGCTTTTGCAACTAATTTGATTTTTTGTTTCTTTTCATCTGACTCGGTATTTGCCACTTTTGAAATGCCAAGAGAGTTTACAGAAATGGAAGAAGAAGAAGAAAAGGGATCCAATAGTTCTTCCTATCGATGCTTAAATTTCACGGTCAGTTTTCCTCTGCGATTTGGAAAACAAAATGTATTAGAATTTATTAAGCCATGCAAAAATATGTCACATTTCATGTGCCGGTTTTTATACATTGTAAAACAATTTATCTTAATTGTTTTCCATTGAGGAAAAGCAATATTATGAAAGTCAAAATATCGTGAAGAGTGAGCTATAAATATCACTTGAGGCATTTATTTTTACTTTTTACTTTTTAGCTTTTTAAAATTTTTTAGGAATTCTCATTGGAATCTTTATTTAATTCAATACACTTGAAATTTTTAATAATTTTAAAATAATCCATATTTAAAAAAAAAATTCAAAGGGAAAGTCATACGTAAAACTAGCTCTCTCTCTCTCTCTCTCTCTCTCTCTCTCTCTAGGGAAAATTCCAAAAAAGAACCCGAAATACCCTCATTTTCTCAAGTAAGGTGAAGTGGACTTATTTCATATAAGGGCTGAAGTGGTAATAATTGTTTCAAATAAAAGCCTAAAGTGGTCATGATTATTTTAAATAAGAACTTGACCTCACTAATCACTAGTCACCTAAATATTCCGACCGGTCAAGGACGTTTTCATCCAAATATTCCTTTTTTTTTTTTCTTTTCGGCATGGGTTGGCGGTCGCTAGCAAGGGCCGAAGAGGGCAGCCACACCTAAGGCGAGGCCATCCCTCATTAGCCATTAGTGAGGTGAACTTTGTCCGGCCATGGGCGAGGACACAATCACCTAGCCCTCTTTGTGCATTGCCACCATGGAAGAAGGAAGAAAAAACCATAAAAAGGAAAAAATTCAAAAAAGGGTAAATGACAAAAATGTCTCTGATCTTCGGAGAGTTAGGCCCTTATTTAAAATAAACATACCCACTTCATGCTCTTTTTGAAAATAAAATCCACTTTATGCCCTTATTTTGAGAAAATGATGACATTTCATGCCATTTTTTGAAACAAAATCTATTTCGAGCCCTTATTTTCTTAAATGAGGACACAAATTAATTTCTTTTTAATTTTAAATAAGATATTTTTTCTAAAATTTTCCTGAAATTTTGCGACACCTATATATCTTTTGGCTCAACCATAAGTTGTAAATGTGAAAATAGCCTTTTTCTGTATTTTGCTATTTTATTGCAGCTAAAATATTGAGAAAGGAAAATTAAAAAAAAAATGAAAAAGGAGTTCCTTTTTCCTTCATTTTAGCCCTTCTTTTTAGGCTAGGAAATTCATTTCACGCAAGCCACAAGCCATCTTCTCCGTCAAGACCTTCCTCCTTCCTCTCTTCCGCCGCCATTTTCACTTGCAGCGATGTAATTTTAGTTTCAAAGAAGGGTATGATCTCACCAAATGATCGAGGGCATTTCCGTCATTTACTCTCTTTTTTGTTTTCTTTCCTTTTTTGGCATTTTCTATTTTTTTTCCATAAAAAACTAAAAAAAGAAAAATTAAAGTTAAAACTAAAAAAAAAAGGGGGAGGGCTAGCTCTCCCACCTATGGCCGTCGCCCCATCATCAACAACTCGGCCGACCATGGCCGTCGCCCCATCGGTAATAGGGAAGTGTCCACAAGTAGGAGAGCCAGCCCACCCACCTATTTTTTATTATTACTTGTGTTTTTTTTTAAAGATTTAACTTTATTTTTCTTTTTTGAGTTTTTTATGAAAAGAAAAAAAGAAAAAAAAAAAAAAAAAGTAAAAGAAAGAAGTTTTTGCAATCACTTGGTAAGATCAAGCCATTTTTTGAGATTGGCATTTTAAGCACTTTAAGCCTTTATTTGAAATAAAGTCAACTTTAAACCCTTAATTTAAAAAAAAAATGGCACTTCAGGCTCTTATTTAAAACAAGATTTACTCTAAGTCTTTATTTGAAAAATAATAATACTTCAAACTCTTATTTAGAATTTTCCCTATATATAAAGTATAAAATAAAATAATGTGAGCCTTGATAATGGAAGTTTTGGCCGATGATACTCAAGAATAAAACTTCCTTCTGTGATTTCTCTGAGGAAATCTCAACCGAAAGGAACAAGAATTTATTTCCTATTTTCATGTGCCATTTCCCATCAAAACTTTTCTAGTTTATTCATGAACTCAAATTCAAGACATAATTTAAATAAGTACGAAAAAAATAATTGCAATTGCACGTACTCATCTTAAATACACAAATCAGAATATAACTAATTATTAATGACCTAATCCAATCTAGAAAAAGTATTGCAAAACCTATTATTCTAAGTGAATGAAGGACATTTTTGCCTGGGGTACTCAAGTTGTTTTGCTCTCTTCAGCCTCCAATGAGGCGAGAAGAGAAATGGGGGCAAAATTGGCCGTGCGTTGTTCCATTCAGAGTCTAGCGAAAATGCCTTAAACTAAGGCTCCGGCCGACGACTCGCCGGAAGGAGCCGTGTCAAACGACGGCGTTTTCCCAGATCCCAGTAGAATATTCATGCAAAGGAAGACTTGCGTTGTACTCGACCAAGACGTGACAAAGACCCAAGTGCGTCGCGACGAGTAAATAGAAAATGTGGACTGTATCTAACATAGCAGGTAGGATAAGTAAAAAGTCACCCAGGAATCGACAGGTGACAATCGAGGCCACCCAAATTTCGGGTTCCTCTCTCCATGTCTGCAACCCCACGCCCAATCTTTCCCCTCTCTCTAAAACTTTCGCTCATGCCCAACTCATGACTAGCTTTGCTCTCTCTGGTCCAACGAACCAAGTCACCGCCACCGCCTCTGATCCATCTCTGACGGCAACTTCCCGAGGTATTCGACCTCCGGGGACTCCGGAATTGTGATCTGTGTGTCGGACCTGTCGTACACTACGTCGAACCTGTCGTCCTTGCCGACAACGCGCAAGTACTGATCGATATTGGTGCATTGATGGGGTCGAGCAGGCTTTCGGCTTATAAACCAACCGCAGCAGCTCCCGAATTGATTGCGAGATTCAGGAGTGCTTCTTCACTGTCGTCAAGGTCGCCGATTGCAACTGCGGAAGAAGAGTGGGGGAGGAATTGGGTGTGGGGTTACAGAGATGGAGGGCAGAGCGGGCGAGAGAGGGAGGAAGAGATAAAATTTTGGTGGGCGACATTGCCGCGTGTCGATTCTCGAATGGTTTGTTACATATCCTACTTGGCATATTAAATACAGCTAATATTTTTTCAATGTGGCGTGTCAAAATCCCACCCGTGTCGCCCGGGGCCCATCACGCTAGAAGTCTCCCTCACGTGACGGTCTCGCCTCTCTCTTCCTTCTCTCCTCCTCTCTTCCTTATCCCTTTATTTTTTTTCTTCTTCTCTCTATCCCCCTTCCCCTCGCCTCTTCTTTTTCCTTTTTCCTTAATTTTTTTCTTCTTATTCCTTTTTACCCCAACACGGACGCCCCACCACCGCCGCCGCCGTTCCACCACTATCTCAATCCATCTCGCCACCGTTTCAGTCCTCCGTCATCAAGATCGAGCTCGGCCGGCAAAATTGGGCCTTAGATTCTGGATTTAAGGTTGAGCGAGCCCTAAATTTGTGATTTAGAGCTCAGCTCGACCTTGACAATGAGGTAATTCTAAAGAACATATGAATAACAAATGATACGAACTTTTACCTTTGAATCAATGCAATATTGATATTTTTACCTATGCTATTCAATTATTTGACCTAACGAATTCATCCATATAGATTGTATACATGTAGAATAATGATAAATAAAAAGGAAGAGTAGCATTGTAGGACGTGTGTTTGCGTGCCTGCTTAAGTGCGCATGTGCCTTCTTTAGGTCTTGTCTATGCATGTTTTCTAATGCTGATGTGCTTGGCGAATGTGGCAATTGTTGGGGAAATTTGATTGCTGATGTAGATAGAAAAGTAGTAGAGTTCGGCAATTACCCAATTCTCTTTTGGAATTTTAATTTGAATGTGTTAAAGTTGCGTGTATGAAAAGAAAATAAAAGAGAGTTCTAAAGATGAAGTATACATGAATAGTTGAGGTTATTATAAATAATATGTAAATTGATCTCTATCCATAGACAACTAATCAACATATCTCTTGAAAATAAGTATTTTATTCTCAACCATCATCACTTTTCATGTCAAGAATAACTTTTTTTCATAACTACTAAACTACCCATAACTTTTTTTTAGGGTGAAAAGTCATCTCTTTTTATCATCAAGAGTCATGTATTTTTTTTATTTTTTATCAAGAGTCACATCTTCTCTTAATTAAGAGATACCTCTTTTATGATGACAATCAGTAGTGACAACAATAAGAAGCACACTATGGTTGAATTTGAAAGTAAAAAGAAAAAAAGTCGGTATAAGCCAACGAAGAAATGGGCGTTACTTTTCATTGAAAAGACATGGTATGCTGGATTTGTTTTTGAATTTGGAGGTCATCACGCTTTGTTTATCTTCCCTTTTCATCGGGATCTCTGTCTACCTGCTTGGTCATCAATATATTACAAGGCACAAAAGACAAGACCAATGTTCAAAACCACATTTCTAATGTTTATATATTTTTTACGTTTTGTTTTTGGTCGAAACTCATTTCCAATGTCTAAAAATGGGATTATCTCAAGGACACGTGGTCATTGCTATACAAAATCCAGTTCGACCTGTGACCTAACAATCCATCTGGTAAAAGAACGTAGATACGTCTTATAAAAAATCCGTATCAACTTAAGCCAAGTTAGAAAAACTCAAGCTTGATTGGGTCGGTCCACCTCTCATGAACCGCTTCCATCCATTTAGTTAAATTCTAATCTATTGTCGCATTGCCGTGTGCATTGATTGTGAGATTGTTTGGAATGAATTGGATGTCATTACAAACAATCCCACGCTAGTTCTCTTAGTGTAATTTGAATTTTCTTCAAGAAGAATAATAGCTTGGGGGGATGGGAGGATCTTTTATATTACCAAATTTCCACTTTTTTTCTTCCTCGATGTCTCTTTGGATCCTTGTTGCGTGATACTTTGCTCGATCTTTCTGGGATAAGTGGAAGTGGATAGGATGTAGATTAGGACATAATCTAAAGAGGGAAGATTTTTCCGAATCATCTGGGCCAACTGAACTCCCTCCCGAACCTTTTTTGTAGGTACACTTTTAGTGGGTATTAAAGAAAAAAGAAGGTCCCCGATGCATAATAATTCGATGGAACTCAAAACTTCACGAGCCAACTTTAAATAGTTGCATTTGTTGATGAAAAAGATACGGGAGAATTATAAAAAAAGTCCTTAACCTATTGCAATTGTGTCAATTCAGTCCTAAACTTTTTTTTTAGTCAATTTAGTCATAAACATTTTACAATTGTGCCAGTTTAATCTATCCGGCCAAAATTGGCCGGCCAGCATTGACGTGGACGTTGGCCGTCCGGCGAAAGCTGACATGACAATTTTTAATATTTTTTTTCGAAATTTTTAATATTTTTTGAATTTTTGAATTTTTTTTTTTTCCTTTTTTCACTTTCTCTTTCCTTTGGCCGGCCGGCGCCAACCAGAGGCGAGGGCTGGTGAGGCTGGCCTCACCGTCGCTAAGGTAAGGCTCGGCCCCGCCTAGCCTCGGGGAGGTTACTGTCGCCAGATCTAGTGAGGTTGGCCTCGCTGTCACTGGGCGAGGCCTATCCCCGCCCAACCTCGAGGAGGTCGCCCCAGATCTGGCGAGGTGGACCCTCGCCTTGGCTAGGCAAGGCCCTACCAGCCAAAGCGAGGCCCTGCCAGACAAAGAGAGGCTAGGCCTCGCCGATGGCTAGCGAGGCTCCTTGCCAGATTTGGCGACGGCGGCCTCACCATTGGCCGGTGAGGTTGGCCTTGCTGGCCAGAGGAAAGAGAAAGTGAAAAAAGAAAAAGAAAAAAAGAATTTAAAATTTCAAAAATTATTTAAAATTATTTAAAATTAAAAAAAATATTAAAAATATTTAATAATTGCCATGTCAGCTTTCGTTGGACGGCTAAGCGTCCGCGTCAGTGCCGGCCGGCCAATTTTGACTGGATGGACTAAACTGACACAATTGTAAAAGGTTTAGGACTAAATTGGCTAAAAAAAAAAGTTTATGACTGAATTGGAACAATTGCAATAAGTTTATGACTTTTTTTTGTAATTCTCCCATAAAAATACACAATTGATTCTTCTTGTAGTACATAGATTTAATTACAGTGAAGCGAGCGAGTACGAATATGGATTCATTTACTAACTGCCATATGGAATGGTTCGATTATGAGCGAAAAAAAGTACTAAAAAAGTTCTAAACCTATTGTATCAGTACCAAGTTAGTCATAAACTTTTCAATTAAATTAATTCAGTCATAAAATTTTTTACATTAATATCAATTTAGTTCATCCGGTCAATTTTGGGTGACCGACGCTAACGTGGACGCGGGTCGGATGATGACGTGGCAAATTTTAAATATATATTCGAATTTTTATTAAGTTTTTCCATTTTTTCTCTCTTCTTCCTCCTTGAACTATACTCTTGATGACCAACGAGAAGGAAAAGGGAAAAAAGAAAAGAAGAAAAAGAAAAGGACAAAATTAATAAAAAATTGAAAGAATAAAAAAATTATTAAAAATTGCCACATTATCGTTCAACCACCGGTTGATGTCCATGTCAGCGTCGGCCAGCCAAAACTGGCTAGATGGATTGAATTGGTACCAATATGAAACGGTTTAAGACTAAATTGGTCTAATTGAAAAATTCATGACTGAATTGGTACCAATGAAATATATTTAGAACTTTTTGATACTTTTCCTATTCTGAGTAGCTTTTGCTTTCAGGGTTACAAAGGAGAAGTCTTGATTGAACCTGTGAGATCATGGCCTTCAAGAATCAACATTTTCACCGCAAGATCATGGCCTTCAAGAATCAAGATTTTCACCGTTCGGGGCCTCGGGCCCGTACTCGCATTGACTGGTAAGACCTCAAATTCTCTCTTTCCTCATTGAACGAAAGGCCCAAGTCATGCCTTTTAAGTTCCCTTCACCTTTGTCTCAGTTATTTGGCGATAGCTAGTTACCGTGTGATACTGGACTTTTTAAACATGCAAAGAACTCAGCACTGTCCTAGCTGTCCAACTTTTCCATAACTTAACATGGAAAAAACCTCTCGTCAAAAAAAAAAAAAAAAAAAAAAAACATGAAAAAAACCTGACTGAGAAGGTGCATCTATGGTGTAATTTCCATCTACTTCGGTAGTTAGTTTGTTTCTCAACGGACGAACTTCCCTTATGGGCCACGAGCACTTGCCTCCCCCCTTGGACGCTTATCTCCGATTACTTCATCATAGAGTTTTTCTCGATACTAGGCCAAAAAGGAGTTTTACTAGACACGTGACCTTTAATATGTCATAAGCTGTCATTGCCAAGTGTTGATTTGCCCGCAACATGCACCACATGTTATAACTTTGTCCTCAACGGTTGCCATGTGATATAATAGGAAAATTGTCCAAAAAGTCATAAATTTATTGCATTTTTGCCAATTCAATCCTAAACATTTTAACTTTGCTAATTTAGTCCTAAACTTTTTCACTTCTTGCCGATTTAGTCCATTCGGCTAATTTTGGTTGGAAAATGCTAACATGGATGCAGCGATGCCACATAGGACCGACAGCGTTGACGTGGGCAATTTTTAATAATATTTTAATATTTTTTTGAATTATTTTTTTCTGTTTTTTCCCTTTTTTTCTTTTCTTTCTTTTCTTTTTGGCTTTCTTTGCCTTTTCCAGTGGCTGGCCACTAGTCACAGGCGACAGCTGGCCTCGCCTGCCACAGGCAAGGCCCATCGGGCGAGGAGGAGCCCTAGCAAGGGGAGCCCTCGCCCAGGCACGACCCAGCAAGGGTCGCCCACGCCTGGGTGAGGCCAACCCTCGCCTAGGCCAGGGAGGCCTCGTCGGGCATCGACCAAGGGATGGCGATGCCGGGCAAGGCCACCCTAGCCTAGGTGAGGGCCGGCCTTGCCAGATCTAGCAAGGGGAGCCCTCACCAAGGCTCGCCCTCTCCCAAGCGAGTGTTGGCCTCGCCTAGACCAGATCTGGCGAGGCTGGCCCTCTCCCTTGGCCGGTCGACACTCGCTTGGGTGAGGGCAAGCCTCGGCGAGGGCTTCCCTTCTAGTGAGGCCGACCCTCACCCAAGCCAAGGTGGCCTCGCCCAACGTCGTCGTCGCCTGGGCGGGCGAGGTTAGCCGGCTAGCTGTGGCTGGTGGCCAACCATTGGAAAAGGCAAAGAAAGCTAAAAAGAAAATAAAAAAAAAAAAAAGAAAAAAAAAAAAATATTAAAAATTCAAAAAAATATTAAAATATTATTAAAATTGTTCCACGTTAGTATTTTCCGGCCAAAATTGGCTAGATGGATTGAATCTGCAAGAAGTAAAAAGGTTTAGGACTGAATTGACAAAGTTAAAAGGTTTAAGACTAAATTAGCAAAAGTGCAATAGGTTTAGAACTTTTGGACAATTTTCCAGTGATATAACACTCTATTTGGTTCATGGACACATCCGGTTCGTAGTTTTGGGACAGAAGCAGCCACGTGTGGAGTGCCAACTTTTCGTTCGGCACCGAGTTCAGACCGCATGAGAAGCTTTTTCGAAAATATGGCATTTTAAACTTCTCTCGAATCCGATGTTTCGTTTTCTTCTTTTCGCGTGTAGCGATGATACGGGTATTTAGCTTAGTCTAGCTACAGAGTTTCTTTATCAGCAAACATACCGACGACACTAACATTTCTTTGGACTTCTAACATAGGAAAAATGCAGATCATGGGAGGTCGGTTGTTGCTTCTTTGGTTAAAGGTGCCTATGTCTTAGAGCGGGACCGCCGGGGGAAACGTGAAGGTTCCCAGGCTCTTGCACCTCCTTGGTGGGAAACTTTCGCTTTTCAGTTGAAGCGCATACTCGTAGATGGGGCTGACTCTTCTATCTTCGGTGCCATCTTCGAGTATAAGCCTCTGCCATCCTCATGTAACCACTCAGCAGATGGACCGTGTTTCGTGGTCGCCTTCCGAGGCACTTTGTTCACGAAAGAATCGTTCTTTCGAGATATTGAGCTGGATGTTCAGTTTTTAAGGAATGAACTTCACTCCTCGTCTCGCTGCAAGACTGCCGTGCAGGCGGTAGAAGACTTGGTTGCAGCCGCCGGCAATTCTAAGGTGGTCTGGTTAGCTGGCCACTCCCTGGGGTCTGCCATTGCTCTGGAAGCTGGAAAGAACATGGCCAAAAAGGGATATTATCTCGAGTCTTTCCTCTTCAACCCGCCTTATGCATCTGTTCCGATCGAGAAGATCAAGAGCAAGATCTGGAAGCGGGCTTTCCAGTTAGCCGAAAGCGGGTTATGTGCTGCAGCGGCGCTAGCTAAACAGTCTCCGGAACAGCTGAAACAATCGGCCGATTCTTTTGCGGCTTTGTCCCCTTGGGTTCCTCAGCTGTTTGTCAACAAGGCTGATTGCGTCTGTTCGGGATACATTGGCTATTTCGAGCACGGAAAGTGGATGCGAAAGTTCAGATTGGAAGGTATCCACAAGATTGCTAGTCGTTATTCTGTGACATTGCTGTTCATGAGCGAGAATGGGACGCAGGCAGAGCCTTTGCACCTCATCCCATCGGCAAATCTATCGATCAATTCAAAGCCGCCGAAGTGTTTCCTGAGGGCGCATCGTCTCAGCGAATGGTGGAAGCTGGACCTGGAGCTGGAGTCCGAAGTTTACAAGTACGAGTATTAGTATTGGCGGTATCGTTGGACTGTTAGTTCTCGTCGCTTATGCGCTTGGATCTGATGACGTGATTGAACTTGCCCAAGTCATTGAATACACAGTTGTGTTGCTCTCCGTGTGCTGAATTGTTTATGTGCGGATTGATGTTGCCTGGACCTGTTGTGTGGCGCATTTTCTTTTTACTGCATTTCATATGTTTGGAAGTGACAGGTGTGCTTTCAGTTTGTTTGTCTGTGTGTGGGAGAGAGTCAGTCCTCTTGTCGTTTTTCAGTTTGGAGATTGAAGCAATGTTATCTGCCATTTGTTGTGGTTGGGAGTAGACAAAGCCTTCGACCCCTTTGCGAAATTGTCATGATGCATGCTAGACTAGTCGGATCCAGTTTGGAAATATAAGAAAGGTTGGGCGACCACGGTGGGTGCTTTTCTCACCAAATGAAAAGTTCCTTTTCTTGACATTTTTGGAGATGCAAATCAAGTGATTAACAACTCTCATAAGAAATAAGTTTGTTAAAACGGCACAAATCTCAAACGGAAAGTATCTAATGATGCCAACATATAAATTTAGGAAGTTTTGCAACTAATTTGAATTTTTTTTCCTCTCCTCTAATTTAATAATTGCCACTTTAGAGATGTTGAGAGAGTTTACGGAAATGGAACAAGAAGAAAAAGGATCGGATAATTCTCTAAGTCATTACCTTTCCTTTACAATTTGAAAACAAGATGTATTCAAATTTAAAAAGCTGTCCAAAAAGATGTCATATTCCATGTGCCGATTTTTATACATTGTAAAACCATTTATCTTTATCAGTTTTATCAATAAAAATGAATATCATGAAAGTCATAATATCGCAAAGAGTGAGTTATAAATATCACGAGGCATTTAACTTTTTAGCTTTTTGTAGATTTTTTGGAATTCTCATATTAACTCTTATTTCATTGGAAATACTTGAAACTTTTAATTTTTTGAAATTTTGAAACAAAATTTTACGAAAATTATTATTTTTTTAGCAGAACCATAAGCCGTAAATGTGAAAAAAAAAAGAAGACTTTTTTCTGTATTTTGAAATTTTATTACAGCCAAAATATCGAGAAAGGGAAATAAAAGCAAAAAAACAAAAACAAAAACAAAAAAAACAAAAACGAGTTTCTTTTTCCTTCATTTTGGCCCCTCTTTTTAGGCGAGAAAAATTCAGTTCGCGCAAGCCGCAAGCGATCTTCGACTTGCATCGAAATAGGTATCATGCTTCCTGTGTAGGATTTGATCCTGAGGGCACATTAGAGAATACATGGTTATGCCCCAGGTTTGTGCAAGAGTTGTTTTCACCTCATCAATCATAGTCCATATGTCCCTTTGCTTCATCTGCAGTGATGATTTTGGTTCCAAGGTGCAATTTGAACCATAGTAGAACTAGAAACTCACAAAGATTTTTACAGTGGTCTTGAACTTCTTCAATATCATATTGGGTCAGCATGGACGACGCATTCGCCATTGATGTCCCCAAGCCGTCGAGAAATTTAGATGGAAAGCACGGACTTAAGCTGGAAATTAAAAGCAGAAGAGCCATTCGTGTCTACCGAGTGATAAAACCGTAAACGATCGAGTCAAGAAATTAATGAGAGGAGAACAGCCGCAACAGTCATACCCAAATGAATGATAAATTAACTGTCTCGGATGTGGTCAACCTCTTGCATCCAGAAAGTATGCGGAGAAACAGTTACGTGAATTAGACATCCCAGGCATGATCCCGGATACAGCCCTTGGGCTCTCCAGAATCTATGGGGCTGCATGTTTTCATTCTTTTTTTTTTTTTTTGGTTTATGAATAGAAATTCTGTTTTTTTGTTCCCAGTAAAAAAAAAAGAATGTAAACGCGTTTGTTTGCGTTTTGTTCAAAATCGGATTTTTTGTTCCCGGAATACAAAAAGAACATAAATGAAAAAAAATATTATTTATTGCTCTAGAAACACTTCTCTAGAAACACTTTTTCTTCTTTTCTTCTCTCTCTCTCTTTTCTTCTTCTTTTCTTCTTTGGCCGGTGACGCTGCGTCGAGGGTCGACGACCTCGTCGAGCGTCGCCGGCCCCGGCAAGGCCGAGCATAGCCGGCACGGCGAGGCTTGGCCTTGCCTTGGTTGGGCGAGCTCGAGCTCGCCCAGATTTGGTGAGGCCGAGCCTCGCCGACCAAGCCTCGGCCTCGCCTTGGCTTGGCGACGCCGACCTCGCCTTGGCTGTGCAAGCTCGAGCTCGCCCAGATCCGGCGAGGCCGAGCCTCGCCGGGGGTCGGCGACGCCGACCTCGCCGGATTTGGGCGAGGCTAAGTCGTCCGGCCACCGACGAGGCCGAGCCTCGCCTAACCACGGTGAGGCTCGGCCTCGTCTGGGGCCGGCGAGCCTCGCCGTGGCCGGGTGAGGCCGCTTACCGAAAAAAGAAAAAAATAAAAAAGAAAGGAAAAAATGAAAATAAAATAAAAATATTAAAAAATTAAAAGAAACAAAAACATAACATAAATTTACCAAATGTGTTTCTATTTATTTTTTATTCCGGAACAAGTTTACTAAACGCATCTTTCGGTCAAAATTATTCCCCTAGGAGCAGAAAAAACTTTTTCTATTTTCGTTCCCCGTAACAGCTTTTTTGAATAAAAACGTTACCAAACGCGCCCTATCTGGCCCAGCTAAAAGGAGTTACAGTGGTCTTTCAAGCCAACTAAGTTGCGATTAGATTGTGAAAGCGTCCCTTCCTTTTAAGGTCGATAGGATAATATTTATCTTACTTTGTATTTGGTTCCTCCCAAAAGAGGATAAAGTTGAATATAAAGTGATATAATCTAGATAAAATTATCTTATGGATGAGCCGGGATAAATGGATATGTTTTTTAATATTCATCATATAAAAGCTATCTTTCTCAAATAACAAACTTCTTAAGTAATAAACTAAAATAACAATAAAATATAAATGTTATTTGAATTCTAATGTTAAAAAAATAAAATGACCAATAAGATAATTTGGTTTTCATTAATTCCTATTATTATTTATATATTTGAAACTTTTTCTACTCTATAATATATTATATATATATATATATATATATATATATATTAGTATATATATTATCATGTATTATAGAATAATAGTAATAATTTTTTTAACAAATGATGGAAGAGAATTATTTTTAAAAAATATATATGGAAAAATAATAAAAAAATAATTAAAGAAAAATGAAGTAGAAGAATCCATATTGTAAATGAACAATTAAAATTTGAAAATGATCGTTCTAATTCTCGAAGAATGAGAGGCAATGGAATTTCTCAAAAAAAAAAAAAACCACCATCTCCCTCTTCTTCTTCATCTATATCTTTGGTTCATATCAAAATTTCACAACTCATGTATAGTTTATTAGTTCACGTCAAAGCTCCACAAGAACGGTGAGAAAGTTGAAGCTTCTCCTTCATAGCTCTCTAATTCATGTCAAGAAGTTCACCAAAGCAGCAAGAGAGTGGAAACTCCTTCTCCCTTCATAACTTTGTTATTCATGTTGAAGTTTCATGAAAGTAACGACAAAGTCAAAGTAGTATATTTTTCGTAATTGCAAAAGTGAATGATCGTATTTTCTCTCTTACTAAATTTGACAGTGAATTACGAGATATTTTTACAATCTCCATTTTTGAATTTTCATGTTTATTTTACACTGATAAGTCATAAATACCTTATAATGGACAAGATAGGACATGAAAATATCCGGCTTTATTATTGCAATTCATCGAACAATGGTAATATAGTAAAATCCAGGAATTATATATCCTATCTTATTCAATCCTATCTGATTCAATCCTATCTTGATTAGAATTCTAAATGACTAAATGTAGTCTTTGGGATTTGTTATGTTTAAATACTTTTCAATTATGTTCTTCCAGTATTGCTTCATAAATGAAAAAAAAAAAGTTCTTTTTGATCCAAAAAAACTTAAGTAGTCTTAGGAAAGTATCTCTAAAATACTCTCAGCAAAATGAATGTTATCATATTTTGTAACATGATAATTCATGTCAACTTTCATGCACTAAAGTAAGTTTCACAATTTTAAATATGGTAGAAGGCAGATTGTTCATGTGGAGTCTTGAAGATTCTTGGTGAAAAGTTCCATCCTGGCATCTTATAGCGAGTAGACAACCAAAACGCTTTTACACTTCTAAAGATGGGAAATGCTAGTCTTTTTACTATCTTTATTCTTTTATCTATGACCTTGGATCCGAACCTCCACTTGTTGCATTACACTGATTCGACTTAATAGGCAACTGAGTATCTACTGATAAAAAGATAAAAAGAAGAAGTTAGTACGGAAATGACAACTGAGCAACAATCCAAAGGCACAGCATTGGTCGTTGATAGCACCACATCACTTTCACGATCACCATCTTCCACCATGAAAGGCACCTCCATAGAAATCCACAAGAAAGTCGAGAGGATTATACAAGTTGATGAAGAAGACATTCAAAGAATATATATATGTGTGTGTCGTTGTCCTTATTCATGGTCCAAAATCTTGTGCCATAAGGAAGACGAAGGAGCAATAGGGGCGCATGTCAAGAGGATTATACAAGTCGATGAAGAAGACACTCGTACAAAGAATATATATATGTGTGTGTGTGTGTGTGTGTGTGTGTGTGTGTGTGTGTGTGTGTGTGTCGTTGTCCTTATTCATGGTCCAAAAACTTGTGTCATAAGGAAGACGAAGGAGCAATAAGGGCGCATTTGATAACGCTTTTTCATTCCCGTGAATAATTTCTGATAAAAAATTATTCTTTTTTATTCTATTATCGAGAACAAATTCTAAGCATTTTAAGCCGTGTGATAACTATCTAAAATTTCAATTCCTAGAATAGAATTGCGTTTGATACCGTGTTCAAAATTTATACTCCAAATCATTTTCTTTTAATTTTTAAATAATTTTATTACTTTTTTCCTTTTTTTCTCTCTTTTCTTCTTTTCTTTTTTTCCTTTCTCTCTCCTATTCTTCTTCTTCAAATGGCTGGTGACCTCACTGGAGCATAGTCGGCCCTCATCAGCCGAGCCGGTGGCTAGGCTTGCCTCCGACAAGCTCGCCAAACCGATTGCCGGCAACCGGCGGCAGTGGGCGGCGAACGGCAGACGGGGTGGATGACAACCGCGGCGGTGGCAGTAGATAAAGAAGAAGAAAAAGGGAAGAAGAACAAGAAAAAGAAAATAAAAAGAGAAAATATAGGCTTGATTCTATAATTGTTTCAGGGAACAAGGATAAACTTTTATATTTTTATTCTTAATTCTATTCCAAATTTACTTCTGAGAACAAAATAATAAAAATTTATTCCCGGAAACAAAAATTTTACCAAACACGATTCTGTTCCAAAATTACTCATGGGAGCAAAAGAATATAAGTTTTTACTATTTGACCGGTTACCAAACATGGCCTTAATAATTTGAAATGATCTCAAAATAATTAATGTTTTGTTTTAGGTGTAACGGTCAAATTAAAGTTTTGTCACAATTACAAAATTAATGTCTAGAATAAAGACTTGTAATGGTTACAAATTATTGCTTGGAATAATACTTTGTTCTAGTTACATAATTAATGCCCAAATTAGTGTTTGAAATGGTATTAGAATTTACGCCCTTCAAATGTTACAATCAAATTAATTATCTGAAACCGTTTTAGAGTTAATGACCCAATTTCAATGAGATCTGGGATTGGTTATAAAAAGGTTATTGAGAGAGCATATCACAAAATGATCAATGATTGAGGAGATCATAGTGATCAATCAAATAGTCAGACACGAGAGCAATTGCTAGCAAGATTATCATGGTAAGCTCTCTCAATCTCTCTCTACTATTTGATGCAAGATTAATGGTGTGTCTGAACTAGAGCCTCAACACTTGTGGGGCTGGATTTGAAGAACGTTGGAACCCGCGTTACAAGGAGATCAAATGTTTGTGGCTTGGATATGAAGAATATCAAAACCAACATTACGAAGATGCCAGGCATTTGCGTTTTGAATCCAAACACATCAAAGAATGTCAAAATCAATGTTACCAGGAGACCGGATGTTCGTAGTCGAATCTAAAGAACATCGTAACCATGCTATGAGGACATTAGACGTTTGTGATTAGAATCTAAAGAACATCACAACCAAATTTTTGAACACGGTACAAGGATAATATGATTAACCTCTTTATTACTCCTATGTGCTTTTACTAAAATGGACAAACAATATTAAGGAAATAAATGTATGAATGTTTTTCCTTCTGCTACGAATAAAACTTTGATTCTATTCTATCTATGCACGTATTCTTGTTTGTCGAAACAGAACCCAACAAAAACCACATTGCTTTCTTGGTCACCATCCTTCCCACCATGGAAATCCACGACAAAGGTGGTAAAAGATTTTACATGTTAGGGACGAAGACAATTTCAAATCAAGGTTTAAAGTACCATCGTTTTTTTAAATAATGACTTGAAGTGAATATTGTTTTAAATAAGAGCCTAGAGTGCCATCCTTATCTCAAATAAGGGTTTGAAATATACTTTATTTTAAATAAAAGCTTAAAGTGTCATATTAGTCTAAAAAAAGTCTAACCTAATTAGATGATTGAGGGCATTTCCGTCATTTACTATCTCTTTTTTTTTTTTTAATTTTCTTTCCCTTTTTCCTTTTTTTTTTCTATTTTTTATTCCATAAAAAAACTCAAAAAATAAAATAAAAATAAAAACAGGTGGGAGGGCTAGCTCTCTTGCCTTTGGCCATCGCCTCACCAGCAAACGGTGCAGCAACCACATGCAAGAGAGCCGGCCCACCCGCCTTTTTTTTTTTAAATATTATTTGGGTGTGTTTGTTTGTGTTTTGTTCAAAAATTGTTCGGGGAACGAAATAGAAAAACTATTTCTGTTCGAGGAACAATTTTTTACCGTAAAGATGCATTTGGTAAACTTGTTCTAGGAATAAAAATAAATAGAAACACGTTTGATAAATTTATATTCTTTTTTGTTTCTTTTAATTTTTTAAATATTTTTATTTTTTTCCTTATTTTTTTCTTCTTTTGGTCGGTCGCCGGCCTCGACCATGGCCGGCGACCGGCCAACGAGGGCCGACACCTTGCCTAGCCACGACGAGGCTCGCCGACCCCCGGTGAGGCCGAGCCTCGCCGTGGTCTCGCCCTACCCAAGGCAAGGCCGAGCCTCGCCGGTGGCTAGGCAAGCTCGACCTCGCCGGATCCGGGGTGAGATTGAGCTCACCCAACCAAGGCGAGGCCGAGCCTTGCCAGGGGCCGGCGACGCTTGGCCTCGCCGGGGCTAGCGACCCTCAGCAAGGTCACCACCAAAAAAAGGAAGAAGAAAAGAAGAAGAAAAAAAGAGAAGAAAAGAAAGGAGAGAGAAAATTTGTTCTTCAAAAGTATTTCTGAAATAAAAACATAACTTTTTTTTTTTATTTCTTATTTCTGTTCTAATTTTGTTCCTAGAACAAAAAAAACAGATTTTTAACAAAAACATAAACAAACACGTTTCTATTCTTTTGAACAAAAAAAAAAATTTTTTGTTCATAAACAGAAAAAATAAACACAACCATGCATGCCCTTTGTGTGCGTGTGCGTGTGTGTGTTTATTTATTTAATTTTTAACTTTATTTTTCTTTTTTGAGATTTTTTATGGAAAAAAATAGAAAAAGGAAAAAAAAGCAAGAAAAAAGTAAATAACAAAAATACCCTTGATCATTTGGTGAGGCTAGGCCCTTCTTTGAGATTGACATGGCACTTCAAGCTCTTATTTAAGATAATGTCCACTTCAAATCTTTATTTAAAATAAGTTTTACTTCAAGTCTATATTTGAGAAAATAAGGTACTTCAAGTACTTATTTAGAATTTTCTCTATAAGAGAATGTGAGCCCCAATAATGAAAGTTTTGGCCAATGATACTTAAAAAGAAAACTTCCCTCTGTGATTTTTCTGAGGAAATTTCAACCGAAGGAAATAGGAATTATTTCCTATTTTCCCCATCGAAAATTTTTCTAATTTATTCATGAGCTCAAACTCAAGATATAATTTAAACAAGTAAGGAAGAAATAATTGCAATTGGACGTAGTCCTCCCAAATACACAAATCAGAAAATAATGAACCAATCATGAGCCAATCCAATCCAGAAAAGATTATTGCAAAACCTTTTATTCTAAGTAAATGAAGGACATTCTTGCCTGGGATACTCAAGTTGTTTTGCTCTCTTCTGCCTCCAACGAGGCGAGAAGAGAAATGGGGACAAAATTAGCTGTGCCTTGTCCCATTCAGAGTTTAGCGAATTCGCCTTAAACTAAGACTTTGGCCGACGACTCGCCCAAAGGAGACGTGTGAAACAACTGCGTTTTCCCAGATCCCGGTAAAATATTCACGCAAAGGAAGACTTGGGTTTGACTTGACAAAGACGTGACAAAGACCCGAGTGCGTCGCGACGGGTAAATATGAGAAAATATGAGCTGTTTTTAATATGGCAAGTAGGATATGTTAAAAAAATAACCCAGGAGTCGACACGTGGCAATCGAGGCCACCAAGATTCTGTTTCCCTCCCCTCTCTCTCACGCACTCATATCCAACTCATGACTAGCTTTGCTCTCTCTAGTTCGACGTCACCGCCACCACCTCTAATCCATCTTAGGCGACAACTTCCCGAGGTAACCTTCGGGGACTCCGGAATTACGATCAGTGCGTTGGACTTGTCGTACAAGATGTAGAACCTGTCGTCCTCGCCGACGACATGCGAGTACTAATTGATTTTGTTGCACTGCCGGGTCGAGCTGGTTTTCGGCTTATAAACCAACCGCAGCAGCTCCTGAATTGACTGCGAGATTCGGGAGTGCTTCATCCGCCGTTGTCAAGGTCGCTGGTTGCGATTGCGGAGAAGGTGAGGAAGGCTCGAGGGTCAAGGAGGTGAGGGATGGATGGGGCGCGGGCAGAGATCACAGAATCGAGCTCGAAGGAGAGATGAATTGAAGAAGGCGTGTCAGAACATGAGCAAAGGTTTTAGAGAGAGGGAGAGGGGAGGGGATTGGATGTAGGGTTGCAAAGATGGAGAGCAGAGCACGTGAGAGAGGGGAGAAAGAGACAAAATTTTGGTGGGCCACGTTGCTGTGTCTCGATTTTTAAGTGATTTGTTACATATCCTACTTGGCATATTAAAATATAGCTAATATTTTTTCAATATGAGATGGGATTTCAGTGTGTCAAAATCTCACCTCACTCACCCGGCGACACGTGTCGCCATGACCCACTGTGCCGGAAACCTCCCTCACCTAATGGTGTCGCCTCTCTCCGCCTCTCTTTCTTATTCCTTTAATTTTTCTTGTTCTTTCTTCTCTGCTCCTCTTCTTCCCTCTCTCCCCCTCTCTTCCTTTTTCCTTCAATTTTTCTTCTCCTTCCTTCTCTGCCCCTCTCTTCTTCCCTCTCTCCCCCTCTCTTCTTTTTCTCTTTTTCCTTTATTTTTACTTCTTCTTCCCTTTTACTTTGAGGGGGACAACACCCCACAACCAACACCTCACCATCGTCTCAATCCACCACCTTGCCGCCGTTTCACTCCTCCATCATCAAGATCGAGCTCAGCCGGCAAACTTGGACGTCAAATTTTGAATCTAAGGTTGAGCGAGCCCTAGATTTGTGATCTAGGACTCACCTCAACCTCAACGAGGAGGTAATTCTAAAAAACATATGAATAACAAATTGTACGAACTTTTACTTTTGAATCGATGCACTACTAATATTTTTATTTATGCTATTCAATTAATTAACCTGACAAATTCATTCATGCAGATTGTATTCATGCAAAATAATGATAAATAAAAAGGAATAGTAGCATTGACGCGACATGTATTTTTGCGTGCTTGCTTGAATGTGCATGTAGATTGTATATATGTAAAATAATGATAAATAAAAAGGAAGAGTAATGTTGACGTGACATGTGTTTGCGTGCCTACTTGAGTGTGCATGTACCTTCTACAGGTCTTGTCTATGCATGTTTTCTGGTGCGTGGTATGCTTGGCTAATGTGGTAATTGTTAGGGAAATTTGATTGCTAATGTAAATAGAGAAGTAGTAGTAGATCATTGATGCTTTGATACGTAATGAAGATCATTGGTATTATTTGGCCCCATTATTATTGCTGCCGGATTTAGAATAAATATACCTCAAAGATAACATTAAAGCAATGGAGAATCGAGTTTAGCAATTACACAATTCTCTTTTGGAATTTTTCCTTGAATGTGTTAAAGTTATATGTATGGAAAGAAAAGAAAAGAAAAGAGAGTTCTGAAGAAGAAGCACTTATGAGCAGTTGTGATTATTATAAATATTATGTGAAAAATAAAGCTAATAAAAAATAGAATATTCAAACGGGTCAGATATCGGTTTAGGGCGGTTCAACGGTTTGGATTGGGTAAACCCATTATGAATCCGTTCCTTGAATATAATAATGAAAAAAATTCAAAAATTCAAAAATATTTAAAAAAATTAGAAAATTCGAAAAATCATTAAAAAACATTAGAAAATTCAGAAAATCATTTAAAAAAAAAAGAAAACCCAAACAATAAAAATTATAAAAAATTCAAAAATTGAAAAAAAAAAGACAAGAAAGTCCTACAAATTGAACTTCAATATTTTGGGTATTATTTTCCTGCTTTAGAATGGTTACGATGAATCTTAGACTTTTTGAATAGGTTGCTATGACGTTAACTAGCATATGATCGGGTTAAGTACCGAAATGGCATTATTTTCAGAGTTAATGTAATAAAGTCCCATAATAAGATATTCTCCCGTATTTTACTTAGTTTCTAGTTAATCTAAAAAGAGCTAGTGACAACTCCTTTCTTAAAATTTGCAAAAGCTTAATTGATCAAAATTGTGAACGGCTGATGTTGCGTGAGATATTTGGCATGAAGTTGGCAATACTCCTAAACCTAACAACTCTCTCCCTCGCGAGAAGGTTGCAAGAAGGTTAGGTCACAACAATCATCACCAATCTTCATGTTAAGAATAACTTGTTTTCATAACTACTAGCTACAGATAACTTTCTTTTAGGGCAAAGAGTTGCCTTTTTAATTACCAAGAGTCATGTCTTCTTTTGATCAAGAGTTACGTCTCCAAGAGACGCATCTTTTATGATAATAAACTGTTTCAACATTAACAACAATAAGAAGCACACTGTGGATTGAATTTGAAATTAAAAAAAAAAAAAAAAAAAAAGTTCATATAAGCCAACAAAGAGATTTGCGTTAGTTTTGATTGAAAAGGTATGGGATGCTGGATTTGTTTTTGAATTTGGAGTTCATCACGCTTTGTTCATCTTTCCTTTTCATTGGGATCTCTGTCTACCTGCTTGGTCATCACTATATTACAAGGCCCAAAAGACAAGATCAATGTTCAAAACCACATTTCTAATTTTTTTTATGTTTTGTTCTTGGTCGAAACACATTTCCAATATTTAAAAATTGGATTGCTTAGGGACACATGGTCATTGCTACACAAAATCCAGTTTGACCTGTGACCTAGCAATCCATTTGGTAAAAGAGCGCAGATACATCTAATAAAAAATCCATATCAACTTAAGCCAAGTTAGAAAAACTCAAGCTTGATTAGGTCGGTCCACCTCTCACGACCGGCTTCCATCCATTTAGTTGAATTCCAATCTATTGCCGCAATGCCGTGTGCGCGTTGATTGTGAGATTGTTTGGAATGAATTGGATGTCATTACAAACAATCCAATTCATTCCAAACAATCCAATACCAATTCTCTCCTTGGAGTAATTTGAATTTTCTTCATGAAGAATCATAGCTTGGGGGGTATGGGAGGATCTTTTATATTACCAAACTCCCACTTTTTTTTCTTCCTCAGTGTCTTTTCGGATTCTTGTTGCGAAATAATCTTCTCGTTCTTTCTAGGATAAGTGGACGTTGATAGGATGTAGATTAGGGCATAATTTGAAAAGGGAAGATTTTTCCGAATCATTTGGGTGTAAGAAACTCAAATAAAAGTGTAGGAATTGTATATTCTTCATTGAAATGTACATCGTTACGGTGATGTATATAATATACAATGAGATTCAATAAAAAGTAAAGAAAATATTCCCAAGGAGAAAATATTTCTAGTCCTAAAATAGTCACAATTCCAATCAAATACAATCTCCAGACGATTCTGAATTCTTCAAAACATATCTTCTTCCGACACTCCCCCTCAAGCTGGTGGCTTGTATATATCCAAGACGCCAAGCTTGTTCAGAAGATATGTATGTTGTCTTTGACAAAGAGGTTTAGTAAACATATCCGCGGGTTGCTCCGTGGTTCTAATTCCTCTTGTTTCGATGATACCCTCTTTGATCTTCTCTCGTGTGAAATGGCAATCAACTTCTATATGTTTCGTCCTCTCGTGTAATACGGGGTTTGCTGCAAGTTTGATTGCTGAATCATTGTCACAAAAGAGTAATGTCGGACCTCTAATTTGTATTCCAAGATCCTGGAGTAGTCCTCGTAACCATACCACTTCACAGACAGTCTTTGCCATGGATCGATATTCAGCTTCTGCTGATGACGGTGATACGTGGATTGTTTCTTCGTCTTCCATGCAAGCAGTGACTCTCCAACCTTAACACGTAAAACCCGTGATAGATCTCCTACTCATGGGACATGTAGCATAATCCGAATCACAATAGGCCGTCATCTCCATATTGCACTTTCGAGAAAGAAGTATCCCCAGCCCCGGACATTTCTTCAGATATTTTACCACTTTCAAGGCTGCATTCATGTGGGATTGTTTTGGACTGTGCATGAACTGACTAAGAGTTTGTACAGCATAGCAGATATCTGGCCTAGTCATGGTAAGGTAGATAAGTTTTCCAACCGAGTCTACGATAGCTTGTCGGATCTTTCAGCAATGGATCGTTAATGGAAGACATTCCAGCGTCATAATCAACACTCGGTTAACTTTGCATTCGCTCGATGGGAATGACTGCCGGTTTGCACCCCGATAATCCCGCTTCTGATATAATTTCCATCACAAATTTCCTTTGGCTAAGAGAAATCCCTTGATCAGAACGAGCTATTTCTATTCCAAGAAAGTATTTAGGTGGCCCTAAATCTTTGATATGAAAAGAGGAATGTAGATATTCCTTAAGCTTCCTTACGGCGGAATCGTCATTTCCCATAATGAGTGTGTCGTCAACATAAATCATCAAGTAGATAGACGACATACCTTTTGTCCAAGTGAAAAGAGCATAATCATACTTGGACTGCTTGTATCCAGCATCCATGAGAGCATTAGTAAACTTGGCATACCACTGCCGTGAAGCCTGTTTTTAAACCATAAAGAGATTTACGGAGGCGACATACCTTAGACTCCCCCTGTCTCCGTAATCCTTGTGGAAGATCCATATAAATCTCCTCTTCCAAATCACCATGAAGAAAAGCATTGTGGACGTCCATCGATGTAACGTCCGTTGCGAAAGGCAGCAACCGACAAGAAGGAGCGAACCGTGACATCCTTGGCTACTTTGGAGAAAATGTCTCATGGTAGTCAAATCCTTCTCGTTGTGTAAATCCCTTAGCCACCAACCGGGCCTTGTACCTTTCCACAGAACCATCTGCCTTATATTTAATCTTGTATACCCATTTACAACCAATGGGCTTACGATGAGAAGGTAATGATACGATATCCCAGGTGTGATTGTCTATCAATGCCTTAAGTTCTGCTTCCATGGCCTTTTGCCATCGATGATCATGTACAGCCTCATGATAACTAGAGGGTTCTTTTTCCTCAGAAATGCGACTAATGCAGCATAAATGATCTGATGACAATTGATTAAAGGACACATAGGAGGAAATAGGATAACGAGTACCTGAGGATTTTGATGAAGAACAAACATAATCTCTTGTCCAAGTTGGTGGACGAGTGACTCGACCAGATCGTCGAGGTGGCTCAGGTAGTACGTCTGATGACGTTCCTTCAATATTGGTTGGTTCGATGGAATTGACCATCTGAGGTTCCTCTTCAATGAATTCCTCCTCAATCGAATTTTCAGTAGAATGCTCATCAGGTGGTGAAAGTGGTGCTGCATGTAATATTTGCTGTCTTGGAGGAGGAGTAACAATATAAGATCCTCCGGAGGATAAATTTTCTTCTGATAGAAATCTACGATCAGTGGCTACATCCTCTCCAGACGTGGAAGCAGAATCCCGGAACGGGAAAACATCCTCATGAAATACCACATCTCTGCTGATAAAGAAATCCCCAGTAGATTTGTCATAGACTCGATAACCCTTTTTGAGATTGGCATACCCCATGAATATGCATTCTCGAGCACGAGGACTCATTTTATCGCGAGGTCCTACCGTAGTCACATAGCGAGACAACCAAAAACACGAAGATAACTCAAATCTGGTTTCTTCCCATATAAAAGTTCAAATGGGGTTCTTCCCTTCAAAATCCTAGATGGCATACGATTTATTAAATACGCTGCAGTGACTACACAATCTCCCCAGAAATTCTCGGTATAGATGCCTAGAATTTAAGAGCCCGTGCCACTTCCAAAAGATGACGGTGTTTTCTCTCAACAACTCCGTTTTGCTATGGTGTATAGGTGCAAGTACTTTCATGCAAAATACCATTGGAGCTAAAGAACGAAGCACATTCACTATTGAAGAATTCCTTTCCATTATCAGTACGAATTCGACGAATTGACTTGCCAAATTGAGTTTTTGATAAAGAGATCAAGGTTCTAAGGTGAGATAGAACTTGATTTTTGGATTGTATGAGAAAAACCCAGGTGGCACGTGAGAAATCATCCACAATTGTAAGAAAAACCTTGAACCATCATGATTTAAGGTATGATATGGTCCCCAGACATCGGCATGAATTAGAGAAAAGATGCTGTCAACACTCGTATTGCTATTTTGAAAGGGAGAACGAGCTTGTTTTGCTAAGGGACAAATTGGGCATTGAGGAAAAGGAAAATATGCACTATGACCCAATCTTTGATGATGTAGGAAATTTTTATTGCTGGCAACATTGCATATGGATTTATCTAAAGCAACAGAAGAGTATTTAAAATTGCTTGGAAGATCGATCCAAAAATATAAGCCTTGATAGATTCTACCCAAGCCCATCAGATTGCCAGTCGAAAGGGCCTGAAATAGACATATATCAGAGTCAAACAAGGTGCGACGGGAGTTGTCTTGACAGGCTCGAGAAACCGATATGAGATTAAATTGGAAACTAGGGACATAAAGGACATTTTTAAGACCGATGAGTGGACTCGGTTTACAGTCCCTGTCATATCAACATTTGTGGTGTTTCCATTCGGTAATTGCACCGATATAGGAAAGGATAACTTCTTAATAGTGGAAAAAAATTTCTGATTGAGACAATGTGATCACTAGCTCGAGTATCAATAATCCATGCATCCATTGCAATTGAGTTCATCGACAATAAGAAATACCCGTGAAACTCCCTGCCTTGTCAGAAGCATCTAACTTCTTTAGAGTTTCCATCAGCTCTTGATATTCTCCATGAGAAATTGATTTGTCTGCTGATTTTCCCAATACCTGTAAAAACAGTTGAAAATTTTCCTTTCTCTTTTTCGCCCGGTTTGCCATGGAGCTTCCAACAATTTTCAATCGTGTGATGTGGGCGCTTGCGGTAGTCACGGTACAACTTACCCCGCCTTTTTGATTGTTTTTTGCAAATGAATTGGGCCTGTTCACGGCATGGGCCGTCGTCATTCCATACGGCCCATCTGGAATTGCAGCAAAATTCCCTCGAGGCCCATCAGAATAGGATGGATGCCGCCCGCGTGGGCTATCTGGCCCATATGCGACTAACCCACGTGAGCCGTTCGATTCTATCCGCCCCCTGCTTCCAGGACCGTCCGATCCAAAGATCTCCAAGGAATAATGGTGAGCCGTCCGATCGATCAAACAGATCATGGCCGCTCGTCATGGGACGATATCCCTTAGGGTTTTCTCCGTGAAACCCTAGATGGGTTTCGTGCGCTCTCTTCCTCCCGTGACTCTCGTAGCGGGCGAGAAAACTTCTTCGCCGCGAGCCACGCTTTCGCCATTCTTCCCGTAATCGCCCGCTTCTCGTTGGCTTTCTTCTTGGACGGCAAGCTGGTAGATGCGGCCGAGGGTTGGCATCGGCTCCATGGTCAAAATCTGTGATCGGAACGAGAGGTAGGCTTCGTTTAAGATGAGCAGAAAGCGTATTGCTTTCTCTCTGTCCCGCATCCTTTTGTATTGCTGTAGGATGGGTTCCGGCCAGTCGAACTTCTCCTCGGCTGCCTCCAACTCGTTCCACAGACCTGAAATTTTGTTAAAAATTGCAGCAACAGACATATTTCCCTGCCTTAAATCGAGATCTCGTTGCATCAAAGAAAAAAATTTTCACTTGGTCTAGTTTTCCAAACATTTCTTTGATATTTTCCCAAAACTGTTTTGAGTCCTCCGTCGGGGGAAGAGCGGCTGCGACCTCCGGAGCGATGCAATTTCCGATCCACGTTCGGACCAATTGATTGCATTTTTTCCAGAGTCGTCCCATTCGCTCGTCGGTTGGAATCGGCACCGTTCCGTCGATAAATCCCTCTTTATCTTTCGTTACCAGTGCACGCCGGAACTCGCGTGACCAATTTGAGTAGTTATCGGACCCAGTCAATTGTTGAGCGATGAGCTTTAATTCTGGTCCATCTGCATTAGTTGTAAAAAGAGGGTCGCCGGGCTCTGGCCGACCACCGGCAGCGAAGATCTGGTATGGGAGGAACCCTGGCGGCGGATTTGGGTAGGGATTTGCCGCAAAACCCGATCCGCCAGATCCGGTTCCAGAATCTGCATTGGAAAAAAACGGACCCGGGTAGGGATTCGTTCCCACACCCAGTTCCATCGACCCGCCCGTCTGCTGAGGATTAATGGTTGCGCCCGCCCCGTCGCTGGTTGGTGGGCCTCCATCAATTCGCACACCATCTCGATAACCCGGCGATGATGTATTTGGATTAGTTCCAAAGTACCAGGGGTACGGTACCCATGGGTAAGGTAGCCCTGAATAGGGTTGCCCCATGTTAAACTGAGCCGGAGCACTTCCCCACTGTGCAAGCTGAGGATGATGTTGTGGCTGAATTTGAGGTTGAATTTGCCCTTGAGATGCTGCTATTATTGCCGAAGGTTCATCGATCTGAGAAGGTGATGGCTGTGTCGTTTCTTCTGCGGATCTTGAGGTAAATGTTTGTGGATTTGTCATGATGACAATTTCCTAAGAAATCTGCGATAATTCTATCTTGCAGGTTAATCTTTGAAATAAAGGGTTGGATGAAGAACTTCCTGATGGATGCTGTTCTGTTCTGCAAGAGTTGCAGCAACAAGGAAAGAGGGAAGACGTCTGTTCTCCGAAGGATGGCAGCAACAGAGGTTGATTGTAATGCGAAAGCTATGTCAAGATCGAGACATGCTCTGATACCATGTAAGAAACTCAAATAAAAGTGTAGGAATTGTATATTCTTCATTGAAATGTACATCGTTACGGTGATGTATATAATATACAATGAGATTCAATAAAAAAGTAAAGAAAATATTCCCAAGGAGAAAATATTTCTAGTCCTAAAATAGTCACAATTCCAATCAAATACAATCTCCAGACGATTCTGAATTCTTCAAAACATATCTTCTTCCGACATTGGGCCAGCTGAACTCCCTCCCGAACCTCTTTCGTAGGTACATTTTTAGTGACTATTGAAGGAAAAGGAAGGTCCTTGATGCATAATAATTGGATGGAACTTAAAACTTCACGAGGCAGCTTCAAAATAGTTGCATGTGTTGATGAAAAAGATACGCGGTTGATCCTTCTTGTAGTACATAGATTTAATTACGGTGAAGGGAGTCGAGTACGAATATGGATGCACAGTTATGCATGCGATGTTAGCCATTGTCATATTTACTAACTGCCTTATGAAGTGGTTCGATTCTGAGTGGCTTTCGCTTTCAGGGATACAAAGGAGAAGTCTAAATTGAACCTGTGAGATCATGGCCTTCGAGAATCAAAATTTTCACCTTTCAGGGCCTCGGGGCCTTACTCACGTTGACTGGTAAGACTTCAAATTCTCTCTTTCCTCATTGAACAAAAGCCCAAGTCATGCCTTTTAAGTTTCCTTAACCTTTGTCTCAATTATTTGGCGATAGTTAGTTACCATGAGATACTGGATTTTTAAACATCCAAATAACTAAGCACTTGTTGAAATATAATACATGAAAACAATAGGATCTTGCAAATTAAGTCAATATGAAATCATCAAAGAAATAAACGAGGAATAATAAGGACACCAGATATTTATGTGGTTTGATATGAATATCGGTACTTACATTTACGGTGAGAGCCAGTAGTAAATAATCCACTATAATCAGATAATCAGAGTTTATAATCACTTATACGTTCAAGTGTTTCCTACATCTAGATTTAAGCCTAATTCAAAGTGTTTATAAATAAATAATTCAATTGATGTAAACTCATAGCAAAAAATCTTTCAAGCATTCAAGCCCTCTATGTATGCCCAAAATAGAACTCAGTACATTTGTCCTTTTCTCTTGCATATGACGGCTTCTTCTTGATCATGTTCAAGGCTTGTGCGGTGGCTCCTCTTATCTTTCCTTCAAGAAGACCCAAATTCGGCCACATGTATCTAAGGTATATATGTGTGGCAAGCACTCCTATTTGAGGAGTCTACCCCTTCTTCAAGAGGAGATAGGAGATAGGCTTCCTTTTCCTAACAAAAGACTCCTCTACCCTTAAAAGTTACATAGATATGATAAGAGATATTGTGCCTGACTTGTATCCTTTAGTGCTCCTTCCTTCATTCAATTTAGGAAACTTTTTCAAGAAGGAAAAGTCTAATCCATTTGGAAAATATTTCTCAATAAATTCGATTTAACAAATCATATTCCAAATTCAAACTTGAGATATTAATTTAATAATTCTCCATCTTGGCTCGTTATTTGAAATCAAGTTTTAGTGTTTATCATCCATGCTGCTCTCTTAACACCTCAATATGCACTCACCCTCCACAAATACTAATAGAGCTTAAGCAAAACTTGAACTTTGTCAAATGAACAGACTTAGCCATCATGTCTGTCAAGTTATTTGCTGTAGCAATTTTTTTCATCATAACATTACCCTTAGTTAATAAATCTTGATTGACGTGATACCTTATTTTGATATGTTTCGTTCACTCATGATAAACTGGATTATACCCAAAATATATCACACATTGGTTATTATAGTATATACCAACACTTTCTGATACCCAAAGTTTGAGAGCAAACTTCCTAACCATATCACCTCCCTCACTATAGAGATTAGTGCCATGTACTTTGTCTCAGTCAAAGACAAGGCAACACAATCCTATAAAGATGCTTTCCAACAAACTGAATCTGCTAGCGTAAACATGTACCCTACTAAAAGATTTGCAATAATCCAAGTCACCGACATGATCCGAATCCACAAAATCAATGGTCTCACTGCCATTATTGTTCCAACGGTACACTATGCCCACATTTGTTGTCCCTATCGAATATATGAGGATATATTTCATAGCTTCCCAATGAGTTTTACCAAGACATTTCATATAACGAATAATTATGCTTATAGCCTATGAAATATCAAGCTTAGTGCATACAATAATATACATAATACCACTCACAACACTAGAATAAGGAACATGAGACATATGCTCCTCTTCTTCCTCAGTCTACGATGATAATTTATTTAAAAGTTTAAAGTGTTTCGCTAAAAGTGTACTTACAGATTTCGTCAATCGCATGTTAAAACATGCCACAATCTTCTTAATATATTTCTTCTGAGATGGACGTAAAACTCGGCAGTCTTGTCACATAAAATCTCCATACATAATATTTTCTTTACAACACCTAAATCTTTTATCTCAAATTCAGCATTTAATTGCCCATTCAGCACGTCAATATCAAACATATTTTTAGCTGCCATTAGTACATCATCAACATATAGTAATAGATAAATTAAAGAACCATCATCCAATCTCCTAAAGTAAACATAGCTATCCATATGACTTTTCAAATTGTCTTGACTAGTAATGAAAGCATCAAAATGCTTATAACATTGCTTAGGGGATTGTTTTAGCCCATAATTTTTTTTAACAAGCAAACATGATTTTTTTTTTTACCCAAAATAGTAAATCCCTCTAATTGCCTCATGTAAACCGTTCCTCCAACTCATCGTGAAAAAATGCAATTTTCACATCTAGCTATCTTAACTCGAGATCCTGAAGTTACTAAGGCAAGTAAAATACAGATAGATGTATGTTTCACCATAAAAGAGAACACGTCGTTGTAGTCAATGCCCTCATGTTATATGCACCCCTTCGCGACAAGTCTCGCCTTATATCACGCTGTCTTGACACTAGGATTGTCTTCCTTCCATTTAAAGGCCCATTTACTTCCAATAATCTTTGGCTCTATGGTACTTTGACCAGCTCCCATATCTGATTTCGATGGACTGATTTCATCTCTTCACTCATAGCCCATAATCACCGCAACGACTACGAACTAGCCATCGCCTTAAAGTAAGATAAAGGTTTATTTATCTCCACCTTGTCACCTAAAGTCAATGCATAAGCAATATCTATATAAGCATAACATACCGGTGATTTAATTTGCATTCTCTATCTGTCTGCAGCTATGCCGATCATTCACTATCACCAACTTTAGAAACTGCAGCCTCATTTGTAGTCTTAACTTCTGCTACCCCTAAGGTCATTGGAGTATCCACTTGAAGCCCCACCTCACTAATGACACCATAATTGATTTGCTCTGCTAGTTGTGTCTTAGAATCCCTCTATTGAAGCATTGTGGTCTCGTAGAAGATTACATCTCCGTTGATTAGAAAACCAAGTGATTTGGGATCAATACACCATAGTCGATAGCCTTTCACCCCATGTGCAAAACCTAGAAATATTCACTTTTTCACCATTTGCTCAAGTTTACTATCATTTGTATGAGCGTATGTAAGACATCCAAATATACGTAATCTGGAATAATCAATAGGTTTCCCCAACCATACTTCCTTATGAATCTTCCACTCGATAGAAAATGATAGAGATCGATTAATCAAGTAACATGCCATGTTCATTGCTTCAGCCCAAATTTCCCTACCAAGTCCTGCATGTGAAAGTATGTATCGAGTTTACTCAAGCAAAGTTCTATTCTTCCATTTTGCTACTTTATTCTACTGTGATGTCCCAAGTACTGTGCAGTGTCTCACAATTTCTTCTTTCTCGTAGAACTCGATAAAATCTTTATCATAGAACTTCATGCCATTATCGGTTCTTAGACACTTGATTTATTAATTAATGCTTTAAATTTCTTGAACCAATCGAACACGTCATATTTGTGTTTTAAAAAATATACCCATACATTCCTTGAATAGTCATCGACAAATATCAACTTATAGCAAGCACCTTCTTTCGAAGGAATCGAAGACGGGCCCTAGATGTCTAAATGAATGTATTCAACTAGTCACTTGATCGAATGAATAGATGTAATTAACTTAATTCGGGGCTGCTTCCGAAAGATATAATCCTCATATAAGTCTAGCTCCCTGTTTTTTGACCCTTCAATAACCCTCTCACTTAGTATTGTCATACCTCCCTCATTCATATGCCTTAAATGCATATGGCATAATTGAGTCAAGTCAAAGTCCGACTCATCTAATAAAACTGCAGCGGTTCCGGTTACAATCTCTCAAAATAGATGATAGAGAGTATTCACTTTATTCCCCTTCATCAATATCATGGCACCTTGAAAAATATTCAATACTCTATCTTTAGCGGTGTACCTATATCCGATTTCATCGAGTGTCCACAAAGAAATAAGATTCTTTTTTAGCTCTAGTATATGCCTCATGTCCGTCAATGTGCGCACTACCCCATTGTGCATCATAATCTAAATTATCCTTATCCCCATAGCCTTACAGAGGATGTTATTCCTCAAAAGAACTCTACCACCATATATAGTTTGGGAAGTAATAAATCAGTTCTAATGAGGCGTCATATGATAAGAACACCCTAACTCTAGCATCCATTCATCTCCTGACGAACTAGTAATCACACATAAAACAGTTTTTGCGTCATGCTCCCCTTGGCAACATTCACCACATTGTTTATGGCATTTTGCCCATTACCTTTATTCCATGCTTCAAACAATCTCTCTTGATGTGCCTCTTCTTGTGACACTCAAAGCACTTCATGCATCCCTTGGACTTTCTATGACATGATTTCGACTTGCTTTTATCTCTACTGCCACTACGCCCTTAATGTTGTTCTCTACCCCCAAATCATTAGTGCTTGTACTACATTTTGCATCAGACCATCATCTCGCAACTTTTTTTGCCACTCCTTAGAGAATAGAGCGGACTTTACTTCTTTTGAGGTAATTATAGTATACCCCAATAATAGTGAATCAATAAAGTACTCTCATAACTCTAGTAAAGAAGCTAACAATATTATGCCTCGTTCTTCATTATTAACTATCTTACTGATATTCTTCAAATCCATTGTGAGTTTAGTGCATTCATTCAAGCAGGATTTGATAGACGTACCTTCGGTATATCTAAACTAAAACATCATCTTCAACATGGACAAGTGATTGTTCAAACCCTTCTTTACATAGAGTGCCTGAAGTTTTGTCCATAACGTTGAGGTATCCTTTTTCTTGGCCACCTCTATTAACACCTTATCCGACAAGTTCAATAGGATTGTGCTCTTTGTTCTTTTCATTGGTTTTGCCTTATTAGACGCTTTCATTATAAGCGGCAACTCTTCTTTACTGTCCAGTGCCTTGGCCCAAATCTTGGGTTGTTAATAGTGCATGAATATTGATGCTCCATAACCCAAAGTTATTCCTTCCGTTAAACTTCTCAATTTTAGCTTGCGCCTCAAACATAATTACTATAACAGAATTTCCATATAATAATCAAATAAGCAAAAGCCCCACATCACAATCAAGAAATATGATCCCAAGCCTTGATACCAATCGTTGAAATATAATATGCGGAAATAATAGAATTTTGCAAATTAAGTCAATATGAAATTACTAGAGAAATAAACGAGAAATAATAAGGGCGTTAGAGATTTACGTGGTTTAGGTCAAGTATCGATACCTATATCCACGGGAAAGCTAGCAACAAATAATCTACTTTAACCGGAGAATAAGAATTTACAAATTACTCACACGCTCAAATGTTTCCTATACTTAGATTTAAGCCCAAACCCAAAGAACTTACAAATAAACAATTCAATTGAACATAAACTCACGTCACAAAGTCTTTCAATCATTTAAGCCATCTATGTACGTCCAAAATAGAACTTAGCGCATTTGTCCTTTTCTCTTGTGTGCGGTGGCTTCTTCTTGATCGTGTTCAAGGCTTGTGCGGCGGCTCCTCTTTTCTTTCCTTCAAGAAGATCCACGTTCGCCCACATATATATAAAATATATAAATGTGTGGCAAGCACTCCTAGTGGTCCTTGTCTCCCATCTTGGACGCATATCTCCGATTATTTCATCGTAGAGTTTTGCTCGATACTAAGCAAAAAAGGAGGAGTTTTACTAGACATGTGACCTTTAATATGTCATAAGCTGTTATTGTCAAGTGTTGATTTGCCCGCAACATGCACCACATATTATGACTTCGTCCTCCACGGTTGCCATGTGATAAGATACTCTCATGGACACATCCAGTTCGGAGTCTCTGGACAGAAGCAGCGACGTGTGCAGTGCCAGCTTTTCGTTCTACACCGACTTCAGACCGCATAAGAAGCTTTTTCGAAAATATCGCATTTTAAACTTCGCTCAAATCCGATGTTTCCTTTTCTTCTTTTCGCGTGAAGCGATGATATGAGGATTTAGCTTAGTCTAGCTACAGAGTTTCTTATCAGCAAACATGGTGAAGAAACCAACATTTCTTGGACTTCTGACATAGGAAAAATGCAGATTATGCTAGAGGTCGGTTAGTGAGTTGATTTGCCCGCAACATGCTTGTTTGGTTAAAGCTGTCTATGTCTTAGCGCTGGACCGCCAGGAGAAACGCGAAGGTCCCAAAATGGTGAAGCTCTTTGCTCCTCCTTGGTGGGAAACTTGGGAAACTTGGTGGGAAACTTTCGCTTTTCAGTTGAAGCGCATACTCGTAGATGGGGCTGACTCTTCTATCTTCGGTGCCATCTTCGAGTATAAGCCTCTGCCATCCTCATGTAACCACTCAGCAGATGGACCGTGTTTCGTGGTCGCCTTCCGAGGCACCTTGATCAAGGCAGAATCGTTCTTTCGAGATATTGAGCTGGATGTTCAGTTTATCCAGAATAAGCTACACTCCTCGTCTCGCTGCAAGACTGCCGTGCAGGCAGTAGAAGACTTGGTTGCAGCCGACGGCAATTCTGAGGTGGTCTGGTTAGCTGGCCACTCCCTGGGGTCTGCCATCGCTCTGGAAGCTGGAAAGAACATGGCCAAAAAGGGATATTATCTCGAGTCTTTCCTCTTCAACCCGCCTTATGCATCTGTTCCGATCATGAAGATCAAGAGCAAGATATGGAAGCGGGCTTTCCAGTTAGCCAAAAGCGAGTTATGTGCTGCAGTGGCGCTAGCTAAACAATCTACAGAACAGCTGAAACAATCCGCCGATTCTTTTGTGGCTTTGTCCCCTTGGGTTCCTCAGCTGTTTGTCAACAAGGCTGATTGCGTCTGTTCGGGATACATTGGCTATTTCGAGCACGGAAAGTGGATGCAAAAGTTCAGATTGGAAGGTATCCACAAGATTGCTAGTCGTTATTCTGTGACATTGCTGTTCATGAGCGAGAATGGGACGCGGGCAGAGCCTTTGCACCTCATCCCATCGGCAAATCTATCGATCAATTCAAAGCCGCCGAAGTGTTTCCTGAGGGCGCATAAAATTAGCGAATGGTGGAAGCCGGACCTGGAGCTGGAGTCCGAAGTTTACAAGTACGAGTACTAGTATTGGCGGTATCGTTGGACTGTTATTTCTCGTCGCTTATGCGCTTGGATCTGATGACGTGATTGAACTTGCCCAGGCCATTGAATACACACTTCTGTTGCTCTCCGTGTGCTGAATTGTTCGTGTGCGGATTGATGTTGCCTGGACCTGTTGTGTGGCGCAGCGCATTTTACTGTATTTCATATGTTTGGAAGTGACAGGTGGGTTTTCAGTTTGTGTAGGTATGTGTGGGAGAAATAGTCCTCTTGTCATTTTTCAGTTCGGAGATTGAAGCAATGTCATCTGCCTTTTGTTGTGGCTGGGAGTAGACAAAGCCTTTGTGAAATTGTCATGATGCATGCTAGACCCACCAGTTTATCAGTCGGATCCAGTTTGGAAATATAAGAAAGGTTGGGAGACGACGGTGGGTGCTTTTCTCACCAAATGAAAAGTTCCTTTTCTTCGCACTTTTTTTGGAATGCAAATCAAGTGATATAACAACTCTCATAAGAAATTAGTTTGTCAAAACGGCACAAATCTCAAACGAAAAGTGTATAATGATGTCAACATTTAAATTTAGGAACTTTTGCAACTAATTTGAGTTTTTATTTTCTCTCCTCTAATTTAATATTTACCACTTCAGAGATGTAGAGAGAGTTTACTAAAATGGAACAAGAAGAAAAAGAATCAGATAATTCTCTAAGTCAACTTTAAAGTTTTATTATCATTTTTCCTTTACAATTTGAAAACGAGATGGATTCAAACTTTAAAAAGGTGTCTAAAAAGATGTCATATTTCATGTGCCGATTTTAATACATTGTAAAATCATTTATTTTTATTAGTTTTATCAATAAAAATTAGTATCATGAAAGTCATAATATCGTAAAGAGTGAGTTATAAATATGATGAGGCATTTACATTTACTTTTTATCTTTTTGTAGATTTTTTGGAATTCTCATATTAACTCTTATTTAATTGGAAATACTTGAAACTTTTAATTTTTTGAAATTTTGAAACAAAATTTTACGAAAATTATTAATTTTTTTAGCAGACCCATAAGCCGTAAATGTGAAAAAAAAAAAAAAAAAGAAGAAGAATTTTTTCTGTATTTTGAAATTTTTTGCAGCCAAAATATCGAGAAAGGGATATAAAAGAAAAAAAACAAACAAAAACGAGTTTCTTTTTCCTTCATTTTGGCCCCTCCTTTTTAGGCGAGGAAATTCAGCTCGCGCGATCTTCTCCGTCAGACCTTCCTCCTTCCCCTCTTCCGCTGCCGTCTCCACTTGCCAGCGATCATCTGATGCAATTCTCCGAAGCTTAACCTCGCATTCTTCAACCAATAAAAAAAAAAAAAAAACTTGCATTCTTCCCCAAGTTCCAAGCTTTCTCGCTTCGGAATTCTCATCAGCTTCGGAGGGCATTTGTCGGGGGCTGAATCCCATGAATTTTCTCCGCTCCAATCTCGTTTCCCACTCGAATAGTCGCCCGGGCATCATCCGCGAGTCTTCAAGGTGTTGATTTTGCCATCGCCCATGTCGTTGTTCGACGATATGGAGCTGGGTTTTGTCCCGCCGGCTATGTCGGACGAAGAGATCCTCGAAGCTGACCTCGCCGTTACTGTAAGTTCTGTTGCTTTGGCGTGCCGTGATTTGGTCCGGATAGGTGGTCTTATTTTAGTACCCGACTCTTTTGGAATGTGAAAATCTTGATGTTGTGCGAGTCGAATCTTTTGAAGAATGACTGCTGCTTTTCTTTGAGGAATTTACTTTCTCAGGAGATTTTCATTACCATGGTTTTGGAAAATTTAGTTCTTGGTGACCGGTAGTGAGTGTAAGGTCAAAGGTGACTATGAGGAGTACTGGCCATTTCTTCTTTATAAGCGAAGTTGATTATTTGATTGCTTTCTCGAACTTAATAAAGGATCTAGTCGACGAATTTAAGGCTTGATATGTCTTGTTCTACTTGTGTTTAAATCATCCTTGTCAAAAACATGAACTTTACAGAGTCTTTGCTCCGTGCTTGACATATGTTCATATAGGTAAAAAATTGAGGTTAGCCTTGTGTTGGTTTGATGTTTATGTAACTGAGTAGTTTTATAAATTTTTGCACATGCAGGACACTGCTAATTTTGAGGGTGAGAGATGTGGGCTATGCATGGATCTTATCATCGACGGAGGGGTCTTAGACTGCTGCCAGCACTGGTACACTTCTTCACAGTGCCCTTTAGTATCTTGATAGACCTGTTGGTCGGACAAGGAAGGAACTAACACGGTAGAACAATTAGAACTGTTGCTGTTCTACTGAGGCATTGCCATTACGACCATCTTGCTTATTATGTTACATTTACCATTTGATTAATATATGTGGACATAGGATTGAGCTCATTTTTAAGCATCTTCAATCTTTTATGTTTGTGTACGTTATTGAATGCAATACTATTTTGAACTTGACAAGATGCATCTGTTGGCTTTTCAGGTTCTGCTTCACATGTATTGACAATTGGGCTACCATCACCAACCTTTGTCCGCTTGGCCAAAGTGAATTTCAGTTGATCACTTGTGTTCCTGTGAGTGACTCTGAATCGTCAGGCTATAGCCTTTTCTTTTTTTCCAATTTATGCTACCCTATATCTTTTTTGCACTTTCTGCTCATTCTCTATCTCATTGTTTTGTTTAAAACATTTTGACTGGCTATTTGGACTTGTTTCCAAAGATTTTGTATAATATAACATTGAATACTGGATTTAATTGAAACTGAAGGTGTATAATACTATTGGAAGCAGCAGTTTGAAGAGGAGCCATTCTCAAGGTACTCTAATATGTCTTCTCTCTGCACAAGTATTTTAGTGAGAACCTGACTTTTCACTGTAATGTTCTATATGATTGCAGTTTTCCTTTTTATCATTCCGTTGCTAGAGAAAGATAGATTTTTGGAATTACTGATGATTAAAGCCTCAATAAAATTGAAAGGATTGAAATTTAGTAAATATTTCAGAATCTTTTCTTGATCAAGGATTATGCAGCAACAACTAAGCAACAACTAATGTGCTATTTTTCTCAGATCCTTGCCTTCTGCTCTTGCGTAGGTAGATCATCCCTGCAACTCCTGTGAGGGAAGAATTTCGTTTGAGGAAGACCTGATAAAGGCCGAAGTTTGTTGCGACGAGCGAGTGAATCCGAATTCTAGATCTTCTACCCTCTTGACCCTTTCTTGCCCCTCATCAGATCCGTTCTCTGCATGGTTCTTTGAGGTATCCTTTCTTGGGTTTTTATGTTTTTGGGTTGCATTTGTATCTGTGAATGCTTTCTCTCTTGTATGCATTGGGGTTGTGATTTTGCCTTGGGGACGTTGAATTTTTAGTTCCTGATGATCGATTTTTGAGGTCAGAAAGTGCAAGGAGTGAACTTTGTTGAAATGCCACGGTGGGTGTGATGGTTTGTGTTGTGGGTGTTAAGTAATTGCAATGGACGAGGTTCGGTTTAGTCCTTTTTCTTTTGTGGGGCTTTGCATAAGTCACTGCTGGTTGAGGAATTTCTCTCTATCTCTAGCTGATAGTGAAGTAGTTGTGCAGAAACTTGTTAATCTTTGAGGGGATTTTCATTGAATTATTGTGAATAGGTTAGGTTTCATATATGTTTATGCCCCTTTTGAGATGAGGCAGTTCTATTAGGAAGCTGCAATAGAGGTCAAATGTTTAATAATTTTGCTTAAATTCATATCAGTTTTCAATGCACCCGTGATGGCGTCCACAGTATTTGTGTGTTTGTGTCCCTGTTTGATTGTGCATCTACTTTTTTCCAGGTCTGTCTGTGTGTTTTCTGGTGCACGTTGTGCTTGTTTAATGTGGCAACAATAAGAAAACAATAAGAAGCACGCCGTGGGTTGAATTTCAAAGTAAAAAAGTTTGTATAAGCCAACGAAGAGATGTGCATTACTTTTGTTGGAAAAAAGATATGGTATGCTGGATTTGTTTTGGATTTGGATGTCATCACACTTTGTTTATCCTATTCTGCCCTTTTTTTCATTGGGATCTTTTTCTACCTGCTTGGCTATCACCATATTACAAGGTACAAAAGACAAGACCAATGTTCAAGACCACATTTCCCATGTTTAAAAATGGGACTATCTTGGGACACATGTTCATTGCTAAACAAACTCCAGTTTGACCTACGACCCAGAAATCTGGGAAAAGGGGGCAGATATGTCTAATAAAAAATCTTTATAAAATTAAGCCAAGTTGGAAAAAATAAAGCTTAGCCTTTCCACTTCTCATGACCCGTTTCTTTTCATTTAATTGAATTCTATCTATCGTTACATTGCCGTGGGCATATTGATTGTGAGATTGTTTGGAATTAATTGATTGTCATTACGAACAATCCAGTGCAGGCTCTCTCCTTGGAGTAATTTGAATTTTATTCGTGAAGAATTATAGCTTGGGGATGGTAATCATCTTTTATGTAATCAAACTTCCACCTTTTCTCCTTTTCCTATTTGGTAATCTGTTCGACCATTTTGTTTCAACTTAGAAGTTGCAAAAAGAAATATTTTCCTCAATGTCTTTTCAGATTTTTGTTGCATAATAATATGCTCGATCTTTTTGAGGTAAGTGGAAGTTGATAGGATGTAGACTAAGGCATAATCTGAAGAGGGAAGATTATTCAGAATCATTTGGGCCAGCTCAACTCACTCCCAGACCTCTCTGTAGTTACTCTTTTAGTGACTGGATCTACTTGTCTGGACGCGTTGACATAGACGCTCATACTTCGACAGTCCAAATTATTAGTGTCTCAGCGCATTACTTTTCTCCCTGAACTTTACATGATTATTAAAGAAAAAGAAGGTTCCCAATGCATAATAATTGTATGGAACTTAAAACTTAATGAGGCAGCTTAAAATAGTCATATGTACTGAGAAAGATGCACAGTTGATCCTTATAGTACATAGATTTAATTACAGTGAAGGGAATCGAGTACAAATATGGATGTGCTGTCATGTCGCTAGCCATTCTCATTTACTAACTGCCACATGGAATTTTCAATTCTGAGCAGCTTTCAGGGATACAAAGAAGAAATCTTAAATGAACCTGTGAGATTATGGTCTCTGAGAGGAAATTTTTTTTACATTTCAGGGCTCTTGCACCTTACTTGCGTCGACTGGTAAGACCTTCAGATTCTCTTTACGCATTGAACAAAAGGCTCAAGTCATAGCTTTTATGTTTCCATCATTTCTTAACAAAATTCCCAAAGTTTCCTACACCTTTGTCTCAATTATTTGGTGATGGTTAATTGTTGTCATGCTGGACTTTTTTAGCATGCAAAACTAAGCACTGTTCTAGCGGGTTTATAGTAAGAGAATAAACCGAAAAAGAGTGTGTTCTATCTACTTCTGAATTTAGTTTGTGTTCTTAAAAGATGAACTTCCCTAATGTGCCACGGGCGGTTGTCCCCTTTGGAATTTATTTAAGCTTAGGGACACATATCTCCAGTTACTTCATAATAGAGTTTTGCTAGATATTAAACCAAAACGGAGGAACTTTGCTAGATATGTGACCTTTATATGTCATAGGCTGTTATTGCTAAGTGTTGTTTTGCCCGCACATGCACCACATATCGCAACTTCATCCTCCACAGTTGACATTTAATACTCTATTGGTTCATGGACCCATCCAGTTTGAAGTTTTTGGACAGAAGCAGCATGGGAGTGCCAGCTTTTTATTCTGCACCAAGTTCAGACTGCATGAGAAGCTATTTCAAAAATATGGCATTTAAAGCTTCTCTCAAATCCAATGTTTGGTTCTCGAGTTTCTTTTTCCTTTCGTGTGAAACGAAGATATGAGCGTTTAGCTTAGTCTAGCTACAGTTTCTTATCAGCAAACATCTTGATGAAAATGACATATCTTGAACTTGTAACATAGGAATAATGCGCATCATCGGAGGTTAGTGGCTGCTTGTTTGGTTAAGGTGTCTATATCTTCTATCAGGACCACCAGGAGAAGTGTGAAGATCATCAGGCTCCTGCTCCTCCTTGGTGGGAATTTTTCAATTTTCAGTTTCTGGTCAAACTCGTAGATAACATTGGCTCTTATATCTTCGGTGCCATCTTTGAGTATAAGCCTCCGTCATCCTCAGGTAACCACTCAGCAGATGGACCGCATGTTGTGGTCGCCTTCCAAGGCACCATGACCAAGAAAGAATCAGTCTCTCAAGATATTATGCTGGGTCTTCTCTTGCTCCAGCATGGGCTCCACTCCACGTCTCGCTTCGAGACTGCCATGCAGGTGGTACGGATTATGGTTGCAACTGCTGGTGATTGTAGGGTCTGGTTAGCTGGCCACTCCCTGGGGTCTGCCATTGCTCTGCTAGCAGGACAGAACATGGCCAAAATGGGATTGTTTCTTGAGTCTTTCCTCTTCAATCCGCCTTATGTGTCGTCCCCGGTCGAGAAGATCAAGAATACTAAAGTGAAGCTTGGTAATCGCTTCACCACCAGCATGATCACAGCTGGACTCATGTTAGCCATGAAGGCTCCGCAACTCAGGAAACAATCTGCTGATTCTTTAGCCGCTTTATCTGCTTGGGTGCCTCAACTGTATGTCAATGCAGCCGATCACGTCTGTTCAGAATTCATTGGCTATTTCGAGCACTGAAACAAGATGCAAGAGATCAGACCAGGAGCTATTGAGAAGTTAGCTACTCAGCACTCTATCGGATTGCTGTTCATGAGTGTGATGGGGAAGCAGACAGAGCCTTTGCACCTAATCCCGTCCACAAATCTATCTATCAATTTAAATCCATCGGCGGAATTCAAGAGGGCGCATAGTATTCACCAGTGGTGGAGACAACCTGAACCTGCAATCCAAAGTTTACACGTACAGTTAGTATTGGTGGTACTGTTGGACTATTATATGTTGTATATGCATTTGAATCTGATGGGGTGATTGAACTTCCACCAGTCATTGGGTAGGCAGCGGTTTGCTCTCCCTGTGCTGAGTTGTTTGTCTGTAGATCAATGTAATCTGGACCTTTAGAGATGCCAGATTGGGTTCTATGGCACATTTTCTTTTTGGTGTCAAAACTGGAATTACTCCTGGATTTTATTGGCTCCTGAACTCAGAACACAGTTTAGTCCACCAATAATGGAAAAAGGTCATACTGCTCAGGTGATCCCTACAGAGTACGTCAACAATCCAAGATATGACGCCGGTGTGAAAGTGACAGGAGGGTTTTTAGTTTAGAGAGAGAGAGAGAGAGTCCTCGTCATTTTTCTGTTTGGAGTTTGAAGCAATGCGCCACCTTTTTGGTGGTTGGGAGTGAATCCGCAAAGTCTTCAACCCCATGATGGAATTGTCATGATGACAGACCGACCATTTAACGCATAACTCGGATCTAGTTTAGAACATCAAGAAAGAATTGGGTGACCATGGATGCTTTCTCACCAAATGGGAAGTCCTTTTCTTCACCAAATAACTACCCTTATAGGAAATAGTTTTGTTAAAACAGCACGGATCTCAAATGGCAGCATCTAACGATACCAGAATATAAATTCAAGAACTTTTGCAACTAATTTGAGTTTTTATTTCTTTTCATTTAATTTAATATTTGCCACTTTTGAAAAGTTGATAGAGTTTACGAAAATGGAAAAAGAAGACACAAGATTGGATAATCTTTCTAATCAATTTTTAAGTTTTTGATTAATATCACGAAAAAACTCTAAATTAGTATAAATATGAAATATTTTCCCCAAACCAATTTTTAGATCATTGAAAATTCTAAATTGGTGTACTCGTGACACATTTATCTTTTGTTAGCTCTCGTTAAATTTTACTATTAAATTATTGAGTTGAATAACGCATGACAGTTGATGTGGCATATCCATGTGGAAATTCATAAGATTGATGCTACGAAAAATTTTAAACTGGTATATTTATGATAAATTTATCCCTAACTAATTTTTGGATCACCAAAAATTTCAAATTGATATTTGCATGATGTATTTAACTTACTTGTAAATCATTGGCCGGCCTTAATGGCTTTTGTGGTGGGCTTTTTGCTGCTGCTGAAGGCACATCGTACAGCAACCGACATCGGCCACTCTTGGACAACATACGTTTCTCAATTAAAGGGAAGCTTATAGTTTTTGCTTGGTTTCAATTGATTCAAGAGATCGTTTTGGATTAGGAAAATTGTCCTGAAAGTCCTAAACTTATTATTGTATTTTTTGCCGAATCATTTCTAAACATTTTAATTTTGTCAATTACTAGAATTTTTTAATGATTTTCCAATTAAATTTTTTTTTTTTTGGTTCGATCATATCCTATATTTATTTTGTAAGTTATTGTGTATGCCATGTGCTATGCGTAGGTTGTGAAGCCCCGCTCCCTCACTCACGTATCCATCCCTAGCTCTATGAGAAAGTACGGAATCGAACTCTCCACCTTGTGCTTCCCAAGTTGAAACAATGGCAACTATTGCCAATTTAGTTTATCCATCTAGATATGACTACCGCGGATGCCATCCATCTTACGTAGTTCAAGCAACGCTAATGTTGATATTTTTAATGATATTTTAATTTTTTTTCCATTTTTCATTTTTTTTTTCTTTTCTTTCTCTATTTTTTCCCCTTCCATTCTTCATTCACTAATCAATCACCCTCGGTAACTCGCTAGAAGCAAGAGCCACTGAGGTCGCCAGCTTTGCCCAACAACGACAAGGTTGAGCCTCACTATAAGTAGGTGAGGTTAGCCTCACCAGATCAGATGAGGTTCTAGCAAGGCCAACCTAACCAAGCAACAATGAGATCAAGCCTGCCAAGGGCGAGCAAGGCGTGCCTACGGTTGCAGAGTTTGACCTCATTAGCCCTTGCCTCTAGCTGAGCATCGGCGATGATAGGCTAGAGGAAGAAGAAGAGAAGGGAAAAAAGAAAGAAAAAAAAAGAAAAAAATTAAAACATCATTAAAAATTATCCAAGTGATGGTTAGTGGCAAAATTTAAAAAAGCTAATGACTCAATTAACAAAATTTAAAAAGTTTAGTAATGAATTGACAAAAGTGTATTCAATCTAAGATTTTTTAGACAATTTTTCCTTTTGGATCACCTAAACAATTCTCCATGCCTTAGACTACATCTCTTCCTTCTTCAACACTCACATAGTCTTTTACTTTTAAGATTCCTCAAGAGTCGGTGGAAGCTTGTTTTGCTTCCCAAAAGCACTTCATTTCTTGGAGCAAAAGACCTCCATTTTGATGCTTTCCTTTTCTTGGGAAAAATTGTCCAAAAAGTCCTAAACCTATTACACTTTTGCCAATTTAGTCTTAAATTTTTTAATTTTGCCAATTTAGTCCTAAACATGTTCACTTCTTGCTGATTCAATCCATCCGGTCAATTTTGGCCGAAAAATGCTGATGTGGACACTGGCAATGTCACGTAGGACCATCGGCGTTAACGTGGATAATTTTTAATAATATTTTAATATTTTTTGAATTTTTAATATATTTTTCAGTTTTTTTCCCCCTTTTTTTTTTTTTTTTTCTTTTCTTTTTGGCTTTCTTTGCCTTTTCCGATGGTCGGCCATCGGCCACCTGGCCGGGCTGGCTTGACCCATCAAGCAAGGCCCGGCCGGGTGAGGAGGGGCCCCAAGAAGGGAGCCCTCGCCTAGGCGCGACTCGGCAAGGGTCGCTTGGTGAGGCCGACCTGCGCCCTAGCCTGGGCGAGGGCCGGCCTCGCCATGGGGCTCGCCCTCACCCAAGCAAGTGTCGGGCTCTCCCAGACCAAATCTGGTGTCGTGCCCCGATCCTCCGAGCTCGTGACATCCTCAGCGGTCGATTAAATGCGACATCCCAAGATGCATCGCCGACCCCTTCATTTTTGATATACACATACGGAAGTAATTATATAATCCCCAGACACCAATAATATGGGATAGAAAAGTAAAGCTATAATTTTTCAAAATAAAAATCACACAACACACTTATATATACATAACATAACCAGTCATGTCATATATAATACAATACTAGCCGATCTACTTATAACGTCTACAAAACAAGGGGGGTTTCACAAAACTATGGATCCTCGTCCTCCTCTTCATCTTCATCCTCATCCCAATTGGAGCTTTCTGCTGAGTACACTGGGGACTCTGGTTCCGACATGTCGGGTTCTACATCCACTACCGAACCTCTTGGACAATTTGTCGTGTCTTTCCCAAAGGCAACCTCGAGAACATAAAAGGGAACCTCAGACTCCGGTATAGGCCCTTCTCTCTGGCCATTCCGCTCCTGGCGATACCATGATCTATATTGATGGGGCACCTTTTTGGGTAGGCCCGCATCAACCCAAACTATGGTTTTCACCAACTCATTTACCCATTCCCTTGGGTCTTCATGAAGTGAGATAAATCACTTATGTTTTGTCACTTTCTTAGGCTGACCAAAATGTTCAGGAGGAGCTTGCATTGATGGGCCTAAAATGTTATCCCACAACGGGGTGAGACGATGTCTTAGCAAGTTAAATTCCTTAAGATCCGACTAGGAAGGAAATACGCCACAAGGGCTGTTTAGGCACAAACACGAGTCAAATGACTTCCCTTGGCCTTATTCCCTTCCTGCAAGTCAATACAATTTGTAATTCATCGAATCACATCACAAATCAATTCATCTCAATATATCGAATCATCGATCAATCGATTCAGTCGATTACATGTCATTATGACCATTTTTTTGTCAACCAATTCAATACTATCTATAAGGTCCTATCAAAACTGGACTGCTTACCCTAAGCTAATAATATATAGTATAGCTCACCCAAAGTTGATAAATTATTGCTTACCTAAAGCTAATAAGGTATAATGCTTACCAAAAGTTGATGTATCAATGCCCGTAAGCTAATATAGTATACCGGTATATTGTTTACTTAAAGCTGACATATCAGAGCCCGTAAGATGATATAGTATACCATCCTGACTATCTAACAAATTCACCATTTTTATCATACTCGATAAAAATACTCATATGTAGGTATATAGTCGACATTAGCCAAAATACAATATTTTTATTTTTATAAATCCCACCATTTAATATGGTCAACCAAAATATTTTTGACGCTGTAAACCAACACTCGGTTATTTTCTCATTAAATACTGAAGATAATAAATTTTGGGATAAATACCCCAAAATTTCAATTCACACTCAATTTACACAAAATAGCAGTCAATTAAATAAATCAATCATACCATTGAAATCGGCATGAAATTCCGGTCATCAACTATCCGATCTAATTTTCGAACAATAAATAAATAAATAATTAATTATGAAAAATAATTATTAAATGCAAATAAATACGACTTAGGCCCTTAAGGCCTAATTAAATATCGATTCAGGTTCAAAAAATTTCCGAACCTATCTAAATAAATACTAGAGCTCGTCTAGTTGCTAATTATACTACTCTAACCACCTAACATGTAATATCAGTTAACTAAATCGCTAATCCATTCTAACTAACCACTTAATTTTAGCTTAGCTTAAACTAATCAATCCTTAAACGTCATTAACCTACTAAGCATGGATTAGTGAGTTAAATTCACTTGATTAATGATCCACTTGAATCAAAACGACAGGGACGCGGCGAGGAGCGACAAACTCCAAAGCGGGACCGCCAAGCAGGGTTAGGAATGGCCCGGAAACAGCCTAAACAGTGAGCTGGAGACCCACTCGACTTGGCGTCTATTCGGTGCTGGTTAGAGCCGAGAGAGGCTGGATCTGTGGCAGTCAGATTTTTCACTTTTGTTTTCAATTGAATAAGTCGGGATTTTCATTGAAGTGCCTATAGTGCTATTCTTTAAGCCGATCACTCATGAGATAACTAGACTATTTGGGAAAGTCATTAAGGGATTTTAATGTAATAGACTTGAGAATTCGATCAAGAATCGACCGCTTGACTATGTTAGTCTACAAGGGTCATTGCGACATAGTCCAAAATCTACTAGAGACTAGAGATAGGTCGATTCGACCGAGGTGTGTAATTAGGCATGGGTGATTCCATATAATTGTAAAATTCTTGTCGATCGATACTAAATCGATTTTTTTATCGTTTTGGTACCCATGTGTCCGTAAATAAGACCTCGAGATTTTCACGACAATCGAGAGTTGTCAACAAATCAAAATGTACATTGTGGGTCGAAAATAATCAACCACGGATCAATTGCACTAAAAATTCCTAAAAACTACTCGGTAGTTTAGGTCACATTAAAATTGCGCTAGATTGAAATTAATCGCGAAATTTAATCCGATTTCAGAAATTGAAAATTCTATCGTGTCACAATTAATTTTAGGACCGTCGATGCATCCTCTCAAGACCTTTTGATGAATTTGAAATTTTGGTGGGAAATTCAAATTACAGTAAGCAAAGTGAAATGGGGAAAGGCCGTAATGTAAAGGGATTTTGGTCTTTAATGTGGAACCTTTGGAGATGAGAATTATAATGATTTAAATAAGGCTTTATCCTTGTTAGCTAAGGTTAAGAATTGGTAAAATGAAAAAGGGAAAAGCTAATGGAAAGGATGCCAAATTCAGATGTAGGCACACCAAAAGGAATTCCACCACCATTTGAATTTCGTTTGAGGAGGATAAGTTTGCTTTGGAGTGGTGGGCCATATGAAAGTGCAATGGCTTAGTTTCCATGAAAAAAAAACAGCAAAGGTTGTGGAAATATGGAGGGGGGAACCTCCATGGTCCTTTTTCTCCTTCTCCTCTCCCTATCCATGCGATCCCTTCCCCCTCCTTGCGCCGTGTGACCACATCTCTCTCTCCCTCTTTTTCTCTTCATTTCCTTTTCCTTTCCTTTTCCCCCTGCCATAAAGTCCCTTGTCTTCTTCTCCCTTAAGCCGTTCGGTCTCCCCTATTTCTTCTTTGCCCAACAACACAGCAGCCAAAAATAGAGGAGAGCTCTGTTTTAGCACTGCAGATTCTTGGATCAATAGAAGCACCGACCAAGCAGCCCCCATGTCCCATTTCTCTTTTGTGTGGCCGTTAATCACTTCTCAACCATCCTCACCAGCAATCCGGCAGTCCATAAAAACCGGCGAAATTTCTGCATCTCTCCATTGGAAGCTCAACACCGTTGTATACAGGTGCTGCAACGTTTCCACCACCCATCCCTCTTCCATTTTGGCTCACCACTCTCACCGAAAATAGCCATCCCTTCGTTGTTATTGTTGCCCTGTCACTGGGACCCCTGCTGCGTCGATGCAGCCCACCAGTCGATTGAACCACCTCATCGTGTAGCTGCCTCACCTCTAAGGAGCTCGTGCCACCATTGCTCGACCTGGTCTAACCAAGAAAGCTGCTCCACAGCAATAGGCCGAGGCCTTGTAGGCCCGTGCCAGGCCAACTAGAGCTACTCTGGCCCCCAACAGCTGAGACCTCGCTACCGCCACTTCGCTATCGCTGGAAATCTTTGGTTTTAGCTTAGGTGAGTTAGTTTTCCCTAATTGTTGATTAGGAGCTAAGTACATTTATTAAGTGTTAGATTAAGTTTAGTTAAGATTAGTAATTAGTTTGGTTAGGGTAAAGGCTAGTTAGTTAAGTTAGTTAAGTTAGAACTAAATAGTTAGATTAGTTAGTTAAGTTGGTTAGGTTAGTTAGTTAGAAATCTAAATACTAAAATAACATTTTAGACTAAGAGATTAATGTAAGGAATTAATTTAATTAAGTGTTTGAATGGTGGCTTTAAAGTATGAGCAATTATAAGTGGTAGTAAACTTGGTAAATAGCAATTAGGTGAATAATGGATTTAAATAATTTAATTAATTATTTAATATATTTTCCGAAAATTATACCGGGATAGCCGGTGACTGGAATTTCTTGTTGATTGTAGTGGTATGCTCAATTCATACAATTGATTGGTGAATAGTTAAATTAAGTGATGATTATTAAATGTAGGGCATTTATCTCAAGTGTGGTAACTTCGCTATTTAATTAGAAAATGCCAGGGATTGAAATTCTATATTGAAAGTTGGTTTTAAATACTATATAAACCATGGAACTTTATGAGATAAATTACACAATTTTCTGGATCGAACGGTCCGTATGTTTTCGCCTAATTATTTTACCATATATTTTTAAAGGTGAGAAAATAGGCCAGGAGCACTATTTCATTTGAGATGTTTGAGCGTAAAGCTTGGTAACCTTAGCCGAAATGGGGTGAATGTATAAATGATATGAAAATCTGTCATGAGCCTTTGGGGCTGGACGATGCTCCTTCGGGAATACCTTAAGTCAATGGATGCCGATCACAGTGGATGCTGAGCCGATGCTCCTAATCGGAATGTCGTGTAGATGTAAACATTGCCATGCTCGATGGTGCAAGATGATGTCCGGTCATGCCGGAAGACCGCTAACTGTTGAGTTGGCCGTGGCCGGTGCGTCGAAGTCAATTGAGACTTATGAACAATTGAAATTGAGGGACCTAATTAGGAGACAGAATTGTGTGATGCGGTATGTGACATACTATAACAATTTAGTCTAGTAATTTGGGGCCCGTGTGATTGTGATGATAAGTACGCCTATGCATAGACACATGTTGAAATGTTCTTATGATTTGCGATCTTAATACAGTTATATACGATTTGATTGATACTGACATGCAGGAAAGAATGCGGGTGTTAAGAGAATTTTGGGAAATGTGGTTAGAATGCATGTGGGTGTACTTTTCTCCTAATCGGGATTTAGGGGACGGACTCATTGAGATGTCGTCTCACCCATTCATGGGCTAAATTTTTCAAGTCCTTAGATGGAAGATTGTCAAGCCAAATGCAAAGGGTTGCAAGAAGTGGAGTATGGGTTTGTATGCGGCCTCTTCTAGATGTTGACAAGTCTTCCATCTGATTCGGATAATGGGTTACGGCTCACCCAAGACTATTGAAAAGTCTAGCAGGGTCATAGGGAGAGACTTGATCCCATGAATGAGAAGCTTAGAGCGTAGATAGCTTAGAAGCTCTTCTTTTTTAAATAGACCCATGTTATGTTAGACTTTTATGTATATAAACCCTACTGTAGAAATATGTGTGTTTGGTGGAAATATAATCCTATGTTTTCTATCCCATTTCGGTGTTGTTTGGAGGTTATTATTACATTTCTGCTTGTGTGATAATTAAAGTGGTATCGAGCAAGTTAGTGTATGGAGTGATAAGATGTGATGAGTCATGGAATAGTTAGTAGGAAAGCCTTTTAATATATTAATGCATGTGATTGATAGTTGAATGGTAACTTATTTGTGAGTATCACTCAGGTTCTAATTATGTGTGGAATTGGAAGCAGGTGTCTATAAAGAACCCGCACCATGAATGAGCAAGAGCAAAGAATGCCTAGAAAAATGGCGATTTGACTCATTACTCGGGCTAGGACGCCGACCAAAGTCGGTGCCCGAGGCAATAGAGGTAAAGCAACAGCTCAAGCCAATGCTAGTGGAATAGCACCACAGCCGATTTTGCCGGTTGGTGCTGGGGTAATAGCACCTAGTGCACCTGGTGATCCGAGAATCATTGGGATCATGCAGGTGCTAGAGGCAATGAGAGACTTGATAGGATAGCAGGCTCAGAATCAAGCTGCCGCCATTACCGCTGCCGTTACAGCTACCACTACTGCCGCTGCCAATGCCGCTATTGCCGCCGTACCTATCATCGCACCTGTTGCTGCACCTGCTAGGATTCCACCGAGAAACGTGATTTGGGAGAGACCTATACACAAATTGGTGGAACAGTTCTTGAAGTTGAGCCCGCCGAGATTCACTAGTGCGGGAGACCTAGAGACCACTTCACTCTGGATCCTAGACCTAGAGAAGGCCTTTGAGCTACTAAGGTGCACTGAGAAAGAGAAGGTTGTTCTCGCAATGTATCAGCTGCAGGGTAATGCGAATACCTGATGGAAGGCCAATCGAGGCATGGTATTTCCAGGAGGCATAATTCCGATGTGGAACGTGTTCCTCAAGCCTTCGATGAGAAATATTTTTCTGGTAGTGCTAAGGAGTAGAAGATGGAAGAGTTTCAACGCCTCCGCTAAGGTTCGATGATTTGTGGATAAATATGAAATCAAGTTTGCAGGTTTGTCTCAATATGCCCCAAGAAGGTTAGTGGAAGATCCTGAAGAGAAGGCGCGAAGGTTCAGAAATGGCCTTCGAATAGAGTTGAAGAACCCATTAGTACCTTTGGACTTAAGGGATTATAATGAAGTTTATAATCGGGCTCAACTGATAGAAAGAAATCTGAGTGAGCAAGTTGTTGCGTTAGGGTCGATGTTTAACCCAAACAGAAACATTAATAGATTTAGAGAGAGACCTATGACCGGTGGGAGATACCCTATCCCACTAGCAAGAAAGGTAGGGCGGGTAAATTAGCGCCGAGCAATAATGGAGCCTGTCGCACGTGGGAAGGGACATGGGTCGGCACCATGTCATACTAGAACAGAGCTCTGTTATGGATGTGGCCAATAGGGCCACTAGATCAGAGATTGTCCCCGACGACCAATGGGACAGCAGTTACCACCTCCCCCACCAATGGGTCAGAACTAGGGGTACGCACCCCTAAACGTACCGCAGGGTGAACCGAGCAAACCTCCAACATAGGGAAGGACGTATGCCATCACCAGAGGGTAGGCAAAGGACACACCTCATGTGGTCATAGGTACTGTTTCCTTAACGACCATTCTACGTATGCTTTATTTGACCTTAGTGCGACTCATTCATTTATAGCTGAACAATTTGTTAAGCTAGTAGGATTGAGTTCAAAACTATTGGAATCAATTGTTAGTATATCTACGCCGTTAAAAGATAAGGTGTTAGCTACGATGGGTTGTCCTTGTTGCATGTTAGCGATTAGTGAGCGAGAGGGGAAAATAGACTTGATAATCCTAGCCATATACAATTTTGACCTTATAATCGGCATGGACCGGCTCACTAAGCAACGAGCTAAGCTAGATTGTTATCACAAGGCAATTCAGTTTAACCCATTAGAGGGTGAGAGTTTCGAGTTTATTGGGAGTCAAGAAGGACCCTCGATTTCCCTAATCTCGTCACTAGAAGCAACCCGGTTGTTAGACAGGGGTTGTTAGGGTTACCTAGTGACTATCGTAGACACGACAATTGACGAGCGTAAGATAGAAGATATCGTAGTAGTGCAAGAATTTTAGGACATGTTTCCAAACGATTTGCCAAGCCTATCGCCAGAAAGGCAAATCGAGTTTGTGATTGAGTTAGCCCTCGGGATGGAGTCGATCTTTAAGGCCCCTTACCGGATGGCTTTAACAGAACTGAAGGAATTGAATGTACAAATGCAGGAACTGTTGGATAAGGAATTTATACGCCCTAGTGCGTCACCCTAGGGGAGCACCAGTTTTGTTTGTGAAAAAGAAAGATGGTTCATTGCGTCTGTGCATTGATTATTGGCAACTCAACCAGGTGACAATCAAGAATAAGTACCAGTTACCTCGGATAGACGACTTATTTGACCAGTTGCAAGGAGCGTCGATATTTTCTAAGATCGACCTAAAAACAGGATATCATCAATTGAGAATTAGAAAAGATGACATGCCGAAGTCGGCTTTTCGCATTCGATATGGCCATTACGAATTTACTATAATGCCGTTCGGACTAACGAATGCCCCAGCTGCTTTCATGGATTTGGTGAATAGAGTATTTAAAGAATATTTAGATCAGTTCGTAATCGTGTTTAGATCAGTTCATAATCGTGTTCATCGATAATATTTAAGTGTATTCTAGAAGTCCTAAAGAACATGAAGGACACTTGAGATTGGTACTACAGACTCTAAGAACTCACAAGTTGTATGCCAAGTTTAGTAAATGCAAGTTTTGGTTGACTCGTGCTGCTTTTCTCGGTCATGTGATTTCGGTAGAAGGAATATCCATGGACATATCCATGGACCTAAGCAAAATCGAAGCAGTAATTGATTGGCCAAGACCGACTACTGTAACAGAGATCATAAGTTTTCTAGGTTTAGCAGGATATTATAGATGATTCGTGGAAGGGTTTTCAACGTTAGGGTCACCGTTGACTTGACTTCTAAAGAAGGAAAATAAATTCGTATGGAGAGATAAGTGCGAGTGTAGTTTTCAGGAGCTTAAGCAAAAGTTGACTATCACACCTATGTTGACATTACCATCCGGTCCCGGAGGGTACGAGATCTATAGTGACGCGTCATTCAGAGAACTGGGTTGCATGTTGATGCAACATGGTAGAGTTGTTACATACACGTCCCGTCAGTTGAGACCTCACGAGTAGAATTACCCGACGCATGACTTAGAACTCGCGGCAATCATTTTCGCTTTGAAAATTTTGAGACATTATTTGTGTGGAGAAAGATTCCAGATATTCATGAACCATCAAAGTCTCAAGTATTTATTCTCTCAGAATGAGTTGAATATGAGATAGCATCATTGGATGGAACTTCTGAAGGACTATGATTGTGATATTTTGTATCACCCTGGAAAAGCAAATAAAGTCATTGATGCACTGAGTTGGGAGTCTTCAGTGGCCCAGATGGTACTCAAGGAATGGGCTTTGATCAAGAAGGTTAGAGATTCAGATTTCAAGTTTAAGGTAGGCCACATTTCAAATCTTATGGCCACCCTCAAAGTTGAACCAAAACTACAAATGAGGATCAAGACACTTCAATTGATCGACCTTGAGGTTCGTGATACGAGCTTAAAGATCCAAAAATGGTCACCCGGCAGGTACAAAAATATATCAAAACGGGAGGAGGTTAGAAAGAGAAAACCAGACTTCCACATTTCAAAGTAAAGAGGGTAAGGAAGAGAAAATTGAAGACGAAACCTTGAGGTTCCACAATGTAGATGTTCTATCACACCTCCTCAAGATTTCTTACAAATATAGGACGATTATGTGTACTCAATGATACTTTATGAGCTTAAAGAGGAAATCATCAATCTGTTCGCCCATACAATCAAGATCTCGGTTTTCATAAGTAGAACCTTCCAAGAATAAGCACATCATGGCAGCCACGAGATCTTCTCCAGTTGATAAGGTATTCACCCTAGCATAGTACAAAAATGTATCAAAATTTGCGTCAACACTATTGTTTATTTAGTATGAAAACAGACATAGCCAAGCACGTTGCCAAGTGTTTGATGTGCCAGCAAGTAAAGGCTTAGCATTATAAACCGGGAGGACTTTTACAACCTCTCAAGATCCTCAAGTGGAAATGGGAACATATCACAATGGATTTTGTGATAGGCTTACTGAGGAGTTAGATGGGTAATGATTTCATTTAGGTCATGGTCGACAGACTAATGAAGTCGGCCCACTTCATCGCAGTACGGAAAGACCTTGATTTAGATAGGTATGCAAAGCTGTATGTCCGTCAAATTGTTCGTCTGCATGGAGTGCTTGTGATTATTACGTCCAACCGAGACTTGAGATTTACAGCTGCATTTTAGAAAAATTTGTGGACTGCCTTAAGAACGAAGCTGCGGTATAGTATGGCTTATCATCCTCAAACGGATGGCTAATCTGAGAGGACGATTGGGAGGAACAACTTCATCTCGTCGAGTTTGCCTACAACAATAGCTACCAACAAAGCATTCAAATGGCTCCTTTTGAAGCGTTGTATAGCTAGGTGTGTAGAACGCCGGTGTGTTGGAATGAAGTCGGAGAACGGAAGCTCACAGGCCCAAAGTTAGTTCAGCAGTCGGTAGATGCTGTTAGAGTTATCAGAAATAGATTAAAGACTACTCAAAGTCGCCAGAAAAGCTACGTCGACAAGCGTTGAAGACCACTGGAATTCCAAGTTGGCGAGCACGTCTTTCTGAAGGTGTTGCCAATGAAGGGTACTTAACACTTCGGCAAGAAAGGAAAATTAAGTTCGAGGTACATAGGTCCCTTCGAAATTCTAGAAAGAATAGGAACTTTGGCATATTGCCTTGTGCTACCGCCGAGACTTGCTTAAGTTCATAATGTCTTCCACATGTTGATGCTAAGGAAGTTTGAACTTGACCCAACCCATGTTAACACTCGAAATTTTCGTCGACATTTTAAACAAGCATTTTGCAAAAAATGTAAAAGATAAAAAAAAAAATTGAAATGAAAAAAATGAATGAAAACATTATTAAAAAAAAAAACAGAAAAACGGACTCTCTCATTCTCTCTCGGGGATTCTCTCACTCACGGATTCTCTCTCGGTCCTCCCTCTCTCCATAACCGCTCGATGGAGCTTCCATGGCAGATCTGGAAACCCTAATCCTTCTCCTCCGTTTCCATCGTCACATCTTTCCGGTTCCCATTGTCGGACTTGTCGCCCGGAATTAGAGAGCGGCTAGTTTCCGTTTTCAATCCTCCTCCAGATCTTCTCAAGCCCCAGAAGACAAAGCAACTGCCGGCTAAGGAACTCGAGGAGCAGGGCTCATATCCGAAGCCAACTGGCGATGGTGACGACAGAGGTGGCGATGATGGCAGCGATGACAGCGGCTCCCGATCTGTGGCTCGATCCGGCTCTCCTTCGGATTCAACTCTTTCTCTGCAAATCACCCTCTTTGGCTCTCGGGATATAGCTCTTTCTAGGAGACCTGCCTCATCTCTCGCCGTTTTCGGATATAAAAGGCAAAGCATAGCGATCGGCAATTGTGATTGGAGGATTCATCCATTGTTCGAAATCCGCGACACCGGAGTTTAACTTCTCAGATCTAACACTTTTTTCTGAAATCATCAGATCGGGTACCATTGTAGTTGCTGGAGTGTCATTGTCTCCAACGAGTTCTCTCTGCGATTCCATTGTCATTCAAGGCCCTTCATTGTTTTTCTTCAAGGTATCGCTTATGCTTCATTTCTGTTGCTTCATATGTGAGATAGAAACCGAGAACTCTGGAGTGAAAACGTCTTATTGAGGATATGCTGCGATTTTAATTGATTGTGTTTCTACGAAAATGTCTTCAATCAAGTTCCCTAAGAGCATACTTGATGCTTGGTGTTTTCTAAACATACTTAGGTCATATCATATTTGAATCTCGTTTGATGAGAATATCATGCATCCATTTGGCTAATTGCAATTGAAATTTGTCAAGCATGACATTCTTAGTTCCAAGTCACTTTGCAATGTTAATGACTTGTGTGACTTCTTTGCATTCTGATTTAGGGTTAAATGTTTACCCAAACCTTTTCGCATTCAACCTTATGTTATGTGCAAGTTTCACATTTTTGTACATTGTTTAGGTGGTCTTACAAACCTTTAAACATGCATTGTATTTTGTCCTGTTTGTGACTTGAATTTGCTAGATTCATGTCCATGTCTAATGTCTATGTCTATTCGTTATAATAATGATTTCTATGCGTTGTCTTAGTCATATAAGATGAGACAAGGGATCCTTGTTTCTTCGATTAGGTTTAGATTAGGACCCTGAAGATAGAGAAGGCGTGAAGGTGATAGAGGTCGATGTCCATTCCGACCGTTGTCATGTACTATTTGTTTTCTTGACATATGTCTTGGGTTCCATGCATTGTATAAAACCCGACGAGTTCCGAGTTTCCTTTCTTTCCCAATTGTTTTCTCTTTTATATTTTTAGAATTGCATGATTAGGTTTAACTACTTTTCTTGATTGTTTATTTCATGTCTTGCAATTTCATTTTCATTGTTTGTTTTCCTTTCATTTCTTAGGAATAGAAGAGAATGAAAGTAATCCACCACGCATGATCATTTAGTGTAGAATTGACGATCCTGAAAATATAAAAAGAAATGCATGAACATGTTAGAAAAACACAACATACTGTTTAAGTACCAAAAGGGCGTTAATAAAAATATTAGCGTAATCCAAGTCCCCGAACCTAGATATCTGGTTGCGTAGGAACCGAGGGAACTCTCCCGACCCTCAATTGGGTTTTCTAGCCGACCTCCAAAGAATGAGGCTAGTGGCAACTCCTGAATATTCTTAGGTTGTTAAATAATTAGACTGCATAAATAAGCCCGTTGTCACGCGGGGTACAAGCTTGGGAGAGCTCGTGATCTCGTGAGGGAACTCTCGTGATCAAGTACCCCTAAACCCGACCTTTCCCACCTTGGACATTTCGAGGGCAACGAGATCGGGTCACGACAACCCACATGTTAAATTTTGAAGAATTAGACGTGAACACCAGGGTGTTATATGAGAAGAGACCAATTCAGATTGTGGATCAAAAAGAGCAAGTATTACGTACCAAAGCGATTTCGTTGGTCAAAGTGGTTTGGCAACACCACGGCACAGAAGGAGCAACCTAGGAAAGTGAGGACACAATGAAACAACAATACCCTTACCTTTTTTATTTGAGAGATGTAACGACTTAAATTTCGAGCACGAAATTTTTATAAGAGAGGAAGAGTTGTGGCAAGTCTGATTTTCCACTTCTATTTTCAATTGAATAAGTCGAGCTTTTCATCGATATGCCTATAGTGCTATTTTCTGAACCGATCACTCATGAGATAACTAGACTATTTGGGGAAGTCATTAAGGGATTTTAATGCAACAGACTTGAGAATTCGACCAAGAATTAACTGTTCGACCGTATTAGTCTGCAAGGGTCATTGTGGCGCAATCAAAAATCTATTAGAGACCGGAGATAGGTCAATTCGACTGAGGTATGAAATTAGGCATGGGTGATTTCACCTAATTGCAAAATTCTCGTCGATTGATACTAAATCGATTTTTCTGTTGTTTTGGTATCCTGTACTCGAAAATGACACATTGATATTTTCATGACAACCGAAAGTCACCAATGAGTCAAAAATGTACATTATGGCTCGAAAAAAATCGACTACGATCAATTGCATCGAAAATTCTTAAAAATTACTCGGTAGTTTAGGTCACACTAAAATTGCGTCAAATTGAAATTAATTGCGAAATTAATCCGATTTTCAGAAATTGAGAATTCTACCGTGTCACAATTAATTTTAAGACCGTCGATGCATCCTCTCAAGACTTTTTGACGAATTTGAAATTTTGGTGAGAAATTCAAATTACAGCAAGCAGAGTGAAATGGGGAAAGGCCGTAATGTAAGGGGATTTGGTCTTTAATGTGGAACTTTTAGAGATGAGAATTATAAGGATTTAAATAAGGCTTTATCCTTGTTAACTAAGGTTAAGAATTGGTATAATGAAAAAGGGAAAAGCTAATGGAAAAGATGCCAAATTTGGATGTAGGCACACCAAAAGGAATTCCACCACCATTTGAATTTCATTTGAGGAGGATAAGTTTGCTTTGGAGTGATGAGCCATATGAAAGTGAAATGGCTTAGTTTCCATGGAAAAGAAAAACAACAAAGGTTGTGGAAATATGGAGGGGGACCCTCCATGGTCCTTTTTTTCCTTCTCCTCTCCCCATACGGGTGATCCTTTCCCCCTCCATGCGCCGTGCAACCACATCTCTCTCTCCCTCCCTCTCTTTCTCTTCCTTTCCTTTTCCTTTCTTTTTCCCCCTATCGTAAAGTCCCTTGTCTTCTTCTCCCTTAAGTTGTTCGGTCTCCCTTGTTTCTTCTTTGCCGACAACACAGCAGCCAAAAACAAAGGAGAGCTCTATTTTGGCACTGCAGATTCCTGGATCAATAGAAGTATCGACCAAGTAGCCCCCATGTTCCATTTCTCTTGTGTGGCCATTAATCACTTCTCAACCATCCTCACCAGTAGTCTGGCAGTACATAGAAATCGGCAAAATTTTTGCATCTCATTGTCAGAAGCTCAGCGCCACTGTATACAAGTGCTGCAGCATTTCCACCGCCCATCCCTCTTCCGTTTCAACTGACCACCCTCACCGGAAACAGCCATCCCTTCGTTGTTGCTGCTGCCCTGCCGCCGGGACCCCTGCTGCACTGGTGCAGCCCACCAGTCGACCAAACCACCTCATCGTGCAACTGCCTCGCCTCTAAGAAGCTCGCACCGCCACCGCTCGGCCTAGTCCGATCAAGAAAGTTGTTCCACAGCAATAGGCGAAGGCCTTGCAGGCCCATGCTAGGCCAACCGAAGCTACTCCAGTGCCCCCAACGACCGAGACCTCGCTACCGCCGCTTTGCCGTCGCTAGAAATCTTTGGTTTTAGCTTAGGTGAGTTAGTTTTCCCTAATTGTTGATTAGGAGCTAAGTACATTTATTAAGTGTTAGATTAAGTTTAGGTAAGATTAGTAATTAGTTTGGTTAGAGTAAAGGCTAGTTAGTTAAATTAGTTAAGTTAAAACTAAATAGTTAGATTAGTCGATTAAGTTGGTTAGGTTAGTTAGTTAGAAATTTAAATATTAAAATAGCATTTTTGACTAAGAGATTAATGTAAGGAATTAATTTAATTAAGTGTTTGAATGGTGGCTTTAAATTATGAGCAATTATAAGTGGTAGTAAACTTGGTAAATAGCAATTGGGTGAATAATGGATTTAAATAATTTAATTATAATTTAATTCATTATTTAATATATTTTCCGGAAATTATCTTTTGGGATAGCCGGTGACCGGAATTTCTTGTTGATCACAATGGTATGCTCAATTCATATAATTGATTGGTGAATAGTTAAATTGAGTGATGATTATTAAATGTTGGGCATTTATCTCAAGTATGGTAACTTCGGTATTTAATTAGAAAATGCCAGGGATTGAAATTCTTATATCGAAAGTTGGTTTTAAATACTATATAAACCATGGAACTTTATGAGATAAATTACCCAATTTTCTGGATCAAACGGTCCGTATGTTTTCACCCAATTATTTTACCGTATACTTTTAAAGGCAAGAAAATAGGCCAGGAGCACTATTTCATTCGAGATGTTTGAGCGTAAAGCTCGATAACTTGGGCCGAAATTGGGTGAATGCATAAATGATATGAAAATCTGTCATGAGCCTTTGGGGTCGGACAATGCTCCTTCAGAAATGCCCCAAGTCAACAGATGTCGATCGCAGTGGATGCTGGGCCGATGCTTTTAATCGGAATGCCGTCTAGATGTAAACGTTGACATGCTCGATGGTGCAAGACGATGCCCAATCATGCCAGAAGACCGTTAATTGTTGAGTTGGCCGTGGCCGGTGGGTCAAAGTCAATTGAGACTTATGAACAATTGAAATTGAGGGACCTAATTAGGAGACGGAATTGTGTGGTGCGGTATGGGACATACCATAACAATTTAGTTTGGTAATTGAGGGCCCATGTGATTGTGATGATATGTACACCACACATGTTGAAGTGTTCTTATGATATGTGATCTCAATATAGTTATATATGATTTGATTGATACTGACATGCAAGAAAGATGTGGGTGTTAAGGGAATTTTGGGGAAATGTGGTTAGAATGCATGTGGGTGTACTTTTCTCCTAATCGAGATTTAGGGGACGAACTCGCTAAGACGTTGTCTCACCCCTTCGTGGGCTAAATTTTCAGGTTTCTAGATGGAAGATTGTCAAGCCAGATGTAAAGGGTTGCAAGAAGTGGAGTATGGGTTTGTTTGTGGCCTCTTCCAGATGTTGACAGGTCTTTCGTCTGATCTGAATAATGGGTGACGACTCACCCAAGACTATTGAAAAGTCTAGCAGGATCATAGGGAGGGACTTGATCCCATGAATGAGGAGCTCGGAGCGTAGATAACCTAAAAGCTCTTCTTTTTGAAATAAACTCATATTGTGTTAAATTTTTATGTATATAAACCCTACTATAGAAATATGTGTGTTTGGTGGAAATATAATACTATGTTTTCTATCCCATTTTGATGTTGTCTGAAGGTTATTATTACGTTTTAGCTTGTGTGATAATTGAATGGGTCAGCAACAATTCCTAGAATATTGCAAATTTTTATCGACTACTAAGGGATGCACACATGTGCTCGAGGTTCGGGTGGTGACATCCTCGCCTAAAGTGGTATCAGAGCAAGTTAGTGTATGGAGTGATAAGGTGCAATGAGTCATGAGATAGTTAGTAGGAAATGCTTTTAATATATTGATGCATGTGATTGATAGTTGACTGGTAACTTATTTGTGAGTATCACTCAAGTTCTAATTATGTGTGAAATTGGAAGCAGGTGTCTATAAAGAACCCGCATCAGGAGTGAGCAAGAGCAAAGAACCCCTAGAAAAAGGGCGATTGGACTCATTACTCGGGCTAGAACATCGACCAGAGTTGGTGCCCGAGGCAATAAAGGTAAAGCGCCGACTCAAGCCATCGCTAGTGGAGTAGCACCACAGTCGATTCTGCTAGTTGGTGCTGGGATAGCAGCACCTAGTGATCTGGGAACCATTGGGATCATGCAAGCGCTAGAGGCAATGAGAGACTTGATGGGACAGCAGGCTCAGAATCAAGCTGCCGCCATTATCGCCGCCGCTACAACTACCGCTATTGCCGTTGTTGCCGCCATACTTGTCGCTGCACCCGTTGTTGCACTTGCTAGGATTCCACCGGGAAACATGGTTGGGGAGAGACATATACACAAACTGGTGGAACAATTCTTGAAGTTGAGCCCATCGAGATTCACTGGTGCGGGAGACTCAAAGGCCGCTTCACACTGGATCCTAGACCTAGAGAAGGCCTTTAAGCTACTAAGGTGCACTGAGGAAGATAATGTTGTTCTTGCGGTGTATCAGCTACAGGGTAATGCGAATACTTGGTGGAAGGCCAACTGAGGCATGGTATTTTTGGGAGGCGTAATTTCGGTGTGGAACGTGTTCCTCAGGGCCTTTAATGAGAAATATTTTTCTGGTAGTGCTAAGGAGTAGAAGATGGAAGAGTTCCAGCGTCTCCGCCAAGATTCGATAACTGTGGATAAATATGAAATCAAGTTTGCAGATTTGTCTCAATATGCCCTAAGAAGGTTAATGGAAGATCCTGAAGAGAAGGTGTGAAGGTTCATAAATGGCCTTCGAACGGAGTTGAAGAACCCATTAGTACCTTTGGACTTAAGGGATTATAATAAAGTTTATAATTAGGCTCAACTGATAGAAAGAAATTTGAGTGAGCAAGCTGCTGCGTTAGGTCGAGGTTTAACCCGAACAGAAACATTAATAGATTCGGAAAGAGACCTATGACCGATGGGAGATACCCTATCCCACCTAGCAGGAAATGTAGGGTGGGTAAGTCAGCGCCGAGCAATAATGGAGCCTGTCGCTTCTATCGGAAGCGACATGGGTTGGCACCATGTCATACTAGAATAGAAGCCTATTATGGATGTGGCAACAAGACCCCTAGATTAGAGATTGTCCCCAACAACCAATGGGATAGCAGTTACCACCTCCCCCACCGATGGGTCGGAACCGGGGGTACGCACCCCCCAACCCACCGCAAGGTGAACCAAGTAGACCTCTAACATAGGGAAGGACATATGCCATCACCAGAGGGCAGGTAGAAGATGCACCTAATGTGGTCACAAGTAATGTTTTCCTGAACGACCATTTTGCGTATGCTTTATTTGACCTTGATACGACTCATTCATTTATAATTAAACAATTTGTTAAGCTAGTAGGGTTGAGTCCAGAAAATCAATGGTTAGTATATCTATTCCGTTAAAGAATAAGGTGTTAGTTACGATGGGTTGTCATGGTTGCATGTTAGCAATTCGTAAGCGAGAGGGGATGTCACGCCCGATCCCCGACCACGTGCCCATCCTTCGCCTGGTCGATTAAAAGCAACGTCCCGAACGCATCGCCGACCCTTTTCTTTTTAATACGCATGTGGAAGCAGACAATAATCTCCAGACAATAAAACATTGGGATATAAAAGTAGGCCATAATTTTCACAACATGAAAACACATAACCACACTTTTATACAAGGTAAACTATAGTATAATACAATACTATTCACAAGTTTGATCTAATATAAATTCGATCAAAACCCAAGGTTTGCAAAACATGATGGGATTTCAGTCCTCATTCGGGTTGTACTCAGGATCCTCCTTAAGGTCATCCTCCTCCAACTCCTCTTCACTAAGCTCGTTTTCTTCCAGCTCCTCTTCTTCTTCCTGTTCGTCCTCGAGCTCTTCTTCTTCAAAATTCACATTTGGCTCGTCCTCAGCTTCCTCTGCTATAGGCTTTGCCTCTAGCCATTCCCACTCTTGATCCTCCTCCTGTCCCTCCTCTTGCTCAACTATCTCTCCTTCTTCTGGCATGCTCCAGTTGGATCCTACTGCTGAGTACACAGGTGACTCAGTATTGCTCTCGAGTTTCGGGTCCTTTGCATTTGCTACCGGCCCATCCTTGTGATCGGCTGTCCCCTTCCCGAATGCCTCTCTAGGACAAACATGGGCACATCCTCTTTTGGTATGGGACCCTCTCTTCTTTGCCCATCATGGTACTCTTGATACCACAATCGGTACTTATGGAGTCTCAGGGCATCTTTTCCCACGTCAACCCAAATAGTCGACTGAATCAGGACATACTCCAGTCTTTCAGGATGAGGATGAATCGGGAAGTGAGTCCCCGTCTTTATGACTTCCACTAGAACACCAAAATGCCTAGGAGGACGAGGAGGTGGAGGTGTTGTTATCTAGGGTCCTGAAATGATTATGCAATAACTATTGAGACGACGTCTGAGCAGGTTCTACCCCCTAAGACTCGATTAGTAAACCAATACGCTAATCGGGCTACCCACGCACGCACGAGTCAAAGGACTTACCTTAGCCTCAGATTCCACCTACATATTAGCACAATTTAATAGACACCCAAGCAATCACATCACAAATCGATATCTCGATCAATTGACCTAGTCAATTGCATGTCATTTCAATCAATACTATATATTCCCCACTCAACGATGGAACATCTAGACATCGAGCCTACGTGCATTCTCCATGATGACATATCCAGTCTCTGAGCCCACGTACATTTCCTATTCGCCAAAATGACATACTTAAACATTTGGCCCACATGCATTCTCCAAGGCACTAGTTCGCCAAGGTGATGCATCAAGTCACCGAGCCCACATGTCCTTTAAGATGCCATACTGAATCAGCGAGCCCACGTGCATTCTTCAAGGCGATGCATCAAATCACCGAGCCCATATGTCTCTTCAAGATGCCAAATGTACTCATTGAGATCACATGCATTCTCCGAGGTAATGCATCAAATTACCGAGCCCACGTGTCTCTTTCAAGATGCATTCTCTCAAGTGATAGACCAACTCACCAAGCCCATGTGCCTTCTCCGAGGTGATGTATAACCTACCATGGATCCACTATACACAAGCCCAATTTCCCAGATGACGTGCCTAGTCATTGGGTCCGCATACATCTTACATACACACTTTCATTTCCACAATTTCCATTACGATCGATAGTCTACCACAATACCTTTGTCACTAACAACTGATACCCAATTACTCAAATCAATTAAATTTAGGAATAATCCCTAAAAATCCACAATTAAATTAATTTAGCACAACGTAGAACAAAATTAAATAAACGGATTGCACCACGACAATCAACATAAAATTTCGGTCGTTGGCTATACCAATTTTTTTTTTCCAAAAAATAAATAATTAATTAATTTAATTTTGAAAATTAATAATTAAATACTAAAAATCCAATTTAGGCCCGTAAGCCTAACTAAAGCCCGAGACAGGTTAGGAAAATCCTGAGATACATTCAATAATTAATATAAGCTATTCCCTAGCTAATTACGCTAGTCAAATGCCTAACATGTATCATAATTAATTAATAATCACTAATCTACTCTAATCTACCCACATAATCCTACTTAATTAACACTAATCAATCCTTAAGCATAATTAGAAAACTAAGCAAGGATTAGTGAGCAAAACTCACATGAATAACGCGCAAGCCAAATCAAACCGACGGGAACGACGTGGGGAATGCTTTTCTCCAAAGCGAGCCTAGGAACCGAGGCCCGGAATACCTCAAAATGAGCCAAAGAGGTGGCTGGAAACCCACTCTGAAACTTGCTAATCTTTGTTGGAAATTGAAGAAAAACCACTCGGTTTATGCGGGACTTGCTCGGGAAGGAAGGAATAGACCAAACCGAGCCTTGGTGGGGCTACCAAGGCTTTATTGGTGAAGAAACAAAGAAGACCAGCTTTGGTTGAGCTTCCACAAACCAAAAATAGTAGCTGGACAGCAGCTGGTGCGTAGTGAGGCAGCGCACGCGCGAAGGGCGAGGGCAGCGGTTCGGCGCGGCAATAGGCAACTTGGTGTGGATAGCTGCTGCTCTCTTCCTTATTGTGCTGGTGGCAAGCAAGAATGAAGGGGAGAGGGAGAGTGTCGACCAAGAGAGAGTGAGGGAGAGACGAGAGAGAGTGGGCCATCCTTGCCAAATTTTTCCACAAAAATATCTTCTAAATTCATCCTAGGCCAAGTATATTTCCCTTGGTTCAAAATCAGCCAACACCACTTACTTTAGGACTCTTGAAATGGTCCAAAAAGACTAGGCCTAGGGGAGATACAAATTTGATGGGGCTTTGGCTTCAATTGACTTCAATTCCTCTTGATTCTCTCTTAATGGACTCTCATAATTTCCAATTGATATCTCATTTATCAAATTGATAATTTTTCTCATCCAAGAATCCCTCATGCTTCTCAATTTCGCCACTAAAAATAATCTCGGGCCTTGATCAAACAAAGATGGTCATAAACCGACTTTTTCTCAAAAAGTCTCGATTGTCTAGAAAAATCTTCTAAGACAGAGTCATGGGTCCTAGAATTTATTGTAACATGACAGAATCTTCAATTTCTAAAATCGGACTTAAATTGACGGTTAATTTCCATTTGAAGCGTTTTTAGCGTGACCTAGACTATCGAGTAGTTTTCAGAACTTTTTAGGGCAAATAACTTATGGTCGATTTTTTCGAGCCACAATGAACCCACTCGACTCAATGGTGACTTTGGATTGTCGTGAAAATCTCGAGAATTCAATTACGAACACAAGGTACCAAAACGACAAGTAAAATCATATCGGTGCCGGTTGATGAGAATTTTCCAATTTAGTGGAGTCACCCACGATCGGCCACACATCCTAGTTGAACATACCTATCTTTGATCTCAAATCGATTTTTAACCGTACCGTAATGACCTCTAAAGATAAGTACAATCGAGAAGCCGATTCCTGGTCAAGTTCTCAAGTCTATTTGCTTTAAAGTCCTTAATAGCTTCCCCAGATAGTCTAGTTATCTCGAGAGTGATCAACTTTGATATCAGCCCTATAGGCGCGTCAATAAAATGCCCGATTAATTCAGTAGAAAATAGGATTGAAAAATTGGGATGTCACAACGGAAAATAGACTTGATAATCCTAGCCATGTACGATTTTGACCTTATAATTGTCATGGACCGACTCACCAAGCAACGAGCTAAGTTGGATTGTTATTGCAAGGCAATTCAATTTAACCCATTAAAGAATGAGAGTTTCGAGTTTATTAGGAGTCAAGGAGGACCCTCGATTTCCCTAATCTCGTCACTAGAAGCAACCCGATTGTTAGACAGGGGTTGTCAAGGTTACCTAGCAACTATCGTCGACACGACAATTAATGGGTAGAAGATAGAAGATATCGCAATAGTGCAAGATTTCTGAACGTGTTTCCAAAAGAGTTGCTAGGCCTACCACCAAAAAGGAAAATAGAGTTTGTGATTGAGTTAGCCCTCGGGACGGAGCCGATCTCTAAGAACCCTTATCGGATGGCTTTAACAAAACTGAAGGAATTAAAAGTGCAAATGTAGGAACTATTGAATAAGGGATTGATACGCCTCAGTGCGTCACCCTGGGGAGCACCAATTTTGTTTGTGAAAAAGAAAGATGGTTCGCTGCACGTCTGTGCATCGATTATCGACAACTCAACCAGATAACAATTTGTTATTATTCACAAATAACTCTGAAATATTCATTTCACAAGCACAATTAACCATCGACATGGTAGATACAGGTGGAAAGAGATAACTATAAATTGTCCAAACTTATTTTTATTATTATTATAATGCTTCTGTTAAAATAATCAAATATTGAACTATGTCTTCACGTAACATCTTAAACTTTTAGAAAACTTAGTAGTGGTCCCATAAAATATCGCATGGTATCAAAGCAGAAAGTTTTCAATTCAAATCTTTCCAAACACGTATTTGCCTCTCCAATTATATATTTCACGCTTTAGGTTTAGGCTAAAGTCTAGCTTACACTTGAAGGGAAGTGTTAATTTAATTAAACATTAAATCACGTCTTCATCTAACAACTTAAGTTTTTAGAACATGAAGAGTGTTAGTTTAATGAAATATTAAATCACATATTTATCTAACAGTTTAAATTTTTAGAATAATTAATGGTGATCTCATAAAATCTCATGACTTAAGCTTACGATTTTTCGTTGCAATTTAGGGTTTCTCAAACTCTAGTCGGATAAACTTGTGGTGTACAAAAGTTAAATTCGCAGTGATCGGGAAAATACATAACAGAAAGTTCTTGAAAATGTCGCAGCTGTAGAAGCTTACATGGCGTCCTGTATATGGATACTCCTTTTCTTCTTCTTTTTTTCTCTTGCTTATTTGTGTGGATACGATTTGAGGTGCAAATGACCTTATATATTACTTAACTATCAATAAAGATAAAAATATATATATATATATATATATATATATATATATATGTATATACGGAACCCTTACTTCGGATGCACTAGCTAAAGAACCATGAAGGAAAACATCAAAATATATTAGGAAAAAGTATTTTAAGGAAGTGGGCTATTTTTAGAAAAGAAAATTAGCTTGAATTTTCGATCTGAATGAAGAAAATTAAATAGGAGTTTTGGAATGTATTAGATATCAGTTTGGTTGTCTAAACTCACGAGTTAATATACTGCAGAAGTCATGGGTGCTTGAAATAAAAAAACAAGCAAGAGCACACATGCTGCTACCCCTTTTGAAAAGCCAAAAGATTGGAAGTGAAAAAAAATCAATTTGAATGGGCTTATTCCAGCTCTCAATTTTTTTTCTCCATCTTCTAATTTTGCTAAGTTGTGATTCATCTTACTCAAGTCACATGGTCTTTTTGAATGAAAGAGCAATCGAATTTGAATATTGAGATTACCTACTCATTTCTTCAATAGGTGGGTCCTACTACCATTGTACAAATTCCGAAACTCAATTTATAAATAAATAAAAAAAGAGAAAATTCTCGTACTTGGGAAATCGAATATCTATTTCCTTCAAGTAAATTTGGAAAGAAAAAGAGAGAGGTAACTGGAAGGGAAAAAATCCAAATAAATTTAGACTATAATTTCACGTCTTGACTTTCTACTAATATTTATTATACAAAAAAAAAAAAATAATGTCAGCCCCCAATTATAGAAGTGTCGGTGGATGAAACGTGAGAAGAAAACAATCCTTCTGCGATTTCTCGAAGGAATTTCAACCGAGAGTAACAGGGATTTATTTCCTGTTTTCACGCTTAAAAAAATCCCATGGGTCATCGGAGCTTTTTTTGGCTTGTTCATGAGCTCAAACTCGAGATATAAGTAAACAAGTAAGGAAAGTAATTGCAATTGTATGTACTCATCTAAAATAACGAACCAATTATAACATTATCCAATCTAGGAAAAAGTATTGCAAAACCTATTATTCTATACGAAAGCAAGTAAATATTCATGCAAAAAAGGTTCGCGTTTGACAAAGACGTGATGAAGCCCAAGGCATACATAAGATATGCATCTTCGCTAGGACTAAGGGTGAGCATTTGTCCAGGGTCAATCTTGGACCGACCCTGGACCGGCCCAACTCTATCGGTCTTGGTCCAATTCTCAAGGAGACTAGAGTCGGTCATTGTCCTAATATTCCTGAATCAACACTATGTGGTTGGTCATCGATCCTAAGAGTTCCGGGTTAGTTCAACCGGACTAATCCTCGACTATATATATATAAATAATTTATAATTTTTTTATATAGAGAAAAACCTTAAAATAAATGGCGTCAACAACATTAAACAACTCTTTAGTAAGGAGTTCAAGTAATTTTACATTGTTCTTTAATAACTTAGATTTTTAATGTCTTTTACGGTGTCAATAATCATAATTTACAAAGCAAAAAAATATTTTTGTGAGGAGTCCTCATGGCGTCCAAAAAGGCATAAACAGCTCTTATGGCATCCTCCTCTAGTATTTGTTCTCTTTGTCTTATTTGTTATCTTAGTCTTCAATTTGCCAAAATCGAAATAAACAACTTCTCTGCTTGCCACTCGACACTCACCTCGCTCGCTTTGAGTCACTCATGTCGCTCACCGCTCGATGCTTGCTTGGCTTGTTGCTCCCCGCTTGACATTCGATGCTCATTTTGTTCGACACTTACCCCACTTGACCCTCACTGCTTGTCTTTCTTAACTAACCTTGCTCATCATCGAACCCATTGGGTCGGTACGGTCCTCGGTTGCCCTTTCAAGGAGTATAAAAAATGAAATAAAAAAAATTATTGGTTGGTCCTAGGTTGACCTTGAAACCGGACCAGACTAAACCGAACACATTGGGTTAGTTCGGTCCTCAATCGTTTTTTTTTTAAGGAGTACAAAGAATGAAATAAAAAATTATCGATTGATCTCGGGTTTACCTTAGAACGGGTTGACCTTAGAACCGAACTGAACCAATTGGGTAGATTCAGTCCTCAATCCCAAACTCAATAGGATCAGTCTTCGGTCCCAAAATTGAGGACCGACATTATGCGGGTTGATCCTAGGGTTAGGGGTGGACCGGCCCAACCCGGACCATGCTCACCCCTAGCTAGGACCCTTCTTTCTCGCACCTCGTCGCCGCCGAGCTCTGCGTAGATTCTCTGAGGCATGCTTTCTCTCTTTCTCTCTTTCTCTGACTTGGGGGTCACATCTGTATGCGCGAAGTTTCAATTCCCGATGATCGATTTTTTTTTAGTTCAAAAGTGAAAGGAGAGAGCTTCATCAAGATGCCATGTGTGTGTGGGTGCAGGTCATGGACTCTCTCTCTCTCTCTCTCTCTCTCTCTCTCTCTCTCTCTCTATGGCGGATACCTTGTAAAAATCTCCTATGGGGTTTCGTCATTGAATTGAAGAATCATAGTGATCCTCATATATTGTGGAGATATAATACGCGGAAATGACAGGATCTTATAATTTACGTCAACGCGAAATCACTAGAGAAATAAACAAGAAATAATAAGGACACTAGAAATTTACATAATTCGGTCAGAGTATCGGTACCTACATCCATGAGAATAGCCATCAGCAAATAAACCACTATAATCGAAGAATCAAAGTTTACAATTACTCAAACACTCAAGTGTTTCCCACACCTAGATTTAATTAAACCCCAATTAGATTTAATCCCAAACCCAAAATGTTTATAAATAAATAACTCACTTGGACATAAACTAATGACACAAAATTACCGTGCATTCAAGCTCAAAACAGAAATGCTTTACGTACGCCAAAATCAGGAACTTTGACGTTCATCTTTGGTCCATGTACATAAATCTTCGCGTTCCTTTGGAAAGCTTCGCATGGCTTCAAGGAAACTTGTGGCTCTTCTCAAAGCAGGACATGTGGCTTTTTTTTTTCTCTACTTTCGTTGGTTTCTTTTAAGCCACTCACGCAAGCCACACAAAAGGGAATTTGTGTGCCCAAGGTCAAATAGTTGACCTAGGCCCACCAGCTCCTTTACTTAGCAAGCTTCATGTGTAAGACTTCGCAGACTCCTTTCTTTATGTGCAAGGGCTTCGGCAGCTTCACTCCAAAGGGGAAAATTCCTTTTTTAACTATTTCTTCCTTTGTGGAGCTTTAAGGAGTCCAAGAAAATAAGGGTTTTTTCATTCAATTTGAAATTTACTTGGGAAATCTTTATCGACAAATTCAATTTAACAAATTGTTATCTGAATTCAAACTCGAGACATTAATTTAACAATTCTCCACTTGACTCGATGTTTGAAGCCAATTTATAGTGCTCATCATCCATGCTGCTCTCTCAATGCCCCGATGGGCGTTTACTCTCCATAGACGTTAATAGAGATCAAACAGAGCTTGAGCTTTGCCAAAGGAACAGACTTAGTCATCATATCTGCCGAGTTATCTACTGTAACAATCTTTTTTACAGTAACATTACCCTTAGCTATGACATATTGGATGAAGTGATACATGATGTTGATATGTTTCGTTCATTCGTGATAAACTGGATTATACGTTAAATATATCACACCTTGATTATCACAGTATATATCCACACTTTTCTGTTCTAAACCAAAGTCCGAAAGCAAACTTTGTAATCATATCACCTTCTTCACTACAAAGGTTAGTGCGATGTATTCTCAACCTCAATCGAAGACAAGGCAATATGATCCTGTAAGGATGATTTCCAACTAATTGCACCACCCGCTAGCGTAAACACATACCTTGCTAAAGATTTGCAATCATCCAAGTCACCGGCGTGATCTGAATCCACAAAACTAGTGGTCTCACTGCCATTGTTGTCATTTTGATACACTATACCCACATCTGTTATCCCCTTCAAATATCTAAGAATTCACTTCACAGCTTCTCAATGAGCTTTACTAGGACGCTTCATATAGCGACTAACCACGCTCACAGTTTATGAAATATCAGGTCCAGTGCACACCATAGCATACATAATACTACCCACGGCACTAGAATAAGGAACACGAGACATATGTTCCTCCTCCTCCTCAGTCTACGGTGACAATTTATCTAAAAGTTTAAAGTGCTTCGCTAAAGGTGTATTTACAGATTTTGCTGACTGCATATTAAAACATGTCACGATCTTCTCAATATATTTCTTCTGAAATAAATGTAAAACTCCTATAGTCTTGTCACGCAAAATCTCCATACCCAAAATTTTCTTTGTAACACCTAAATCTTTCATCTCAAATTTAGCATTTAACTACCTCTTCAGCACATCAATATTAGACATATTCTTAGCTGCTATCAGCATATCATCAACATATAAGAGTAGATAAATCAAATAACCATTCTCTAATCTCCTATAGTAAATGCAATTATCCATATGACTTTTTGAATAGTTTTGACTAGCCATGAAAGCATCAAAACGTTTATACCACTGCCTAGGAGACTATTTCAGCCCATACAAAGGTTTATTTAACAAGCAAACATGATCTTCCTTACCTAGAATAGTAAATCCCTCTGGTTGCCTCATGTAAATCTACTCCTCCAACTCACTGTGAAGAAACGCAATTTCCACATCTAGTTGCTCTAACTCGAGATCCTACAAAGCAACTAAGGCAAGTAAAACATAAATAGAAGTATGTCTTACCACAAGAGATAATACATTATTGTAGTCAATGCCCTCACACTATGTATACCCCTTCGCCACAAGTCTCGCCTTATATCTCGCTGCCTCGATACCGAGAATGCCCTCTTTCCGTTTGAAGACCCATTTACTTCCGACAATTTTTGGCTCTTGGGTACTTTAACTAGCTCTCATGTCTCGATTTCGAAGGAGTGATTCCATATATTCACTCATAGCCCCTAGCCACTTTGCGATGACTTCGAATTAGCCATCGCCTCGAGTAAGATGAAGGTTCATATGTCTCCACCTCATCACCTACAATCAATGCATAAGTAATATATGTATAACCATGACGTACTGGTGATTTAATTTGCCTTATCTATCTATCTGTGGCTATAGTGTGCTGCGGTTTTGTTGGTTTACTATCACCAACTTTAGGAACTGCGGCTTCATCTGCAATCTCAACTTATGGTACCTTTGAGGTCTCGAGTCTCCACCTGAAACTTCACCTCACTAATGACACCATGATTTGTCTTCTCTGCTAGTTATGTCTCAAAACTCCTCTTTTAAAGCATTGTAGTCTCGTCGAAGATCACATTTCTACTGATTAGAAAACCGAGTGATCTGGGATCGGTGCACCACAGCCGGTAGCCTTTCACCCTATGTGCATAACCCAGAAATATGCACTTCTTCGCTATCGGCTCAAGCTTACCATCACTCGCATGAGCATACGCAGAGCATCTGAAAATACGTAATCTTGAGTAATTAATAGATTTCCACATACTTCCTCAAGAGTCTTCCACTCGATAGTAAATGATAAAGATCAATTAATTAAGTAACATGACATGTTTACTACTTCGGCCTAAAATTTCTTACCAAATCTTGCATGCGAAAGCATGCATCAAGCTCACTCAAGCAAAGTTTTATTCTTCCATTCTACCACGCCATTCTGTTGTGGTGTCTCAAGTACTGTGTGATGTTTCACAATACATTCTTTCTCACAGAACTTAATAAAACCCCTACCATAGAACTCCATGCCATTATCAGTTCTTAGGCACTTGATTTGTTTATCTGACTACTTCTCAATCAACGCCTTAAATTTCTTGAACCGATCGAACACATCATATTTGTGCTTCAGAAAGTATACCCATACCTTCCTCGAGTAATCGTCAATAAATGTCAGCATATATCGAGCAACCAAAGACGGGTCCCAGACGTCTGAATGAATATATTCAATTAGTCATTTGGTCGAATGAATAGCTGTAGTAAACTTAATTTAGTGCTATTTCCCAAAGATGCAGTGTTCACATAAGTCCAACTTCCGTCTTCTAACCCTTCAACAACCCCTTTCACTTAGCATGGTCATACTTGCCTCACTCATATGCCCTAAACGCATATGCCATAACTGAGTCAAGTTAGAGCTTGACTCACCTGATGAAACTACAACGGTTTCAATCACAGTCTCTCCCAATATATGATAGAAAGTATTCACTTTCTTTCTTTCATCACTGTTATGGCACCTCGAGAGATCTTCAATACTCCACCTTCAGTGATGTACCTACACTTGATGTCATCGAGTGTCCCCAGAGAAATAATGTTCTTCTTGAGTTCCGGTATATGTCTCACATCTATCAATGTTTGCACCACCCCATCGTGCATTTGGATCCGAATTGTCCCTATCCCCACAGCCTTATAGATTGCATTATTTCTCAAAAGAACTCTACCACCATCTGCAGTCTGGTAAGTAGTAAACTAGTTCTTATGAGGTGTCATATGATAAAAACACCCCGAATCTAGCACACATTCATCTCCTAACGAAGTAGTAGTCACACATAAAACAGCTTTTGCATCACTATTGCTCCATTTGGCAATGTTTGGCATTTTGTCTATCAGCTTTATTCTTCCGCTTTGGACAATTTCTCCTGATGTGCCACTTCTCATGACACTCAAAGCACTCCATGCATCCCTTGGACTTTTTATGGCGTGATTTCGATCTGATTTTACCTCTACTGCTATTAGGCCCTCGATGTTGTTCTCTACCCCGAATTGTCAGTGCTTGCACTACTCCTTGCGTTAGACCGTCATCTTGCAACTTTCTCTGTCACTCCTTAGAGAATAAGGCAGACTTTACCTCTTCTGAGGTAATTGTAGTACGCCCCTGCAACGGTGAATCAATAAAGTGCTCCAATGACTCTAGTAAGGAGGCTAACATTCATTATTCTTCATCATCAAGTATCTTACCAACGTTCTTCAGATCCATCATAAGTTTATTAAATTCATCTAGGTGAGTTCTGATAGACGTACCTTCAATATATCTAAATTGGAACATCTTCTCCAACATGTACAAGAAATTGTTCAAATCTTTCTTCACATAGAGTGCTTGAAGTTTTGCCCATAATGCTATGACATCATTCTCCTCAGCAACCTCTATTAAAACCTCATCCAAAAATTTAACAGCATTGTACTCTTTGCTTTTTCCATTAGCCCTACCCTCTCAGAGGCTTTCATTATAATAGGCAACTCATCTTCACCATCAGTGCTTTAGCCAAACCTTGAGTTGTCAATAAAGTTTACATCTTAATACTCTATAACACAAAATTGTTACTCCTGTTAAACTTCTCAATTTCATATTTCCTCTCAAACATAATTATAATAACAAAATTTATAAATAATAATCAAACAAGCAAAACTCCAAATCACAATCAATAAGTCTACTCCAAGCTTTGATACCAATTTGATATATTACACAAAAACGACGGGATCTTGCAATTTATATCAATGCGAAATCACCAGGGAAATAAATGAAAAATAATAAGAACATCAGAAATTTACGTGATTCGGTCCGAGTATCGACCTATATTCACGAAGAGAGAGATCCAATAGCAAATAATCCATCATAATTAAATAATCAAAGTTTACAATCGCTCAAACGCTTAAGTCAGTTTCCCTCAATTAGATTTAACCATAAACCCAAAATATTTATAAATAAATAACTCATTTAGACATAAAATCACGGTCCAAAATTACACGCGCATTCAAACTCAAAATAGAAACACTCTACATATGTCAAAATTAGGAACTCCAGCATTCATCTTTGGTCCACGTATGTAAATCTTCGCGTTCCTTTGGAAAGCCTCGCGTGGCTTCATGGCCGACGTGCGGCTCTTTTTCTCAGCTTTCGTTGTTTCTTTTAAGCCGCTCACGCAAGCCACACAAAAGGGAATTCGTGTGCCCAAGGTCAAAAGTTGACTTGGGCCCACCAGCTCCTTTATTCGGCAAGCTTCACGTGCAGGACTTTCCAAACTCCTTTCTTTACGTGCAGGGGCTTCGGGTTCGGCAGCTTCACCCCAAAGGAAAAAATTCCTTGCGTTTGTCTTTGGTCCACGTACGTAAATCTTCACATTCCTTTGGAAAGCTTCGCGTGACTTGAAAGCAACTTGCGGCTCTTCTCGAAGCAGGACGTGCGGGTCTGCTTTCGTTGGTTTCTTTTAAGCCGCTCACGCAAGCCACACAAAAGGGAATTAGTGTGCCCAAGGTCAAATAGTTGACCTAGGCCCACCAGCTCCTTTATTCGGCAAGCTTCACGTGCAGGACTTCGCAGACTCCTTTCTTCACGTGCAGAGGGCTTCGGCAGCTTCACTCCTAAGGAGAAAATTCCTTTTTTAATTATTTCTTCCTTTGGGCAGCTTTAAAGAGTCCAAGAAAACAATAGCTTTTTCATCTAATTTAAAATCTACTTGACAAATCTTTATCAACAAATTCGATTTAACAAATCGTTATTCGAATTCAAACTTGAGACATTAATTTAACATATATAATCAAACTTCCACTTTTTTCTTCCTAAGTGTCTTTTCGATTTTTGTTGCATAATAATCTGCTCAATCTTTTCGAGATAAGTGGAAGTCGATAGGATGTAGGCGAAGGCATAATCTGGAGAGGAAAGATTATCCCGAATCATTTGGACCACAGCTCAACTCCCTCCCGAACCTCTTTTTTAGGTACACTTTTAGTGGCTATTGAAGAAAAAAGGCCCCTGATGCATAATAACTGGATGGAACTTATAACTTCACGAGCCAGCAAAGTAGTTGCATGTGTTGATGAAAAAGATACGCGGTTGATTCTTCTTGTAGTACATGGATTTAATTATAGTAAAGCGAGCTGAGTACGAATATGGATGCACGGTCATGGACTCAACACTAGCAATTGTCATTTACTAACTGCCATATGTCCGAGCAGCTTTTGCTTTCAGGGTTAGAAAGGAGAAGTCTTAATTGAACCTGTGGGATCATGGCCATTGAAGATAAAAATTTTCACCTTTCAGGGCCTCGAGACCTTACTCGCGTTGACTGGTAAGACCTCAAATTCTCTCTTTCCTCATTGAACAAAAGGCCTAAGTCATGCCTTTTAAGTTCCCTTCACCTTTGTCTCAGTTATTTGGCGATAGCTAGTTCCAGTGTGATCCTGGACTTTTTAAACATGCAGAGAACTAACCACTGTCCCAGCTGTTCAACTTTTCCGTAACTTGCATCTATGGTGTGATTTCCATCTACTCCTGTAGTCAGTTTGTGTTCTCAACAGGCAAACTTCCGTAACGTGCCACAGGCGCTTGTCTTCCCCTTGCAATTCATTTAAGCTGGAGGACACATATCTCCGACTACTTCGTCATAGAGTTTTGACAGATAGTAAGCCGAAAAGGAGTTTTGCTAGATATATGACCTTTATATGTCGTAAGCTGTTATTGCCAAGTGTTGAATTTGCCTGCACATGCACCACATTTTGTAATTTCGTCGTCCAGGGTTGACATGTAATACAATACTCTATTGGTTCGTGGACGCATCCAGTCCGTAGTTTTTGGACATAAGTAGCATGTCTGGAGTGCCAACTTTTCGTTCTGCGCCATGTTCAGACCGCATGAGATGCTCTTTTTCTTTTTAAAATATGGCATGTTAAATCTCTCAAATGCAATGTTTGGCTCTCGAGTTTCCTTTTTCCTTTTCGTGCGAAACTACAGAGTTTCTTATCAGCAAACATAATGACGAAACTAACATTTCTTTGGACTTCTGAAATAGGAAAAATGCAGCTCATGTGAGGTCGGTTGTTGCTTGTTTGGTTCAATGTGTCTATGTCTTAGAGCTGGACCGCCAGAAGGAACGTAAAGGTGACAAGGCTCTTGCGCCTCCTTGGTGTGAAACTTTCGGTTTTAAGTTGAAGCGCACACTCAAAGATAACGTCAGCTCTTCTATCTTCGGCCCTTCTATCTTCGGCGCCATCTTCGAGTGTAAGCCTCCAACATCCTCATGCAACCACTCAGCAGGTGGACCGCGTTTCGTGGTCGCCTTCCGAGGCACCTTGTTCAAAATAGAATCGTTGGTTCGAGATATTAGGCTGGATTTTCAGGTTATCCTGAATAAGCTCCACTCCTCATCTTGCTGCCAGACTGCCATACAGGCGGTAAAAGACTTGGTTGCAACTGCCGGCGATTCTAGGGAGGTCTGGTTAGCTGGCCACTCCCTGGGGTCTGCCATTGCCCTGCAAACTGGAAAGAACATGACCATAAAGGAAGTGTATCTCGAGTCTCTCCTCTTCAATCCGCCTTATCCATCTGTCCCGACCGAGAAGATCGAGAGCGAGACAGTGAAGCGGGCTTGCCACTTAGCCAAAAGCGGGTTACGTGCTGGACTGGCGCTAGCTACGCAGTCTCCAGAACAGCGGGAACACTCCGCCAGTTCTTTTGCGGCTTTGTTCCCTTGGGTTCCTAAGCTGTTTGTCAACAAAAAAGATGATATCTGCTCGGAATACATTGGCTATTTCAAGCACGGAAAGTGGATGCTAAAGCACGGATTTGAAAATTTCCACAATTTTGCTAGTCAGTATTCTGTGAGATCAATGGTGTTCAATAGCGAGAATGGGGCACAGGCAGAGCCATTATACCTCATCCCATCGGCAAATCTAACAATCAATTCAAAGCCGACGAAGTGTTTCCGGAGTGCGCATTGTCTTAGCCAATGGTGGAGGCAGGACCAGGAGCTGGAGTCCGAAGTTTACAAGTACTAGTATCGCGGTATCGTTGGACTGTTATTTCCCGTCGCTTATGCATTTGGATCTGATGGCGTGATTGAACTTGCACAAACCACTGGATAGACAGTTGTGTTGCTCTCCCTGTGCTGAATTGTTCGTGTGCTGATCGATGTTGCCTGGACCTGTTGTGTGGCGCATTTTCTTTTAACTGCATTTCCTCTCGTCATTTTTCAGTTTGGAGGTTGAAGCAATGTCGTCTGCCTTTTGTTGTGGTTGGGAGTACACAAAGCCTTCTACCCCTTCGTGAAATTGTCATGATGCATGCTAGACCCACCAGTTTATAAGTCGGATCCAGTTTGGAAATATAAGAAAGGTTGGGCGACGACCGTGGGTGCTTTTCTCACCAAATGAAAAGTTCCTTTTCTTCGCATTTATTGAGATGCAAATCAAGTAATTAGCAACTCCCATAAGGATAAGGAAGGTTTGTCAAAAGGCACAAATCTCCAGGTTTGTCAAAACGGCACAAATCTCCAACGAAAAGTACCTAACGATGCAAACATATAAATTTAGGAAACTTTGCAACTTATTTAGGTTTTTATTTCTTCTTCTTCAATTCAACATTTGCCACCACTTTTGAAACAAGAGAGTTCAGGGAAATGGAAAAACAAGAAAAAGGATTGGATAATTCTTCAGGTCAACTTTTAAGTTTTATCATCACTTTTCCTTTACAATTTTGAAAATGAGACATGTTCAAATTTAAAAAGCTATCCAAAAAGATGTCATATTCTGTGTGCCGATTTTTAAACATTGTAAAAACCATTTATCTTAATCGCTTTTTATTAATAAATACGAATATTATAAAAGTCATAATATTGCAAAGAGTGAGTCATAAATATCATACTAGGCATTTACTTTTACTTTTTAGCTTTTTGTAGATTTTTCAAAATTCTCATATCAACTCTAATTTAATTGGAAGTACGTGAACTTTTAATATTTTCATAAAATTTTGAAACAAAATTTTATGAAAATATTATTTTTAGCAGAACCATAAGTCGTAAATGTGAAAATAACTTTTTTTTTCTTGTATTTTGCAATTTTATTACAGCTAAAATATCGAGAAAGGGAAATAAAAGGAAAAATGAAAAGGAATTTTATTTTATTTTTCTTTCTGCTTCGTTTTGGCCCCCTTTTCAGGCGAGGAAATTCGTTCTGCGCAGGCCATCTTCTCCGTCAGACCTTCCACCTTCCTCTCTTCCGCTGCCATCTCCACTTGCAGCGATCATCCGATGCAATTCTCCGAAGTTTAAACCTCGCGTTCTTCCCCAAGTTCCAAGCTTTCTCGCTTCGGAATTCTCATCAGTTTCGAAGGGCATTGGTCGGAGCTGAATCACATGAATTTTCTCCGCTCCAATCTCGTTTCCGATTCGAATAATCGCCCGGGCATCATACGCGAGCCTACAAGGTGTTGATTTTTCCGGCGCCCATGTCGTTGTTCGACGATATGGAGCTGGGTTTTGTCCCGCCGGCTATGTCGGACGAAGAGATCCTCGAAGCTGACCTCGTCGTTACTGTAAGTTCTGTTGCTTTGGCGTGGCATGATTTGGTCCGAACAGATGGTCTTATTTTGGATATGGCGAGTGAATGTTTGCCGAGAAGAATCGGTTGAGTCGAGAAAATGGTCTCTTCTGGGCTGCTTCCCGGTTTGGTGTGGCGGCGGCAATGTATATCTCTTTTGGAATGTTAATATCTCGATGATACGCGAGTCGAATCTTTTGAAGTATGAATGCTGCTTTTCTATGACGAATTTACTTTCTCAAGAGATTTTCGTTACCATGGTTTTGGAAATTTAGTTCTTGGTGACCGGTAGTGAGTGTAAGGTCAAGAAGAATATGAGGAGTAATGGCTATTTCTTCCTTCATATGCGAAGTTGATTATTTGATTGCATTCTCGAACTTAACAAAGGATCTTGTCAACGAATTTGAGGCTTGATATATCTAATTCTACTTGTGTTTAATTCATTCCTTGTCAAAAACATGAACTTTATGGAATCTTTGCTTCGTGCTCGACATATGTTCATATAGGTAAAGAATTGAGGTTAGCCTTCCGTTGCTTTGATGTTTATCTAACTGAGTAGTTGTAAAAAATTTTGCACATGCAGGACACTGCTAATTTGAGGGTGAGAGATGTGGGTTATGCATGGATCTTATCACTGACAGAGGGGTCTTAGACTGCTGCCAGCACTGGTACACTTATTCAATGCCCTTTAGCATTTTAATAAGCATGTTTGTTGTATAAGGGAGGAACTAACATGGTAGAACAATTAGAACCGTTGCTGTTCTACTGAGGCATTGCCGTTACAACCATCTTGCTTATTATGTTACATTTACTATTTGATTAATATATGTGGACATAGGATTGAGCTCATTTTTAAGCATCTCCAATCTTTTATGTTTGTGTATGTTATTCAATGCAATACTCTTTTGAACTTGACATGATGCATCTGTTGGCTTTTCAGGTTCTGCTTCACATGTATTGACAATTGGACTACCATCACCAACCTTTGTCCGCTTTGCCAAAGTGAATTTCAGTTGATCACTTGTGTTCCTGTGAGTGACTCTGAATCGTCAGGCTGTAGCCTTTTCTTTTTTCCAATTTTTGCTACCTATATTTTTTTGCACTATCTGCTCATTCTCTATCTCATTGTTTTGTTTAAAACATTTTGACTGGCTATTTGGACTTGTTTCCAAAGATTTTGTATAATATAACATTGAATACTGGCTTTAATTGAAACTGAAGGTGTATAATACTATTGGAAGCAGCAGTTTGAAGAGGAGCCAGTCTCAAGGTACTTAAATATGTCTTCTCTCTGCACAAGCATTTTAGTGAGAACCTGGCTTTTCACTGTAATGTTCTATATGATTGCAGTTTTCCTTTTTTATCATTCCGTTGCTAGAGAAAGATAGATTTTTGGAATTACTAATGATCAAAGCCTCGATAAAACTGAAAGGATTGAAATTTTAGTAAATACTTTGGAATCTTTTCTTGATCAAGGATTATGCAGCAACAACTAATGTGCTATTTTTCTCAAATCCTTGCCTTCTGCTCTCGTGTAGGTAGAACATCCCCTCAACTCCTGCGAGGGAAGAATTTCGTTTGACGAAGACCTGATAAAGGCCGAAGTTTGTCATGACGAGCAAGCGAATTTGAGTTTGGATCTTCTACCCTCTTGACCCTTTCTTGCCCCTCATCAAATCCGTTCTATGCGTGGTTCTTTGAGGTATCCTTTCTTGAGTTTTTCTGTTTTGGGTTGCATTTATATCCATGAGTGCTTTCTCTCTTGTACACGTTGGGGTTGTGATTTTCCTTGGGGACGTTGAATTTTTATTCCTTATGATCGATTTTTGAGGTCAGAAAGTGCAAGGAGTGAACTTTGTCAAAATGCCATGATGGGTGTGATGGTTCGTGTTGTGGGTGTTAAGTAATTGCAGTGGACGAGGTTCGGTTTAGTCCTTTTTCCTTTGTGGGGCTTTGCATAAGTCATTGTTGGTTGAGGAATTTCTCTCTTTCTCTGACTGATACTGGAGTAGTTGTGCAGAAACTCGTTAATCGTTGAGGGGGTTTTCATTGAATTATTGTGTATAGGTCAGGTTTCACGTATGTTTATGCCCTTTTTGAGATGAGGCAGTTCTACTAGGAAGCTGCAATAGAGGTCAAACGTTTAGTAATTTTGCTCAAATTCATATCAGTTTTCAATGCACCCCGTGATGGCGTCCACAGTATTTGTGTGTTCGTGTCCCTGTTTGATTATGCGTGTACTCTTTTCCAGGTCTGTGTATGTGTTTTCTGGTGCGCGTTGTGCTTGTTTAATGTGGCAACAATAAGAAAACAATAAGAAGCACGCTGTGGGTTGAATTTCAAAGTAAAAAAGTTTATATAAGCCAACGAAGAGATGTGCATTACTTTTGTTGGAAAAAGATATGGATGCTGGATTTGTTTTGAATTTGGATGTCATCACATTTTGTTTATCCTATTCTGCCCTTTTTTTCATTGGGATCTTTTTCTACCCGCTTGGCTATCACCATATTACAAGGTACAAAAGACAAGACCAATGTTCAAAACCACATTTCCCATGTTTAAAGATGGGACTATCTTGGGACACATGTTCATTGCTAAACAAACTCCAGTTTGACCTACAACCCAGAAATCTGGGAAGAGGGGGCAGATATGTCTAATAAAAAATCTGTATAAAATTAAGCCAAGTTGGAAAAAATAAAGCTTAGCCGTTCCACTTCTCATGACCTGTTTCTTTTCATTTAATTGAATTCTATCTATTGTTACATTGCCGTGGGCTTATCGATTGTGAGATTGTTTGGAATGAATTGATTGTCATTACGAACAATCCAGTGCAGGCTCTCTCCTTGGAGTAATTTGAATTTTATTCGTGAAGAATTATATCTTGGGGTGGTAATCATCTTTTATGTAATCAAACTTCCACCTTTTCTCCTTTTCCTATTTGGTAATCTGTTCGACCATTTTGTTACAACTTAGAAGTTGCAAAAAGAAATATTTCCCTACATTACAAGGCACAAAAGACGAGACCAATCTTCAAAACCACATTTCCGGGGTTGTTTTGTTTTTTTCTTCTACAAAATCCAGTTTAACCTGTGACCCAGCAATCCATATGAGAAAATAGGGTTGATATGTCTAATAAAAAATTCGTATCAATTCAAGCCAAGTTAGAAAAACTCAAGCTTGATCGGTCAGTCCACCATTCACGACCCGTTTCTGTCTATTTAATCGAATTCTATTTACCGTCGCATTGCCGTGTGCATATTGGTTGTGAGATTGTTTGGAATGAATTAAATGTCATTACGAACAATCCAATGCAGGTTCTCTTCTTGGAGTAATTTGAATTTTTTCATGAAGAATCATAGCTTGGGGATGGTGAGGATCTCTATATAATCAACTTCCACTTTTTTCTTCCTTAGTGTCTTTTCGGATTTTTGTTGCATAATAATCTGCTCGATCTTTTTGGGATAAGTGGAAGTCGATAGGATGTAGGTGAAGGTATAATCTGGAGAGGGAAGATTATCCCGAATCATTTGGGCCACAGCTCAACTCTCTCCCGAACCTCTTTTGTAGGTACACTTTTAGTGGCTATTGAAGAAAAAAGAAGGTCCCCGATGCATAATAACTGGATGGAACTTAAAACTTCACGAGCCAGCTTAAAGTAGTTGCATGTGTTGATGAAAAAGATACTCGGTTGATTCTTCTTGTAGTACATGGATTTAATTATAATGAAGCGAGCCGAGTACGAATATGGATGCATGGTCATGAACTCAACACTAGCAATTGTCATTTACTAACTGCCATATGGAATGGTTCGATTCCGAGCAGCTTTTGCTTTCGGGGTTAGAAAGGAGAAGTCTTAATTGAACCTGTGGGATCATGGCCATCAAAGATCAAAATTTTCACCTTTCAGGGCCTCGGGCCTTACTTGCGTTAACTGGTAAGACCTCAAATTCTCTCTTTCCTCATTGAACAAAAGGCCTAAGTCATGCCTTATAAGTTCCCTTCACCTTTGTCTCAGTTATTTGGTGATAGCTAGTTCTAGTGTGATCCTGGACTTTTTAAACATGCAGAGAACTAAGCACTGTCCTAGCTGTTCAACTTTTTCATAACTTGCATCTATGGTGTGATTTCCATCTACTCCTGTAGTCAATTTGTGTTCTCAACAGGCAAACTTCCGTGACGCGCCACGGGCGCTTGTCTCCCCCTTGCATTTCATTTAAGCTAGGGGACGCATATCTCCGACTACTTCGTCGTAGAGTTTTGCCAGATACCAAGCCGAAAGAGTTTTGCTAGATATTTGACCTTTATATGTCGTAAGCTGTTATTGCTAAGTGTTGAATTTGCCCAAACATGCACCACATTTTGTAACTTCGTCCTCCACGGTTGCCATGTAATACAATACTCTATTGGTTTGTGGACACATCCAGTCCGTAGTTTTTGGACAAAGGTAATATGTCTGAAGTGCCAACTTTTCGTTCTGCGCCAAGTTCAGACCGCATGAGATGCTCTTTTTCTTTTAAAAATATGGCATGTTAAATTTCTCTAAAATGCAATGTTTGGTTCTCGAGTTTCCTTTTTCCTTTTCGCACGAAACTACAGAGTTTCTTATCTGCAAAAATAATGACGAAACTAACATTTCTTTGGACTTCTCAAATAGGAAAAATGCAGCTCATGGATAGCGGTTGTTGCTTGTTTGGTTCAATGTGTCTATGTCTTAGAGCTGGACCGCCAGAAGAAACGTAAAGGTGACAAGGCTCTAGCGCCTCCTTGGCGTGAAACTTTCAGTTTTAAGTTGAAGTGCAAACTCGTAGATAAGGCCAACCCTTCTATCTTTGGTGCCATCTTCAAGTATAAGCCTCCGCCATACTCATGCAACCACTCAGCAGGTGGACCGCGTTTCGTGGTCGCCTTCCGAGGCACCTTGTTAAAAAAAAAATCGTTGGTTCGAGATACTTGTCTGGATGTTCAGGTTATCCTGAATAACCTCCACTCCACATCTCGCTGCCAGACTGCCATACTGGAGGTAGAAGACTTGGTTGCAACTGCCGGCTATTCTGGGGAGGTCTGGTTAACTGGCCACTCCCTGGGGTCTGCCATTGGTATGCAAGCTGGAAAGAACATGGCCAAAAAGGGAGTGTATCTCGAGTCTCTCCTCTTCAATCCACCTTATCCATCTGTCCCGACTGAGAAGATCAAGAGCAAGACATTGAAGCTGACTTTACACTTAGCCAAAAGCGTGCTCCATGCTGGAGTGGCGGTAGCTAAGCAGTCTCCTTTACAGTGGAAACAATCCGAGAGTTCTTTTGCGGCTATGTCCCCTTGGGCTCCTAAGCTGTTTGTCAACGAGGCTGATTACGTCTGCTTTGAATACATTGGCTATTTCAGGTACGGAAATTGGATGCGAAAGCACAGATTAGAAAATATCTACAAGTTTGCTAGTCAGTATAATCTGAGATCATTGATGCTCATGAGCAAGAAAGAGGCACAGGCAGAGCCTTTGTACCTCATCCCATCGGCAAATCTAACAATCAATTCAAAGCCACCGAAGTGTTTCCTGAGCGCGCATCGTCTTAGCCAATGGTGGAGGCAGGACCAGGAGCTGGAGTCCGAAGTCTACTAGTATTGGCAGTATCGTTGGACTGTTATTTCCCGTCGCTTATGCGTTTGGATCTGATGGCGTGATTGAACTTGCCCAAGCCATTGGATAGACAGTTGTGTTGCTCTCCCTGTGCTGAATTGTTCGTGTGCTGATCGATGTTGCCTGGACCTGTTGTGTGGCGCATTTTCTTTTAACTGCATTTCATACATTTGGAAGTGACAGGTGGGTTTTCAGTTTGTGTATAGAGTCAGGGTCCTCTCGTCATTTTTCAGTTTGGAGATTGAAGCAATGTTTTCTGCCTTTTGTTATGTTGGGAGTACACAAAGCCTTCGATCCCTTCGTGAAATTGTCATGATGCATGCTAGACCCACCGGTTTATAAGTCGGATCCAGTTTGGAAATATAAGAAAGGTTGGGCGACGACCGTGGGTGCTTTTCTCACCGAATGAAAAGTTCCTTTTCTTCGCATTTTTTGAGATGCAAATCAAGTAATTAGCAACTCTCATAAGGAATAGGTTTGTCAAAACGGCACAAATCTCCAACGAAAAGCATCTAACGATGCAAACGTATAAATTTAGAAAACTTTGCAACTTATTTGGATTTTTGTTTCTTCTTCTCTGATTCAACATTTGCCACTTTTGAGATGTCGAGATAGTTTACAAAAATGAAAAAAGAAGAAAAAGGATTAGATAATTCTCCAAGTCAACTTTTAAGTTTTATCATCACTTTTCTTTTACAATTTTGAAAAGACGTGTTCAAACTTAAAAAGCTATCCAAAAAGATGTCATATTCTGTATGCCGATTTTTATACATTATAAAACCATTTATCTTAATCGCTTTCTAGTAATTAGAAATATTATAAATATCATGGAGGGGTTTACTTTAAATTTTTCAGAATTCACATTTAAACTCTTTTTAGATTTTTGAAATACTTGAAATTTTTAATATTTTTTTAAAATCTTGAAACAAAATTTTATGAAAAATTATTTTTAGCAGAACCATAAGTCGTAAATGTGAAAATAACATTTTTTTTTCTTGCATTTAGCAATTTTATTACAGCTAAAATATCGAGAAAGGAAAATAAAAGAAAAATGAAAAGGAATTTCTTTATTCCCCTTCGTTATGTGCCCCCTTTTCAGGCGAGGAGATTCGTTCTGCGCAAGCCATCTTCTCCGTCAAGACCTTCCTCCTTCCTCTCTTCCGCCGCCATTTTCACTTGCAGCGATCATCCGATGCAATTCTCCGAAGTCTAAACCTCGCGTTCTTCCCCAAGTTCCAAGCTTTCTCGCTTCGGAACTCTCATCAGTTTCGAAGGGCATTGGTCGGAGCTGAATCACATGAATTTTCTCCGCTCCAATCTCGTTTCCGATTCGAATAATCGCCCGGGCATCATACGCGAGCCTACAAGGTGTTGATTTTGCTGGCGCCCATGTCGTTGTTCGACGATATGGAGGTGGGTTTTGTCCCGCCTGCTATGTCGGACGAAGAGATCCTCGAAGCTGACCTCGTCGTTACTGTAAGTTCTGTTGCTTTGGCGTGCCGTGATTTGGTCCGGGTAGGTGGTCTTATTTTGGTTTTGGCGAGTGAATGTTTGACGCGAAGAATCGGTTGAGTCCAGAAAATGGTCTCTTCTCTTCTGGGCTGCTTCCCGGCTTGGGGCGGCGGCGGCAATGTATATCTCTTTTGGAATGTGCAAATCTCGATAATACGCAAGTCGAATCTTTCGAAGAATGAATGCTGCTTCTCTATGACGAATTTTTACTTTCTCAAGAGATTTCCGTTACCATGGTTTTGGAAATGTAGTTCTTGGTGACCGGTAGCGACTGTAAGGTCAAGGAGACTATGAGGAGTAATGGCTATTTCTTCTTGTAGATGTGAAGTTGATTATTTGATTGCTTTCTCAAACTTAACAAAGGGTCTTGTCAACGAATTTGAGGCTTGATATATCTAATTCTACTTGTGTTTAATTCATTCCCTGTCAAAAACATTAACTTTATGGAATCTTTGCTCCATGCTCGACATATGTTCATATAGGTAAATAATTGAGGTTAGCCTTCTGTTGCTTTGATGTTTATCTAACTGAGTAGTTGTATAATTTTTTGCACATGCAGGACACTGCTAATTTTGAGGGTGAGAGATGTGGGCTATGCATGGATCTTATCATCGACAGAGGGGTCTTAGACTGCTGCCAGCACTGGTACACTTATTCACAATGCTCTTTAGCATTTTTATAAGCCTGTTTGTTGTATAAGGAAGGAACTAACATGGTAGAACGATTAGAACTGTTGCTATTCTGCTGAGACATTGCCATTACGGCCATCTTGCTTATTATGTTACAATTACTATTTGATTCATCTATATGGACATAGGAATGAGCTTCAATCTTTTTTTTTGTGTATGTTATTCAATGCAATACTTTTTTGAGTTTGACATGATGCATCTGTTGGCTTTTCAGGTTCTGCTTCACATGTATTGACAATTGGGCTACCATCACCACCCTTTGTCCGCTTTGCCAAAGTGAATTTCAGTTGATCACTTGTGTTCCAGTGAGTGACTCTGAATCGTCAGGCTATAGCCTTTTCTTTTTTCCAATTTTTGCTACCCTATATTTTTTTGCATTTTCTCCTAATTCTCTATCTCACCATTTTGTTTAAAACATTTGGCTGGCCATTTGGACTATATTTCAAAGATTTTAGATAATATAACATTAAATACTGGCTTTAATTGAAACTGAAGGTCTACGATGCTACTGGAAGCAGCAAGTCTGAAGAGGAGCCAGTCTCAAGGTACTTTAATATGTCATCTCTCTGCACAAGTATTTTATTATGAGAACCTAACTTGTCACTGTAATGTTCCATATGATTGCAGTTTTTCTTTTTATCATTCTGTTACTAGAGAAAGCTAGTTTTTGGAATTACTGATGATTAAAGTGTTGATAAAATTGAAAGGATTGAAATTCAAGTAAATACTTTGGAATCTTTCTTTAATCAAAGATTATGCAGCAACAACTAATGTGCTATTTTTCTTGTCTTTTCCTATTATAATAATGCAGGGAAGATGATTGGAGCATCGAAGGGAAGAATAATACTCTGTCTTTTCAATCATACTACATTGATGAAAATGTAATTATCCTTTATGTGGAATAATATGATGTTCTTGGCCCAACCTTTCTTCCTTTTTAGGCTTCTGAATGTTTGTGAACTTGTTGAAGAAGACAATTACACCTCTATGGTCGAGTTATCTATGTTAAAATAGAGTAGCAGAAGTTAAAAAGAGGTCTTCATGCATCTTTACTGGTCCAGGGGTCTTAGAATTGTGTCCTACCTTCCCCTTCCCCCTTGGCAAGTTGAATGATTCCGATCATATACAAGAATTTGACCTTTTGCATTAGCACGATCACGATAGAAATTGTTTAAATAGTCACATGCTGGAGTTTCATGTCTTAGATTTGTCTTTGGTTTGCATTTTTATTTTCTCATAATCCATCCTTATGAAAATGGCATTTTTTAGGCAGTTGTCTGCTTGGATGGGGATGGCTGCAAAGTTCGCAGTGGATCAACGAGTGCTGAGGATGACTCTTTCTCGATACATCAATTGCTTGCGATTCATGTGACATATGGTAAAGGAAAGAAACCTGACCGGTTTGATTTGTAAATACAAATTGGTATATGCTTACACTAGATTGCTTATCTGATAGTTGTGTAACTTACTCAGTTTATTAGGGAGGTCTCCATTCTCTCTAAACAGATTTAACATACATTAGATCCAATGTGGCTTTTGCTAAAGGTGTCTTAATTTTGACAATGATGCATGCTTTGCTCATAGCACATGCTTAATTAACTGAAGGGAGAGAATCAGATTAGAAGCTGTTTTAGTGTAAGGCATGGTAAAATTTCTGAAGTATGAAACAGTCTTACAGAAAATGATTGTCTTCTTGAAATTGACATGCATGTTTGATCAATTGTGGATCCTTCCCCTTGTTATTTTTGTTCTCATTTGTTTTCCTAGACCACAATTTCCTTTGATTAATTACATTGTCTGTTACTAACTATATCTTCGACTTGCATCGAAATAGGTATCATGCTTCCTGTGTAGGATTTGATCCTGAGGGCACATTAGAGAATACATGGTTATGCCCCAGGTTTGTGCAAGAGTTGTTTTCACCTCATCAATCATAGTCCATATGTCCCTTTGTTTCATCCACAGTGATTTTGGTTCCAAGGTGCAATTTAATAGAATGTTACCTAGTGTTCATCTTATATTTGCATTTTTTTTGTTCGTTTGCTAAGAAATAGACAGTTGTAGAGGCTATTTCATAATGAATTATCCTAGCACAGTACTTCTGTAAGAACTGTAAATTTCAAGCCCTGTTTATGAAATTTAATTGAGAGTTTTTATGCTCTTGGAAGTTTGTGGGCTGAGAAGCATGGGTTGGCAAATGGTTTTAACATCTTCTCAAAATTTAGGACGCTGGATGTATATTCTTGAGCATAGATACTGCTGGTATGCTTGTCTTCTAGATAAAACCTAGAGTTGCCTTTGTATTCTATCTTTCCAACCCTTGAAGATGTTAAAAGTGCATTCCTAGTATACATTAGTTAGCTGACCATACCACCATATAAACCTTATTTACATTCCACCATTTTTATTTACTATTTCATTGGGGTTTTTCTGCAGATGTGTGGCTCATCAAAGGTTAGCTTCATTACAAGAGTCTGGCAACCTGTGCCCTGGAAATGTGGGTTGTGACTATATGGTTGAGGATGCCTTGTGTGGGAAGGTATCTGTTGCTGTTGCTGATGCTGGAGAGACGGCGATAGTTGTTTCCATGGTTCCGAGAGATCTGCAGACTGAAATGCAAAATGAGAGTCCTTTGAACGTTGAAGTTGATGAGGCCATAAAAAGGGAAAGCGTGGTGTTAGTTTCTGATGCTGATATCAGAAGGGTGGAAACTGAAACAGTGGAAAATAGAGCTACCGATCCAGAATCAGCTACACAAAATGTGGCCCTTTCCTTATCACTGGATACCTTCTCAGTTATGCCCCCACTTCCTTTGCTTTCAGTGAATTGAAGCCTAGCAATGATGAGAATGCAGCTAAAGAACCGAGTACTAGTGGCTCTCAAGATGTTATGGGCAAGTTGTTTAGTGAATCCCACCTTGGAATGAAGACATCTGAATGTAAGTCTAATATTGGTTTTCACCTTGTTCTTTCTATTGGCTCTTTCTCACCAGGTAATTTCACAAGTAGAAGTATGATCAATGTTCTCTCGCTCCCCCTCTGCTTGTAGGGCAAAACACTGATCTGACAAAGATTGAAACAGAGGATGCAACTAATAATCAAACTGGTCGAGATGTTTCCCAGACAACTCTTATGGAAGATTCTGCACTAGACGGTATGGAAAGTTTGTCTCCTTTAGGGCTTTTGAGGATTGCTTTTAGAGTTTCTCATTATTGATTTGTTTTCAGTATATAATACTGCAGCTGGCGCTGAAAAAGTTCCTGCAATACAGATTGGTGCAAAGAGACAGCATATGAATTCCTGGTAATTTCCCACAAATGTCTATTGTTTTAGGTGGCACTTGGGCCTTATTTTCTTACGCTGCTTCTTATTTTTCAATCCTGTCCAGTGTCCATCCATCTCTCTCTCTCTCTCTCTCTCTCTCTCTCTCATTGTTAAATTCTCCAGTTAACTGTCCATTAATTGTGATGTGTCGTCATTCCTTTCACTAACACCGCTACTTGCTGACAGATTATTTATTATATCACAGATATGTGATGGGAAAAGAACTTTTCTTGGTTTAGGGAGAACCTTATGTATATGTGCTTAAATTTTCTTTTGGAAGACAAATAGTCCGATCAGCTTATTTTTAGTCAAGGTGTCATTTTAAATTTTTCGTTGGGGTTCTGCTTTATGACTTTGAGGAGTGGTTTTATTGTAATTCACCATCAGATAGTTGTAGGAATGCGTGATTGGGTACTTTGTTTGCTATGTGCATGTCAGTTATTGATATCGTTACCCAAGAGACAATCTTTTTTCGGTGAAGTGCACCAGTCCGTAATGCCTAAGAGACAATCTTTTTTTTTTTTTGTAAAGCCTAAGAGACAATCTTTGTGGCATGAGAAATGAAGATTCTAACTCAAGTTACTTTTCTGTAATCTTTGGGCATTATCTTCTTAGTGTTGCCATGCCTGTGATTGGGGATGCTGCGGAACCCGAAGCAGAGATAGAGACTGAAGTTGTCCCAAAGAAAAGGAGGGCGGAAGATGAGGTTGAAGTTGGTTGCTTCAAGGACCAGACTGACACATTGATTTCTGATGATACTAAAAAGTGCACCATCCTGACGGAGGTAGCGGATAAGTTGAGTAATAATCAAGAAACGCCTCCAGATATAATGAATATAGTTAAGGGAACAGAACGAAAGTCCTCTATCACAGATAAGCCTTCAGCAAGAGGAGAAAATGCAGGTGGCTTGAGGATTAAGAAGATCATGAGGACGGCTGGTAAGGACAAGGAATCATCAAACGTGGTCCAGAAGCTGAGAAAAGAAATAAGAGAAGCTGTTCGAGATAAATCCTCAAAAGATCTTGAGGAAAATCTCTTCGATGCTAAACTTCTTGCTGCCTTTAGAGCTGTGATTGCCGGACCCACAGTTGAACCTGATAAAAAGTTATCACCTTTGGCTGTCAAGACAAAGAAGTCACTGTTGCAGAAGGGGAAAGTACGCGAAAGTTTGACAAAGAAAATATATGGAACATCTAATGGAAGAAGAAAACGTGCATGGGACCGTGATTGTGCAGTCGAATTTTGGAAGTATCGTTGCATGACAGGAACAAAGCCTGAAAAGATTGAGACCCTGAAGTCAGTCCTTGATCTCCTTAGAGGGAATTCAACGAATTTGGAGATAATGCAGGAGCCTGATCAGCCCTTTGCAGATTCTATCCTTTCTAGGTTGTATTTAGCAGATACTTCTGTGTTACCTCGAAAGGATGACATAAAGCCTCTCTCTTATCTTGAAGGCAATTCTGAGCTGAAAAAGGAGCAAATTATCCCCGGGGGAAAGAGTGTGGATCATGCTGTGAAATCCGTAGAATCTAATAAGGATGCATATAATTCAGGTTCTTCTGCTAAACATGGTAAAGTGCCAAGTTCAAAACACAATGCTTCTGATTCCAAAGTACCTGGTAAACGCCCAGAACGATCTTCAGTTTCCCATATGAATAGTTCAAATTGTGGTAGATGGAAGGACATGGTTAGTGAATCGGATGATTTGAAGAGGGATAAAAGAAAGTGGGCCCTGGAGATTCTTGCTAGGAAAACTGCTTCTGCAGGTAAAGGTGCTACTTCTGATGAACATGAAGACAATGCCATACCTAAAGGAAATTTCCCACTGTTGGTGCGTACAACCTTCTAGAGATTACTTTAAGCTGTGCTATCTTTGCATAGATGCAACTGATTATGGAGTCAATTATTTGTATTGAGCAGGCTCAACTGCCAAAAGATATGAGACCAGTCTTGGCTTCTACTCGCCATAACAAGGTTCCTAAGTCAGTAAGACAGGTATGCACTGCCTAATGCTGTCTTCATAGACAGACTAGACATAAACATTTGGATCATTCTGTTTTTTGTTAATTTTCTTGTGTGAAACATATAAATAAGAAGAGAGAGAATTTGTATTTGGAAATTTTTTCTTACCTTTGTCCCTAGACCAAACCACTGCACCATCGATTTTTTGCCCTTACTCAAGGCTCTGCCACTGTATGTGATTCAAGCATTCAGAAAACAAACTATTAAAGCTCTCTGTTTAAGGATGGACATAATAACAGTTCCATGTTGGATAGTTACATCCTATTATGAGTGTCCCCTGTATAGAGATAATCTCTCACATGTTCTGTCATATTTACGAGATCAAGTTGGGTGATCAATGGTAAGAATTTGAGCTCAACCTCTCCGTCATGATTATGTAAACTACTGAAGGAGCCAGATGAAGAAATCTATACTTAACTGTTTTAGAATATGCTATCTTCTTAAAATGAGAATTCAACAATTACTAGTTAGTCATTTTAATTCTTTTTTTTAATATATGACAAGAGTGACATTCAACTTTCAAAAAACTTGCATCCTCAACGGAGAAAGAATTGCTTGAGAGGAGCATTCATTCATCACCAAATTTCAAAGTGGTTCAATATTGCTTTTTTAATATAGTCCTGAAGGTTGTGCTATTTGTATGCTTTTAAACACGATTCTGGAGGTTGTCCAGCTTTTGAATTCATAAATGGTTGCTCTGCAGAAACAGCTGTATCGTTTGACCGAGCACTTCTTGAGAAATGCAAATTTGCAAACAATTTGTAGAACTGCAGAGACGGAGTTGGCTGTTGCAGATGCCATCAATATTGAAAGGGAAGCTGCAGATCAGTCAAATAGTAAGCTTGTCTATTTGAATCTATGTTCTCAAGAGATAATGCGCTTTACAGAATATAGCAAGTCCTCTGGAACAATTGAACCCCCTCCCCCGTCTCCATTAGCTGTTCCTACTGAAAAACCAGAGCAAGGCACGGAAGAATACTCCGACCCAGAGGTTGAAGTAGCATTAAGAGCTGCTGGTCTTCTATCAGATTCTCCTCCAAACACTCCAAGTCTTACTATTGGAGTCCCGGGTGAGGAAAAGGATCCCTCTGTGGAAGCTGGAGTAGTGTGTGATAAAGTTACTGAAGCGAGTCGTGATTCTAAAATAGAAATTTATGGTCTATTTGAGCATAACCTGGGAGATACAGATTATGTTGGCAATGGTTCAATGAAAGTCTCTGAGCAACCAGAAGAAGAAGAAGGTTCATCTAAAATGAAAGGGGTTTTTTCGTCTTCAAATCCTGAAAATTTGGATCATGCTTTTGATGTCAAACCTTCTGGGGTTCCCTTGTCTGAGTGTTGTGAATGTGCAAGGATGAGAACATCTCCTGTGGAGGATGTGGGCAATGAATGTAGTGATTCTCATAAATGGTCATGTGATCATGTTGGGGAGCCGCCTTCAGTGCGAAAAAGTGAAGAATTATGTGGTCCAGACATAGAACCCTTAATGGACAAACTTTCTGTGGGAATAGGAGGCACGGAGTGTGATCTGACTGATACAGAATCTCGAAATGGAATAGCAGTTCCTGGAGATGTTAAGACTTGCGAGCCAAGCCAGGAGGTAGAACAATCAGCTGGAGTCATGATGCATCACAAGTCTTCTGGTAGAAACGAATCTAGTAGGATTTCTCAAGATGGTAAATTTGAGAAAGAGGACAGGGAGAAACATGACAAAGAGTGGTCTGATGATGCCGAATCCATAAAGAGAAAGGTTGGTACTTAACTCGATTCATGACTCTTGTTCCTCTTATTCTCATACTTTTTGCATGAAATAAGGTTCAAGGTTTCCATCTGACAATTAAAGATTTCAGGAAAACCGAAACTATTTGAAATATCAATGTATGGAAACCATCCCATTATAATGAGGTTCACTGTATCAATTCAAGAAAGCAACAGTGGTTTAGGTTAGCCATCCCTATTTCTTCCGAAGACACTGTTACGTCACATTTGACTTTCTTCTCTCGTTTTTGTGGCATGATATAAAAACAGATAAAAATCTGCGATTGCGGAAAATTTTTAGTTCACAAGAAATCAATCTGATGTTACTTTTAGCATGTCAGGTGCCCGAGCTTCCTATTTTCTTCCTTTTATGTGGAAAATTCTCATTCAATATTCGATTGTCTTGATTTTGCGCAGGTGGAAGCATACATCAAGGAACACATAAGGCCACTATGCAAAAGCGGTGTAATCTCAGTTGAACAGTATCGTTGGGCGGTTGCAAAATCTGTAGAGAAGGTTATGAAATACCATCACAAAGCTAAAAATGCCAACTTTCTCATTAAAGAAGGCGAGAAGGTGAAGAGACTTGCGGAGCAATACGTCGAGGCATCTCAACAGCGGGGAAAAACTGACCCATCGTAGTAACTGTTTATCTTCCCCCTTTTTTATTTTTATTTTTCACAATTTCAATATCGCTTCATGCTCAACTTGGAAGCTTTTTTTCACAGCTATTCTCTTTCTCTTAGCATGGTTCTTGTCCAGGCATTGTACATATAGACAACTGGACGATCTATTAGGAGAGTCTAATCCTTATCAGTGAAGGCAGCTCTTCCTCCGTTTGAGGTAGGGCTGAAAATGAGGATGATTCAATTTTTTGCCCACTAAACTGAGTTTTTATCATGCGCCACGACCATGAATATCGATCGAGGGAATATATAAAATTTGAGATATGGAAGGTGTTAAAATTTGCGATTCTGGTTGAGATGCATTGGAAGCACGGGGCCTTCAGGAATGCTTAGCAAATGTGCTAAGATTGTTCCCTCAAAGCTGCACACGAAAAGTTGTTGCTGGCGAGATAATAGCTACTGTCAATGGAAGTCATTATCTTGAAGGCGACCAAGTTTGCTGTTCTATAATTCTTGCACGGTTAGATATTCTAGTCATTATCCCAAGGTAGGAAAAAGAAAAAGGAACTCTTAATCATGTTAAATAATTAAGGATCATGTTAACCAAAGCCATGAAACTTATTGACTATATTTAATGAGAGTGTTATGTTTATCAAGCATTCTTAGGTACTTATTAAGCGCATGCCAAATTTAACATAATTCCACTTTTTAAGCTTCGATTCCATATGGCGCAACACAAGTTTGCATATTGGAAATTGTGCAATTTTCTGAATTGGTTCCATTCTTGATATAAAGATATTTGATTGTTCATGGCACTAATCATATATAATTTAATAAAAAAGTCATTGCAAAAGCTATAAACTATATTTCCTTAGCATCTTAAGATTTATCATGGTCCAGAAACCAATTACCAATCCTGCGTGGTAGATGGCATTCCACCTCTTGTTTACGTACCAAACATTAGAATGAAAAATGCCCTATTCCTTCGTACATACCAAACAGTCAATAAGCTGTTTCCGCTTTAGAACTGGTCCCGAAATAGACACGCGAGTCACATGGTGGAAAAAAACGACCCGAACAAAATGCCGGAACCTCAAGCCAAATCGAAAATGCGCATTAAATTCACTTAACCAAATCCCCAAATAATTGCCCGGCCTCCTTCCTTCCTAAGGAAAGTCCAAAACGATGGCTGTTGTCGCTTTCCATACGTGTATGTTCAGGAGAAGCAGAGGAAACCCACATGCACGAATTCCTCCTCTCCACGCCCCGTCGTCGTCGTCGTTCCCTCCGCTCCGGCGCTCGCCCAGATGAGCCATGATCATGTCCGGCCGCATGGAGCGCGGTAGCGACGGGACCCGAAGCGAGGGCGGCGAATGCGGGTGCAGCGGCGGGAGGAGGAGGCCCCGTCAGCTCGTCTCGACGTCGTTGATCTTCTTCTGGGTCTGGTGCTCCGTCTTCTTTTCCCACGCCAAACCCGGGCTTGGCCGGGGGACTAAAGGTGAAGAATTTGCCCGGTTTCCGTCATAAAGTTCGCTCCTTTCTCTTGAACTGTGCGCTTTTTGCTGGAGCTGCGTCCAAAGCTCGTGCGTGAGGTGGTTGCTCTTGAGTTTAATGAGTTTGTGCATGTGCCATTTGATGGGGATGAGTCAAGATCAGTTCTTTCTAATTTTGAATAGAGTAGCGCAAAAAAGATGCTTTCTTTCTTCATTTATCTGATTTTTCCTTGAAGTTTACCATTTAAGAATACATTCAGATTCCCATTCTTGGTGCCCGTTTGTTCTCAAGATTTGGTCTGCTCTTTCCTGCTGATGATGCTTACTCAAGATATTTGCTAGTGAATTGGAGGCCCATTGTTTCTGGGGCAGGATGACCTTTCGGAAATAAATTGGTCCTCTGCTGTTTTCTTTTTCGGCCGAGTGTTAAATTGTTGTCGTTTGATCATATTTGTCCTGCAGTTAGCTAAATTGAAGCTTGCCCTTTTCAGGTGTTTGCAAGAACAGTAAGCTTTACGGAAGTGCATATTTCATCGGCACTGGTAGCGCAAATCAGTTGAATTCAGAATCCAGAAGGCGTACAGCTTGTGACCGGTTGAATGTCCCTCAAGAACGCAGGGATTTTGAGCATCCGCTTCCCAAGATCAACGTAAATGAAGAAGTCCTTTGGCACTTATTAGCTTATGCTGCTCCGGTATGTAAAATACAATCAGAAGAAGGAAGAAAAGCACGTCAACCAGACCAGCCGAGTCCTTCTTATCTCAATCTTGATGATTTTCGAAACTCAAGAAGGCGAGAAAAGGAGTTGGGAATACCCACTTGGCTTGCCAACATTACACACCGGCTTGAACCGGATGGAACCGAGTACAACTATGCATCTGCATCAAAGGGAGCCAAGGTTCTTGCTCATAACAAAGAAGCAAAAGGAGCAACCAACATACTCGGAAAAGACCATGACAAGTACTTGAGAAACCCCTGTTCTATCAAAGAGAAGTTTGTTGTGATTGAGCTTGCAGAGGAAACTCTGGTCGATGCAGTCAAAATCGCAAACTTTGAGCACTACTCTTCCAATTTTAAGGAATTCGAGTTGTCTGGAAGTTTGAGTTACCCTACGCAAACATGGGCCCCACTGGGCAAGTTCGTCGCCAAAAACGTGAAGCATATTCAAACCTTCAAGCTGCCTGAGCCGAAATGGTTGAGGTACTTGAAATTGAATTTGCTTAGTCATTATGGATCAGAGTTCTATTGCACACTAAGCGTCATGGAGGTGAATGGAATCGATGCAATAGAGCGGATGCTCGAAGATCTCTTTGTGCCTTCTAAAGAACCTAGTCATGGTGATCTTGCAAAGCCTAATGTGACGGGAACAAGCCTGCCGAGACATGATTCAGTTCCTGTGGAACTTAATAGCAGTGATAGAAGTCAAAATACGGTTGAGACAGCCACGGTGGCAACTGAAGCTTTTGATCAAGCACAAAATGCAAAAGCTCATGAGGCAACTGATCCTGACATTACAAGAAATGTTCCTGATCCCATTGAGGAAGTGAGGCAAATGCTAAATGGCAGAATTCCTGGTGACACTGTTCTTAAAATCCTGATGCAGAAAGTTCGCTCTCTTGAGCAGAACTTCTTGTTGTTGGAGGAGTATGTCAAAGAATTGAACCGACGGCAAGGGGACATGTTCCCCGAACTCAAGAAACGGGTATCTGCGATGTTGGTCCTTGTGGAGAAAAGAAAATTAGAGATTCGAGATCTCCTGGAGTGGAAGGAACTTGTGGTATAAGCTTATCTGCTCCTTATCTACTCTCTCTCTCTCTCTCTCTCTCTCTCTCTCTCTCTCTCTCTCTCAATCACCTTATTTGTCTAACATTTGGCTTCCTAAAGGAAAAAGGACATAAGGATCTTGTGTTATGGAAGTCTGTTGTCTCATCACAAGTGGATGTGCTCAGTAAAGAAAACACTGTGCTGAGGTTAGATTTCTTGTGATTTTGCTTGCTTTCGTCTGTCTTGCTTTGTTTTAGCAGTAAAAGCGAAACTTATACGGCATTGAGGAAAGAAAACTGACCCCGACTTTTTTTCAGGACTAACTTGTGTATGGACCTGATTAGAGCCATCTGCTGTGCCTGGTCCCCTTGACTTTTCACTTCTCCCTAGTAGTTGCAAAGACTCTGTCTCATTTAATAGTGCTAGATCATCTTGACTTTATAAAGTCTAACCTATTTTAGGTGTATGCATCCAGTCCCTTTTCGAAGTCCTATGTTGTTTATGTTACCAAACCGGAATACATGTCCCTCTTTTCATTGACTCAGAAGACTGTTTAAGATCCTGCTTTTGGTTGTGTTTTTACATGTGCCCTGTGAATTGAAATAGTGTTTTGCTTTCTATACTCTCCCTGCTCGCCTTCACCCTGAATCTAACTTCCACCGAAGTTTCTACCACTTCAATTTCCCCTTCTTGTGGCTGTGGGCTCTCTTGTTTTTTTCCCATTCTCTCTTATCTTTTTTCTCTTCTTTCTCCCGACTTCCCTGTCCGCATTGCCCAATGTCGCCTTGATACTGTGATCATGTTTTTTCGGTCTCTCTAGAATTCTACCCATCAAAATCCTCTCCTCACTTCATTGATCCTTTCACTGATGGCATTACAGGTTGGACATCCAGAAGGTCTCTAGAGATCAAGCGAGTCTGAAGAACAAGGAGCTCGCCGTGATGGCAGTGAGTTTTTTCTTCTTCTGCTGTGCGCTTCTCAAGCTAGTTTCGGCGCGGTCCTCCTTAATTTTCCGACGCTCTCGCCCTGACAGAGCAGTCCACACGAGTCAAGGGTGGCTCCTGATATTACTTAGCAGCAGCATGACAATGTGTATCCCCTTATTCTACAGCTAGTCCCTGACTTCTTTTAGCTCTGGATAGGACTTCTTTCCCCATGTAATTACAAGCTCTCATTCTCAGAAATGGTTCTGCTGGGAAGCTTTTTGCTATTCCTTTCGCTTCCATGTTGATGAGATTCAGACTTCCATGAGAATAGCATGACCAATCATTAATGCCGTCGTACACTGGAAAATATAGCAGTTGATTTGATGAAGGATTTACAATTTGTGGACCTTAGTAGCATAATAAAAAAGAAACCTTGATGAAAATCAGAAAAAAAGCAAAGCTGTAAATTGATTAGGAAAATCAATATTAGCGTAAAGTGCAAACCGCGGGACACCATAAACCCGAAATCAGCGCATGTCGGCGGGACATTGGTACCACTGGCACATGACTTTTTCATCAGTGGTACAGTATGTCAGCGGCTGAAAGTGCATCAATTTAATTTTCTAGTACAAAACTACATGCGACATGACTTGCGTCATCAAATTTATCTTTTGGGCAGGAGAGCATCAAGTAATAGCTTAGAAATTTGTACTATTGAAGAAAAGAAAATATTCAATGAATGTGACACATACTCCCGTCGGCGCATTTGGTCTTATTCAATCATTATAAATCAACTTGATAACATTGATTATCACGTGCTTCACCATCCAATTTCAATTTGCTGGGTAGCCAGCCACGGGATGAGTACAGTTCTATTGTCAGAATTTTCAAAGTCACTTTTCTTTTCTTTTTTTCCTGGTGTAAACCTTTAGATAAAGGAGTTCTTATTTTTGTTTTCTTATAAATTAAGCCTCACCGTACATGATTAGAAAGTTGGAAATGTCAATTTTCTTATTCGGCAAGTTCCATGCTATTAGGAGCCTTCTAAAGAAAGTTATGCTCAATTTACTGCTTAGCTCCTTAAATCAAGCATTAATTTTCTCATATATATTTTGTCTAGAGATTGCTAAGCTCTATTTTAAAAAATAAATGATAAAAATATTATTAGAATTCACCCATGCCAGAAGGGTTGCTTCAAGTTGAGTCTATTCACACTCCGTTGGAGTATTTTGATTAATCAAATTTTCCAATTTGGTATTTTACCTTGCAATATCAATATTGTATCCTTTTTTGATATGATTCTTTGAGAAAGGAGAATCCCATCGCCGCATTTGTGTTTTCTTTCTAAACCTCTAACAGGACAGTATCTCCAAATCAAATCCCAATTTCTATTGGGCATGAAAAAAGATAAATCTCTTTTTTTCTCTACCCTTGCTAAAGTATTCTATTAGGCCACATTCTTCACGCTAGGATTGATCATTGATTGACGTAACCTTAAACAAAAAGAAGAGAAAAGGAAAAGAAAAAAAGAAAAAGGAAAATGGCAACGGCAGAAATTACCCTCCAAGTTCCTGGTATTTACGGTTCTGACCAGGAACGCGTTCGGGTCCCTCTTCCCAGGTCAGTTACGAGTCGGACCAGCTCTCTCCAATGTCGCCTATCTCTCTCCTTCTCTCTCCTCCCTCTCCCTCTCCTCCTCCCTCCTCGGCGCCGCCGCCGCCGCCGCCGCCGGCTAGCTCCGGCCGTCCGCCGCTCGAACCTCGCTAGGGCCACCGAGCCCCGGCCCGAGCCCTCGCCGGAGCGAGAAAACCCTCCTCCTCCTCCTCCGCCTCCGCCTCCTCCCTCGAAGATCCCTCGCGACGCCGCGCCCTCTTCGTCATTTCCGGCGGGGCTCCGTCTCCGTCTAGGGTTTTTTTTTTTTTTTTCCCCCTTCATTTCATGTTTGCTGCGGCTTTCATGTCTTGTGAATGGAGATACAGCCTAGCTTCGCCGCCGATTCCCTCGCCTCCGGTCCCCACCTCGTAGCCGGCGTCGCCACCGCCCTCTGCCTGCTCCTCGCCCTCGCCGGCCTCCTCCTCGCCCTCGCCCCCTTGAAATCGAAGAAGAAGCCCTCCTCCGCCACATCCAACAAGCAGCCGGCCGGCTCGAAGGCCTGCGGCTGCGCGTGCACCTGCGGCCCGAGCGCGCCGGATTCGGATTCCGCCCCGATGGCCGTCGGAGCGACGTACGTGAACGGCGGCGCCGGCGCCGTGGAGGCGGTCGCGGCTGCCGCGGCGGCGGTTGCGGCTGCGGAGAGGCAGAGCGGCGCGTCGATGATGGAGCAGCTCGTGCCAGAGATCACGACGCACGCGCTGAGTTACCTGGATTACCCGAGCCTGTGCCGGCTTTCGATGACTAATTCCTTAATGCGGAAGGCGGCTAACGATGATAATGCCTGGAAGGCGCTCTATCATAAGGTGAGGTTTTGATTCGTCTTCGCAGATGGTTTGTAGAATTTAGCGTTAGAAAGTGGATTCATGTGTATTAGCTGTTGGATTATTTTTTATAGCATGCTGTTTGCTTGGGTTTCTGAATGTGGTTGCTTTAGAAATGTAAGCTGAGAAGAGTTGTCAAATGGAGCTAAAGTATCAAATTTGACAAGAATTTGTACTTTTCATAGGAGTTGGAACTTGGAACTTGCCATGGCTTCTCTAAGAAGTTATGAATTTGTACTCTTTGTTTTCTCAATGATCCTGTGTAGCATATGCTATAAAATGAGGTAAAATAGTTTAGTTTTGCTCCCACTACGGCAGTCTTTGGTTTCTGCGTGCTTGGGGAGGAAAGGGTTTCTTTCCATTATCAAACGTTTTCTATGGTTTGGTGGGCGTTACTGCGAAATTAATACAGAAATATGTAAAATTAGAGAATCGGTGATTTAGGACGAAAATTATCATTCCTATAGCTATCAAATATGGTGTGATAGTTTAGTTTTGCTCCCACCGCAACAGACTTTTGTTTCCTCTGTGACTTGGGGAGGAAGGGCTTCTTTCTATTGTCAGGAGTTTTATATGGCTTGGTAGGTGTTATTACAAAATTAAGAACTTCCTAAGGAAATTTATGACACTAGAAAAGTACGTAATATTAGGAGAATTAGGGATTTACAAGGAAAATTATCATTCACAAACACTAGAGAACTACGAAAAGTTAGGAGAATTAGTGATATACAAGTAAAATCGTCATTCGCAAGAGATGGCTATCATTATGGTATAATACTTTAGTTTTACTTCTACTACAGTGGTCTTTGGTTTCTTCTATGACATGGGTAGGATGGGCTTCTTTCAGTTATCAAGATTTTTCTGTAATTTGGTAGAAGTTATTACAAAATGATGAAACTTCTGAAGGAAACCTATGACACTAGAGTAGTATGTAAAGGAGGAAAATTATCATTCACAAGAGGTGACTATCAAATATGGTAGAATAGTTTAGTTTCACTACCTACTTTCTTCTGTGACTTAGGGAGGAGGGCTTCTTTCCATCATCGGGAGTTCTTCATCATTTGGTAGGCATTACTACAATATTAAGAAGCTTCCCCAAGTCACAGAAGAAACCAAAAACCACCATTGTGGGAGCAAAACTAAACTACTATGCCATATTTGATAGCTACCTCCCGTGAATGATAAATTTCCTCCTAGAAACTATCTTAACTTTACGTACTTCTCTAATGTCATAAATTTCCTTAGGGAGTGTCTTAGTTTCGTAGTAACTCCTACTAAATGATAGACTATTATACCATATTTGATAACTACCCCTCACGAATGATAATTCTCCTGCTAGATAACTAACTCTCCTAAATTTACATACTTCTCTAATGTCATAAATTTCAGCATGGGATTTTCTTAATTTTGTAGTAATGCCTATCAAACCATAGAAAACACCTGATAACAGAATGAAGCCCTTCCTCCCCAAGTCACGGAAGAAAGTAAAGACTGTTGTAGTGGGAGAAAAAATAAATCATAATACCCTATATGATAGCTATACCTCATGAATGATCATTTTCCTTCTAAGGCCCTTCCATGTCTTGGGGAGGAAGGGCTTCCTTCTGTTATCAGTAGTTTTCTTAATTTGGTAGTCATTACTACGAAATTAAGGAACTTCCTTAGGAAATTTATGACTCTAGAGAAGTATGTAAAGTTAGGAGAGTTAGTGGTTTAGTAGGAGAATTATCATTCACGAGAGATAGCTGTCTCATTACCTCATCAGAGGAAATGCCGTAGTTACTGGTGCAAAATACACTAGCAAAAAACCTGTACATTCTAACTTGTATCAAAACATTTAAGTGTATCCATGCGCATCTCTTTTGTGCATGTACCATTCCAATGTTTTCTCATGAGTAGATAATGCATCCTTTATTGATATTGCACTAACTGTGGGCTGTTAGGTCATTTTAGAATTCTTTTAGTTCTTATTACTGGTAATCTAAGTTGTGATGTTCACAATTGTATGTTACAACGTGGCTTGTGCAATTGGTTTATACTGCCTTTAATGTCATTCATATGCTCATATTCTTGTTAATTTTGACATAATGAAGGAAAGTAGTTGATAGAGTTTTGCTTCACGATTTTGGTTCGTTGGTATGTTTGTGATCAAGTTCGGACCATAAAAGCAGCAATGATGACGGTCTCATACATTCCTATCAGCTCAGTTTGTTGCAATAGACCCTGCATAAGTTTTTGTTCTGTCACTGTACTGATACCTCCATGTCCCATTCAAACTTTATATAATTGCTTATAATTTTGGTTTTAGGGTTTAGTGTTTAACTGAAGCGATATGATGTGTTCCGTACTTGATTACATGCAAAGGTTTCGGGAGTGGCAAAGTTATCAGAGTGTATATTTTCTTCCTTTGTTCTCGACCTTGATCTCTAGATTTTGAATTCTGATGGAAAGTACCTTAGTTTATGCTTAGAACCTTTTTGTTTCATTTATCAAAGTGAAAATCCAAAAAAAAAAAAGAATTATTTTCTGCTTTATTCAAATATTTATGCCTTTGTTTTATTTCTTCAGGATTTTACTCTGGAACAAGATGGTGTCACACCAGTCAATGGGTGGAAAGCCTACTATGCGGCTACAAGGGCTATTGTGAATATTAATTTAGAATTCTTTAACATCATCAGGGAGAGGTCCCTTCAATCAATGAGCCGCCTTTGGCTCAATGCAGATTATGTCAAGTGTGTTCATGCTTCGGGGGAACTCTTTTCCGGGTATGAATTCCTGTCTATATCTTCAGAATTCCAACGTGTGCTAAGATTTTGTTTTATACTTGGATTGTGGAGTCTTAGAGTCAGCATGTACTCTGTTGATATGAAGGTTGGGTGTCTCTCTTTACCAGTCAATATAGCCCCATGAAGTCATTTTGTGAATGATGGATATTTGATAACTTAGAAATAGCGCAATAATTGTGAAGTATCTTATGTAGTAATTATTCAGTTGGAAACAACTGTTTGAAATATCTGCACATTATCTTACTGGCGGAGTATGATACCTAAAAATGCAGGTCGTTTTTGTCATCTTCGGAAATTCTTTTCCTTTTCGTTCTGCTGGATAATATCAGAAAAAACTTATGTCATTCTTAGTTTTCAGAAAATTGATGTCTGATTCCAGAAAGTTGAGAAGAAGCAAGGCAGACTGCCAAAGTTATTTTTCAAGCATTTTCATGTATATATTGAAAGCAATAATTGGAAGTCTCTGATCAAACACATGCTTTTGTTCTGTTTTCTTCTTCATTAATGTTGATAACTTCTTATTAGTCCTCATGGATGGTTTCACCATTAAAGGAGACATGAGGTGTGGACATGCATGCTTGTTATTGTTAACCTTTTTGTTCTTTTCCCTGTGTATGTAAGATTTTTGTTACAGTCTTTACATTTGGAGAAGGCATTTAATGATTCACTTACCTTGGTCTGATAGCTTGACCCTGTTGCTAGCTTTCCTAGTCTGCTTCCCATTGCTGCTCAGGCTCCCATCTGATCTACCTACCGCACTTTGCTGTTGTGCTGTGCACCTCAATCTGAATTCATAACATCAGGGTAGCCTCTGTGTTTTGAGCTTAATGATGTCCTCTCATATCTCGTGCCTTTTCTTGATAAAGATTAAACAGGTTGATAATCCTTCTTTCTGTATAAGTTTCTAGCTGTTTGGCCAAAGTCAAGCTACGTTGCATCTCCTTTCTAGTGGGCTGGTGAAACCATAGTTTACACAATTGGAAGTGGCTGACACTTGTTTACAGGTACAATGCTGTGATACAAAGTTGGCAACTTGCATTTAACTGGGAGCAAGGGGTTGACTTCCAGGTCCGCGATGTTCGTGTCCGAGTGCTGAGAGACATGGCTTGGGTCTCCATGAAAACTTTTGTTGACATGGATACTGGGCCTTTTAACATGACTAATGTCTTTGAATTTCATAATGGACGGTGGTACATGGTACACCACCATAGCTCGGTGATGCTTATTGATGGAGACTTGGATCAACAAAACATTCATGGATGAATGGATAGTTGCTGAGAATGAAGATCATAATCTTGGTCGCTGGAGAAATAGTGGTAACTAGTCTGTAGGAGGAAAGGATTTGAAAAAAGGAAAGATTATCAATGATTTTGTCAAGGGGTACTCAATTTTTCCCCCCAACCTTTCTGTGGGTGAGTCTGGTACATGAAGGCTGTCTTGCTTTCCCATCCATGTGACAGTGTTTCTTCTTGTTCTGTTCTGTATAGTCTTGCTCAACATGTGAAAGTACATACATGATAGCAATGAGATTATTTTTGAGGGATGAACATACTGGTCAAGTTTGGCGTGAATCGAATGAGAGCTATGTTACATGCCAAATATGGGTTGAAAATATGCGGATCATGATATTAATGGTGCTTTTAAGTTGCATGTAACTGTATGTCCTACATGTCTTATATATCCAATGTCTTCAGCTCTAGTTTCATTATTCTAATGCTGGTAGCTCTATCATTACGCCTCTAATTTGATCTTTATATGTGTGGGCTTCCGAGTTCTGACGGCATCGGTTGTACCCAGCTTACTTAAGCTTATGTAGGTCTTAAATATTTTGACTCGAGTTAATGTCGATTCTACATGAGTCATGAAGTGAAGGAGGTGGATAATCCCACTAAGCAGAAAAGAGCAATGCAAAGGGTACGTGCACATCAGTCCGACATGACTAAAGTATGATTGTTATTGAAGTCGAGATATTTGCTTCAGCAATTTCAGACCACCATCTTCTGAAAGAAGACATACGCCGAGTGCTCTCTCTAATTAGCCATGGAATGAGCATGTTAACATAGCTAGAAGTATAACCATCCCACTTAACCTAAGCCTCCACATAATCTCTCTCTCCCTCTCTTGATTTTCCTTAGCTTTCAATTTGGCTTATGCCTTAAACGGATCTTATTTCGACTACCAACCATTTAGGCTAGTTTCTGTTAAGGATTAAGCTGCAAAATTCTCCTAGGGTTGGCCATGTTCAAGTTTCCCCAACAAGAATACCATCTCAAATTCGTTAAAGAACAACATAATATTTTAAGATGGTCTTATCTTTTCCCTTTAGACTTTTTAAGATTACCATACCTTTTCAAAGATGACAAAAAAGACCTGCATATTGGCCCTTAAATACACCCTTCCCCCCCAACATCCTTCCCTTTAAAACAAAAAATTTATTGGCTCAGAAATTCCTTTCTCGATTGGAAAACTGCAAAAATTAACGAACTTTCCACAAGTAGTCATGTAAGTATCATAATTTCCACTAGCAAAAGAAGAAAATTACCCCTTTTTCTCCATAGTTCTATAAAATCGGCATCTAAATTTCCTCAAATGGGTAAGTAATGACTCTATCCAACCTCGTACCTTAAATTGACAAAGCACGCTCCTTTCTCCTTCTTTGTTGGCAGCTTTAGATTTTCAGGGTCGGTTGGAGGAAGTGTTGTTGCAGAACCAGCAGCCATGGATTCTGACGTGGGGCGGAGGATAGGGACGACGGTGCGGGAGGTGCTGGAGGAATCGGACATGAACAACACCACCGAGTACAAGGTGCGGAAGCTGGCGTCCGAGCGGCTCGGCATGGACCTGTCCCAGCCCAAGTACAAGGCGATCGTGAGGCAGGTGGTGGAGTCCTTCCTCGAGGAGCAGAAGGCGAGGGAGGAGCAGAATGCGATGGGAAAGGAAGAGGGGGAAGAGCAAGAGGAGCAGGAGGAGGAGGAGGAGGAGGAGACCGGGAAGAAGTCTGGCGGGGATGCGGAGTACACTGAGGACGGCGACCTTATCATCTGCAAGGTTCTTGCTTTTCTTCGATTCTGCTTTTCGTTTTTTGCTTTGACCCATTTCTTTGGAATTGCTGTTTGTTGAGTTTTTCTGTTTTGTTGCTGTGGAAGTGCGTGAGAGCAGAGAAGGGGGTTTCGAAAGAGGTGATCTGCTGAGGAATTTGAGATGTGTTCTGTGTGGAGGGATGTGAATTGCAGAATTTGAGAACGATTTTGGTTATCTAGGGTTTTATGTGATCCGCTGTGTAGTGGAAAGTTAATGCAAGTTATCAAAGTATCCATGTTGCTTGTCTACGAATGCATGTGGTCTCCATGTAAAAATTTGAACTTTCGGATTGGATCATATTGAGAGAAAGAACTGCCAGGTTGTGTCCCAGTTGTTTCACATGTGAGAGGGGCATTAACTGTCATTCATTCGGGCGTCTAATCAGGCTTGCACATGAGAGGAGCGTTAAATACCGTTCGTCGTTAAATATCATTCATTCGGGCATCTATCAGGCTTGCACATGAGAGGGGCATTAGATATCGTTCATTCGGAATTTATATGTTCTTTATATCCTTGTGATCTCCTTCCACCAATAAGAAGCTTATTTGCCGTCCTCACAAAAGTGCTTGTGTCCTTAATGTCTGTATATCTTAGTTTAATGTTTTTAACAACAATGTAGTCAGGTGTCGGTGGTCACTAATTGTGGCTAAACAAATGATATCCCCAACTTGAGAAAGAAAAATGGATCTTTGGAAAGTTATTAGGAGTTAGAGCATGGATTTTGTTCCGACTTTAATGGGGGAAACCGTGTTACAATATGTATTTTGCTTGAGAGAAGGTCAGTGGCTTGTTTTGCTTTGATCATTGCTGATATTTTTGGGTTCTTTTGATGCAGTTATCAGAAAAGAGAAAGGTGACGATGCAAGAGTTTCGAGGCAAACCCCTTCTCTCAATTAGGGAGTACTTCAAGAAAGGAGGCAAGGAATTCCCTACTTCAAAAGGTAAGTTCTTGCTCGTAGCTATTCACCTTCTTCTGCTTCACATCTCAGAGAGTGCCTCTTTTATGCTTGTATCTGGTTTGCCCTTTTTTCACTAGCATTGCAAGGTAGATAGTTATATTGCCTGCTTAGGGGAAAAGACTAGAGTTGATCTTTGGCTTCTCAATATGGCTGCATCAGAAGGGATCATCAATGAAACTTAATAACCTGTGGGGCTGGAATTCAAGTGGGTTCATAAGTTGTTAGCACAACGTGATCTGAAAAGAAATAGGAATTGAACCATAGAAAAGATATTCAGTTGCCTCCAAATTCTTAATAATGTTTGGAGCTAGGAGTGTAAGGAATTGGTACTGAATCTGTTGGATGATTAGCTCACTGGTACAGGCGGAAACTTTCATCTCTGCTCTAGAGTGTTTTTGAATCATTCGACTCAGAATAAAGGATGAGGATCAGTGATACCCAAACCCTTTGAATTGGATTGCTGATTCTTATTTGTAACTACTGCAGTGTACTAATTCACTTCAAATTGTTCAAGGAACGAAGCTGCTTCTATAATAGCCCCGTTTAGCCTTCATAATTAAAGGTGTTAAACAGATCTCTGCTATCATGCGAGTTTTTGCAATTAGAAGTCACCCTGATGATGTGCAGTTGAGATGTGAGGTGATGACATTGAAGCGTCAATAGGTTGTCATTTTTATTTGCTCTTTGCCTCTGTTTGCAGGATCAAGTTATTTTCCAATGTTTTAGTATTGTTCTTGCATCATGTTCTAGCAACAAGCCCTGGTCATTCTCACTTCTATCGGATGTACCATGGAGATTGCTTTGATAGAGCCTTGCATATCATTTAGGCAGGAGAGTAAAGCTTAGGCAATTACGAAGTTTGGAGCTTGATCCATGGTGATCAGTATCGCATATGAAAACAGATGCACCTATTGTTTGGTATTTGCTTTGTAGAATCAAGCAGCAAAAGAGATTTCTCCTAACACTACTCACTGCAACCTTTACTCCACAGCTGAAGTTTCTGAGTTTCTCGAATTTGAGACACTGTCCAAAGGTGTTGAGTGATTATGTTTAAAAACAAAAGCTGCTTTTCTATTTCCTGTCTAATAGAATTTTTGAACTTCATGGCTTTATAGCTCTTATATGAGAGTTATGGGTTCTAAGAGATGGTAACAATATGTGAAAAGAGGAACCTCGGTCCAAATGATTTGATCTACTTAATTTATACAGTTGGATTATTCTGAATTGCTTTTTCTGCCATTAGCTCACTAGCTCGTGTCCTCATACACTAGCAATCACTGTTTAATGCTTGCAAGTTTGCAATAAAACACCTGTCCTCCTTGTAGTTTTCTTTCTATGCATGGTATTGAACTCACAATTATTGTTTTGTTGCATTTCAGGCATAAGCTTGACAGAGGAACAATGGTCTGTCTTAAGAAAGAATGTACCTGCTGTAGAGAAAGCCATCGAGAAGCTGGAGTCAAACGCCATGTGAGAGTTGATTTCCTTTGAATACATTGGCACCATCCTAGAGCCTTGGACATCTTGAACTGTTTGAGTTTTGTGATCTAACCAAGATCCAGCTCTGGAATGCGGGGTTTGGTTGTTATCTTGATGTCAAATTTTGCATCAACTCAATATCCATGGTGCTCTCATATTTTCACCAAGTTGGACAATGTTTCATCATAAAAATGCAGCACAAGACTTATTTATCAGCTTGGCAATCACCAAGATTTTATGAATTCGGGATCTACTAGCATCCCTTTCGATTAAGTGATCTGTGAGTTAGGTTTTTCTAATCGTTTTGAGAGTTCTCTTATGCTCTCCCCACCTCCAGTCGGTTTTGGTTAATGTTTCTGGCTGCTCTGAATTTAATATTCGTTATTTCAGATCTTCTGAAGATAGCATTCTGGGAATGTATTCCTGGTCAGAAGCCCCCAATCTTTTTGATGAGTCATGTAGAGATGATGTTTGCCCATTATCTTTCTTAGGGCACAATAGTGCATATGGTGCATGATTTTTGGAACAAGAAAAGGTCCAAACTCTAAGAAATACAAGAGAGACATGAAAGCCAAAATCCAGATCACTCAAGTTACAAAGTTGCCACCCAAATTGGAATGGTAAGTCAAGCTAAAGATCAGTATATACACGCATGATAATCAGGCATATCATGCCGTTTCACATGGATAGTAGAAAGTCACTCACTACACCTTCCCTAGTCCTTCCCACTAGAGCAGGCTGTCAAGCCAAAGCCCTCTCTGCTTGCTTTCACTTCCCATCATCAAACCCCACTTTGAACACATTAGAAAGAGCTGGCCTCCAGCCGACCCCCCATGAACCCCTTGCTCTCTTCGGCGGGAGGGTAGCCGAACTTGCGGCCATCCTCATCTGCTCTATCAGGGCCTCCACATTGACCTGCTGAGACAATATCTCCTCCAGCTGCTTTGTATCCATCACCAGCTTCACCTTCCACATCCCGTTCCCGTCCCGCGGCAGCACCTCCATCGCTGGGCCCCAGCCCCCAGCAAAGTTCTCGACGAGATCCGACCCGGCGACCAAAGATCTCCCCTCTGACCCAGCAGCTGGGCTGACATCCTCTTTCACCTCGAATTCACACTCATTTTCCACGCCTGGTTCCTGCCCTTGCTCCTTCTGCAGTGGAAGAAGGTAATACAATTGGCCGCCAGCAAGACGCTCCTCACAAGGCAACTGAGACGACGCGCGGCCCTGCCTGTAGACGCCGTATCCAGGGTAGTGATCGAGCACGTCCTGGACTATCTTGGGGCCCTGGAACTCGACGACCACCCCAGCATCAGTGAGCACCCGGAAGTTGCCGCTCTTCTTGGTGGAGGGGCTCCTCTCAGCATCCCCTTTGATTGAGCAGTTCCCCATCCCAAGCCAAGAAAAGCCGCAGACCCTTTACAACTTTTCCAACACTAGAACTCAAAAGAGATCAAAAGTCAGTCACCCTTTATTTAAACTGCAAGAATCTTGAAAAGGAGAGAGAGCAGGTAAGAGTTAATGGAATTTAGTGACTGAACAAGTCCACCTTAAGTGCCTCAACTTTTTTGAAAACAAGGTTAGAGGCGCCATGTGACCGAAGACCGTTGTGTCTATTATAAAGGCACAGTTTTTCTTTGCGGTGATCCCGGGGAGAACAGGGAGGAAGAGGTGGAATTCTAAATTCAATATTAGGGGGGACTGAATTGAAACATTATTCTTCTTGGAGTGTACCCAAAAGTAATTAATCTAAAAAAGTTACGAAATTTCACTCCAGTACAAGAGTCCGTGGCTTGGGGTGTGCGTCCTTTACGGGGTGCTGCTTCCTAGTTATTTTATCTGCTTTCGGTTTCAGTGAAAATTTTAAAATTTTTGTAAGAGGGTGTCAGTGATTTAAAAAAAGTGTCGGATGGGATGCAGGTTCAGTGCATCAATTTCGCAACGACTAGTTTGGACAACAAATTCGTCAAGGATGTGGATGGAAGCAAAAAAACAAGCACAGCAAATTACATGTGAGGGTTTAGGTTTTGGATCTTGTAGCCTGCTCGGTTACCTCTAATCAACAAGGCGACCTGAGTTCATGGAAGGACGGTTCTATGAATCCTAGATGGTCCAGGTCACTAGATGGCATTTCCAGGTGTGAATTTTTTTTTTTTTTTTTGTGTCGAAACGGTCGAGGATCCTGCATTTCCGGAAGCATGAATTGAGCGCAAACCAAGTCTCCGATGTGAATTTTTACTATGCATAAATCACTCGGAATCCAACAAAAAATGAAGTGATTTCTTGTAGATCCCTTATGTTTTGTGTGGGAGGAAGAGGTGATGAAAATTGATGAGGAATGTTGTTAAAATTCAAATTTTCATACCTCTTCCATCTCAAAAAAAAAAAAATGTTAAATTTTCAAAATTTCCCATCAAAATTATAGTAACTCCACTTTCCTCACTTTCCAAATGAAGCCCTAGTCTTAGGATGGATGGAATTTAACCCGATGAGCAAGAATTGATTTAGGATGCGATTAATTGCTACAACCTAAAAAGGAAAGGGAAAGATGGTGATAGAGCTTTTCAACTCTCGAGCTTCTAGATTTTCAGTTTTGGTTATTTTTCCCAAGAAATCCCATTGCCTTTCCTAAGTTCCTCCCATTGAAAGTTGAGCGTCAAATAAAATATCTGAAGGCTGGCCATTCTATCGTCTTTTTTATTGCTTTTACTCTCATTCTAGGAAAAAATTGAACAAAGAAACAAATAAACAATCTACCTTTTATGAATTTCTATTCTTCTCCTCATTAGTGTAAGAAAATATAATTTTAAATTCCCACTTTTAAGATTATTGTCAGCTTTTTAGAAAGGCATTTTATTAATGAGTGTCTCAAGAGTATTAGTTAAGACCATTGAAATAAAAATGATACATATAAAAGACTTTGAAAATTGAGCACCACACATCTCAAAAAAGTCGCATAGTTTGAATAGAGATATTTGTGTTTTCCTATAACAATTAATAAGATTTATCAACTCACCAATGGCACTCTTTTGACATTTTTACTTTAAGAAAATAAGATTAATCTTTTATGAACCGAAAAATAAAGTACGATAATCAAGCCTTATTCTATTAAGTATGACGAATTCCCGAAAGAGTCCTTTCTTATCTTATATCTTCACAGCCTTTTAAAGCTCTCCCCTTTTCGTGTTAAATGGCTTCTTCTTAATAACACATCCCGAGATGATCGTCCCATATATCAAAACCATTATCAAAATTCGCTCGCACTTTCACCGATGCCACACCCATCATCAATATCTTAATAATTTCATTTACAATCAGGTCACGCATGAGATTAATCATTCCCGTCTCTGCCGCACCCGTTTTCAACGCCCCATGTTGCTTTTTGACCATCCGCTTCTTCATACCACTAAGGCATGTTTATGCTTTACAACAGGGTCCTGTCAATTTCTTCATCCCTTTTGGAAAAATGGATCCACCATGATCGAAACTTAAGCTGCTACTTCTGTTGTTAACTTGTTCTGCCAAATTAGAGAGTGGTGGATGGACACTGATTGGATGACCAATTACTTGAGTTTTGCAACTAGCAATGGTATAAAACTAGGCCTATCTGTTCTCGTCGGCCAACCACCGGAAATGAACAATCGACATGTGAAGAGTGCAAGAAAAGAACAAAGTGGAGTAAATAGGTTCTTTGTCCTTTCAACAACTCTTGACAAAGTCATTGATTATAATACGAATTATACAATAAAAGCTCGCCTCTCCATATGTTCTTCTCTTTTGCCAGATTCAATGCCTCGAACCCTAGTCAATACGGCACTACGACAACAGAAGTGACCCCGTGAACCAATGATCTAAATAGTAGATTTTGTAAATTCAGACTAATTAATGAATATCCTCAAAGTACTTGTTAGCTACATTTATTCTCAAAAAAATTGATTTTTAAAGGGGACCGATAATGTAGATTACAAATATGGTCGGTGCATTGGAAATTGCTATATTTTAGTTATTTGGTTCGCTTAATGAGTGTTTAGAGGGCACTTTGTATCGAAACCCTTATAAATCATCTCAAAACGCCATGAAAGATAATCATGTCAACGAGCAAAAATCATCTTTTTTTTCTCCATTTCCACCTCTCGCGCTCTCTCTCTCTTCCTTGACATTTCTTCCTCCATAAAATGAAAATAGCAAGACCCCCTTTCACAATTGGAATAGAGAAACCATGCGTTAGAGCATGTGGGCTAAATGAAATCCATCACGTTAACTCCAAATGGTCATTATCATCGCTGGATATCACCACTCCTCTTCGAGAAGAAAGATGCGGGAGATGCGACTCTTATCTCTTGGTGGTTTGAGGTATAGGAATGCACATATCAATGAGGTGCATTACCTAGCAAAAGTTGAAAAAAAATTACAAGATTCGGGTTTGCTGTTTACCTCCCTAAAATAAGTATCACCATCGTTGCAAATGGAAAAATTATAAACCTTTGATATTGTCTCTTACTTGTTAAGACATATCTACGAGGATACTAGACAAATCTAATTTTACATTCATAAATTGATATAGTGCAAAGTCAGTTAATAATATTTAGTCGATTTTTAACTTAGCTCAACTCTTAAAGTGAAAGATATCCAAGTCGATATAGTAAGAATGCATTCGAAGCCGCGCACTTTCTTGCGATCCTCTGAAAATGTGGTGTCGGGGCTTCTTTGCGGTAGGCCAGCGTGGCGGAGAAGACGTGCAAAGGAGGTAGAAAAACATCAAAACGTTAGGTGAAAATTTTGTTGTGATGATGGGGTTTCGCGTTTGAAGCAGTCAAAGCTGCGTAGGTGAAGAGATGTGGTGGAAGATCGATGGGGGCATGGCACCACCCGATCTCACTTCGGCTCCAAGCTTGGGGGCGTTGCAATAACTGATGGCCTAACCACTTTCCAGATAATAGTCATAATAACAACAATGATAAATAACGATGATGATGATGATGATGAATTTCATCTGCCGTTCGATTGAGGTAATGGACTGTGGCTGCATCCACAGTTTTCTCAACCATTGCCCACCAAACTCCCAACCACTTTCGGTGAATGCACAGGATGTCCCTGACCATTACTAGCAACCTCAATCATGTAGAACTGTCATAATCAGAGCTCCACAAGGACCCCCACTTTTATGCTCTGCTTGAGGAACACTGATGATAAACGACAGACTTGCTTTACAAACGTATCTATTCCAAGTCCCACATCATTTGAGAATCAATTCAATGGATAGGCTTCACAACACTAGCATCTTTTGCTTGTATTTCATGATCGAGATTCCCCCGCTCTTGATGTTAAATTAGTTGTTGTCCATGAGTTTTGAGGCATCGACCGACCTCCATGATCAGAGACCAAAATGCAGATTTCTAATCAATGGGTGACAACTAAGCCCAGGGTCCCCTGCGATTTGTGAACTCCGTCGTGCTATTTACGTCTGGGGAGTACCGATATTTGCAGGCACGAGGGTCTGGTTAGGTCTTGGGTATGATCCTTCTGAGGTACATTGTGAAACCCTCGACGTAGACAAGGAGGTTCAGACAGCATGATCACTCGAGTCCCAGGACACCGACGTGCGGGGCGAGCGGATCGCAACAGGACACCGAGTGAGATCGAGCTGGGTAGAACTCGAGCTATGCAAGAATCTCTCGCCCCATAGTTCACCTTATAACTTCACAGCTAATTCAAAGCTAGAAACCCCTAGGCACACCAAAGTGATCTACTAACAAGTAGTTAATATTCACTCAGATGTTAGGATAACCCCTAGACGACCATTTTGCATCTCAAAGTTCTCGCCGACATACATTCGGTACATGTTACTCACTTCCTTGAGATTTACGAGTTAAACCAAATGAGTATTTCTCATTTTAGCCTTCACAAGTCTGTTTTGCAAATTCTGACCAATGTTTCCTATAATATAACATCCAAACTGAGGGAGCAACGAGCAGAATCAGAAAACAAACCCCGCCCTCACAAAAATTTACAATCCCATAGATCAAGACAAGCTTTTATACTTCTGTAAGATTTTTCCTAACATGACTAAATATATCATCCCCCCCTCGTCTCCATAGGTATGACACTATCTGTTTCCTAAATTCTTTGCATAAGCTCCTGTATCTTCAAGCCTCCGCCTGCTGGTTCGTCAGTGTTTTCAAGGTTCTTGGTCCAAGAATATATCCAAGAGAGACAGTGCCTGCAATAAATCCCCAAATTTCAAATGATTAGGCATGGCATGTTTATGATTTGTCAATTCCAAGCGCAAGAACATCTCTTGCACAAATTCTGCTTAAAACTATCAAAGAGAATGCGAGCCTTTACCTCGGGCACATTCAGTTCCAGACGGAACTTGGGCCCGTCGTAGTGGTGAAGGACCGGGCGGAACGAGTCCTCTTCCAACGGGTTACAAACTTTCCTCGTGATCACTTGAACCTGCCCATGTGAAGCAACTTGCGTTAAGCCCCTAATTCATGTCCCAGCCACCATATGACACTCAATCAACAGCACCGGCTCGAACAAATAGCACGATCAAAAGGCAATACCTGAGCAGGGAAGCGCGATTCGCCGGGGCATTTCTTGTCCTCCCAGGCCGTCGGGTCTATGTTAGTCCCTCCAAAACTAGCAGCCTACAACACATCAAATTCCCTCATAAGCAACCTCGGAAATCATCCAATCCACAGACCAAAGATGCTTCTTTTCTAGTTACTTTCATCAAATCCACAACCGGGTCCTCATTAGCTAATTAGATAAGAGAAAGGTCATGCTTGGTTTACAAAATCCACGATAGACCCACCTCGAAGATGCCATGGAGCTGGTGGGTGGAGTAATTGTACAGAAACAGAGGAAGCCCAGGAGTAATCTGCCTCACAGAATCTCTGTACCTTGGAGGCAAGCCTGCCAAAACATAGAGACAGAACAAGAAATATAAGACATCAGAACCATCGACATTCACAGCTCAAAAAGATCTTTACAGTTCGCAATCATCTACAAATCACCAATAAAGATGACTGAAGTTGCTAAATCATCTGATTCAGATTTGCTCATGTTAAAGACTAGAACTTTATCTCATCAACAAGAGATAATAGGACATACCGAAGAGCTCCCTCTGGAGATTCTCGTGCATGGTGTCGTTGTTGCACACGAAGATGTACCCACCCACGGCTTCGTTCCTCGGAAGCGACTCCGATGGCGGCAGCGTCTTGAACCTCTTGTCGCTCTTGCCCTCTCTACCTTCGGAGCCGTGGGCGTTGTTGCCGTTGTCGTTCTTCCTGTATCCGCCCCCGCTCTTCTTCCCCAGCTTGCCCCCGTGCTCGCCGCCCTCCATCTTGGGCTTCCCTCCCTTCATGCTCGCGAAATTGCCGATGAACGGGTAACCCAGCGGCTGCTGCTCCCCGTAAATCGCCGCCTTGCTGTACCCGCCGTTCATGGGGCCGTTGACCCGCGTCCCGCCGACCTTCCATCCGTCGTCGAACCGGTTCAGATCGTTCAGGTTCGCGCCCGCGCCGGACCCCCGAGCTTCCACGCGAAGTTGAACCCGTTGAAGTCGCCCGAGACGACGTCGTCGGGCAGGCCCAGCGGGTCGTCGAGCTGGGTCGGGCTCTTGGCGACGGCGCCCGCCGCGTTCCAGCCGTCGTTGACCGGATTCCTCAGGGGATTGTAGCCGGCGCTGATGCCCATGTTGGAATCATCGTTGTTGTCGTTGCTGTTGTTGTCGTGGTTGTAGTAGTTGGCGCGGGCGGGGCGATCTTGCCTCCGACCCGGGAGTCGAAGTTGCGGCGCTCGTCGGGGAGCTTGGAGGCGGCGAAGTCGTTGCCCCAGATGGAGTCGTTGAGGGAGAGGTTGCCGAGGCGGAGCTGGTCGCTGAACTGCCAGAAGGACTGCTGGTTGTTCTCCATCTTCAAGGAACCACCCGTCGCGAGGCTAAGCTCGACGGCGCTTCTCGAGTGAGACTGTATGCGAAAATGCAGAGCGAAAAACAGAGCAGAAACAGAGCAAAAAACAGAGAGAGTGGTAGAAGTGAGGTGATGGTGGTTGAATAAAGCAGGGCGACCATTATATAGGGGCGGCCATTAAAAAAATGGGGGGAGGAAATTCCTAAGAAGGCGAGGAAAAGGAGGGGGAGGGGAGATAAGGTTATTTTTTTGGCGTGTCGATTTGTCAAAGGATGTTTTGGAAAGTGAGTGGGACCAAACCGTGTCCGATTTTAACGGGGGCAAGATTTTCTTTCCATTTATTTACCCCATTTTTTCTTCGGCGTTAAGTGAGGATTAATTTTCAGACCAAAAAAAAAAAGGTAAGGATTAATTTAACTAATTAAAATGGATTGCCCAATCACTGGAGTTCAATAGATCGACCCCCCGAAAACAGGTTTTTTTTTTCTTTTTCATGATTCGATTTCAAGAGATTATGACAAGTATATAGGAATTATTATGGAGTTTGGATTCTTTGCCAAATAAGCATGCACTGATCGAATCAGATTGTCATTTTTGCCCCTAAACGGGGGCTAGGGGTGCAAAGACAACTGATAGGCAATAGTACAAATTCTGAAAAGAACCAAATGTTGTGATTCAATATGAAATGGCGTGGTATTTCTTCGTTCATTCATCCCAATCAAGCAAAGTAATCGAAGCATCATTGGTGATTCAAATTAATAATTTGACCAACTATTGTTTTTCCATATGTTATAAGTAAAAAAAGCAATATGAACTAGAAAAATTATGGTCAATTTAATAATGATCAAATGAGACTTCGGCCCAAATCAAGGAATATCTCTCGAGTCATACAAAAGAGGGATATAAAGAATTTTAAAGATAATGTTGATTTTATAAATTTTTTGGTCGATTTTTTTCTTTTACAATTGAAAAGCCAAATTTTGAATCCTCAATGTATTAAAAAAATTGGGGGAAGAGAGAGAGAGAGAGGAAGGGAATTGGCTTAGGAAGAGGATTGATGATGCGGTTGAGCGAATGAGAGCGAGGGCGATGACGGCTGAAAACGCGTGAAGGTGGAGCGGGGGCGGTGACGTGGCAGCAGCAGGAGAGGAGAGAGAAAGAGGGGGGGGATGGATATGTCATTGTTGGGTGGGTTGGTGGGGGTGGTGTCCCCGGGGAAGCACTTAAAACTTTAAATTCGAGTCTTACTCGTCACGCTGATTGGTAATCGGGGGCTCCATCGACGCCCACGCAATCTACGGCTCTGCGGGTGGGAGGTCGCGAGACTCGATCGGCGCGGTCCATGACTGTCGGCAGGTGCTTCGTTTTCGATCTCAACGTCCATGTTTAGATTTTTTAACCACTAGCATCTTCGTCCGACTCCGATGATGGGTTCGCATATTCAGGAGTTTTTCGAACCCTAATTGACCACGTTTCGATTTGAGTGTCTCATAAAAATTATGGGTTAATGCCACAAAGAATTTTCAAATTGATCGATCCAAATTGTCTCACAAAATTAAGAGTTAATATTGTGATTTTTCTTTTTTGATCGGAGTTAATATCATGATTGGTACACCTAAATTTACCTCAAACTAAATCTTAAATCAATACACTTGTGTCAAATCAAATTTAACCATCATTAATTTTCGTTAAAATTTTATGAAATGTAGCCTAATGTGAGGTTTTATCATAAAAGATAAAATGTTATAAATATATCAATTTAAAGTTTTTGATGATTTGTTACGAGTGTACCAATTTAAATTTTTTTGACGTTAACAATATTAGTTGGGATACCAATTTAGAATTTTCTGTAATATTAATCTAAAAATTGAAAGGTCATTATAGTCTTAATAATCCCTTTTTGCCTACATTTGTTTCGGGGTGATTTTGAGTCGAGACAAAAGGCTGACTCACCGGAAATTCATGTGAGTGGAGTGATGACTTGGGGTGAAGTCCACCAAGCGGAGCGTGTCTTGTCCGGCGGTATGCAGCAACAGTGTGGGGTTTCTAGAAGACATCAGCGGATTTTCACACTGCTTTCCGTGAGTTCACATTGTTCAGTCGCTCCCCTCTCTTTTTTTCCTTAGGCCCTAAGATTTCGAAGCCCCCCTCCCCCTTCCTCCCTTCACAATTTTTTAACGATATACACGTCAGCTCGGTTGCATGGTCATTTTCCCCTCAATAATTTCCCCCTTTTCCCACCAGTTTTTCCTCAATCTAACTTGCTTTCAGTTCTCTTCTTGCAATTATGAAAATAGCATCCTACCTTGCTTGAAAGCAGACCTGAATGTTGATAAAATCTCATATGGAATCAAAATATGGAATCTTAAGTTCAGATCCATATTACCTCATCAATTAAATCTCTTCACACTTAGAAGTAAGTGAAAAAAATAAGATTAAATATGAGAGGGGGTTATTTAATATTCATATAGTAAAGCACATATTTACTTATGAGTTTAAATTTATAAATCAATTGACAGTGATCTCACTTTTAATATGGTATTAGAGATAATGTTATTCATTTTTTTTTTTTTTTTTTTTTATGATCCTAAAACTCCGTACAGTTGACAACCGTCGAGATAAATCGGGGGCGCAGCTAGTAACCCACCACAGGGCGCCATCCATTTTCTTTTCATTCTTAATTTAATTTACACGTGAAAGAGAATATTGAAATATTATCCCACATTACTTGATAACGAATGCTAAATATTCTTTATATTCATATGATTTTGTTCCGCATATAAATTTAAATTTTTCAATTAAATTTTTTTTAATAGCGATTATAGGTCTCAATTAAGATCGGATTCCGGGTTAAAATTAAGATTTTGGCCGCCCACCACACTTCAGGATCCGATGTCCGTGTCTTCCCTATCCCCGGCAGATCAGACGGCGCAGGATCGCGCCACTCACCAACGCGACACGCGTCGATTCGGTGCGGATTACTTTTCGTTTCGTTGAAGTGTTCAGCGCGGCACACGTGCGGGGCTGACGTCGTGCGTGACGCACTTCACTGTGCATGGAAGGAGCCAAGTCGCGCGGTCCTTCTGCCCGGCCACGGAGTTTGACCCGAAGGACCCGAAGCAGGGGCCCCACACCCTTCTTGACGAGGAGGAACGCTGGCCGTACACGTGTGCCTGGGGCTAGTGCAGATTTCGGGTCGGACTCCACGGTCCGTGCCGGATTTGGTGCGTTCAAGATCTCGCCCTTTCTTTCTCTGCGCTGTTGAAAAGGTGACGAAAATTTTCTCGATGCGCACGCTGTCGGTACGTATTTCGAGAAAAGGAGGAAAGGAAAAACACCGTTCTACGAAGCGAGACGCTGTGTCGTGAACGATTCAGCGCACCCAGCAGAAAACATCTCGGTTTCACGGACGAGATCTCCACGTGAATCGATTCGAGATCCTCTTAAAAAAAAAAGGCGCTTGTCGGCACACGGCGATGGTGCTGAAATGGACCGTCTCGTTCCGACACAGCGCTCCGCAATCAACGGCTTTTCCGCCCGCGGAGACAGTGGTGGGGCTGGGTGTCCCGGCAGTTCTTGGACTTTCTTGGAAAGTTGGGGTTCGAAGTGGCCTCCGTTTTTCCTCGTTACACTGAGCGGATCCGCTTCTCGACAAGGCGTAAAGTGGGGAGATCCTAACGATCGTGGACGGTTGGAGAAGTTGGAGCTCGATTTGGGTTCTCCTTCTTCGTCCTGCAAATCTTGTTGACGTTGAGAGAGATCTTGGAGGCATGTGCGCCTGTGATCTCAAGTGACTCCTTCTGCATCGGTTGAACAGTAGACCCATGTGACGATCGTTTTGTGCCGATTGCGGTGTATCTTCTATTGCTCCATCACGCGTGAATTTGTCCCTAGACGCGCCTCGACTGGATGAACATGTCGCGAACGAAAAGATGTCGGAAAGTAGCCCGTGCCTGTCCAGTCGAAGAAGGAAGAAGACAATCCGGGGAATGTAGCGGTGGACGATCGACGTTGTAATTGTCCATGCCTATAGCTTAGTTAGTGAAATCAAGCGGGATAAATGAAGGGTCGTCGCATAGGTTCTCGAGAGCGAAGCTTGCCGACGCCCACCAATGCCCCGTGAAGATAACTTTCTGATGAGCACTTGCCTTCCGGGCCTCCTCCGCCGATAGTTATTGAGCTAATGCGGGAAAAAGAATTGCTTTCTACGATGAAATGGGACTAATCGGGCCTTCTAAGAGAACTGGAAAAGATGATATGATTCTGCCAATAAAAGAAGCATCATGCTACATGTAAACCTATAATTCATCGAATAGTGTCCGAAGCGGGTTACAACAGTGTTCGAGAAGGTCAAATCACAGATGATTCCTTACGGGAAGAGGCTTTTAAGCTCTCATTACTCGTTGTTCGGACAAATGGGCCCAATTCAAATCATGGGCTCTGGGCCCAATAGGTTCCGGACTCAGGAGAGCCCATGTTCCATCTCATAAAACCTCTTTCTCGCTGAGAATTTGTACCCACTACTGGCCCAGGTGAACTCATCTTCAGTTCTCTTTGGCCCAAAAACGAGAGAGAGAGAGAGAGAGAGAGAGAGAATTTTAAATTCTCGTGTTACCATGTTATATATTTTTTCTTGATTTCCTTTCTAATACGATTTCACGTGGACAAAAACCTAAATAGCCAAAGAAACTGAGAAAAGAAACATAGAGAACAAATTATATATAGTTCTGAGAGTCTGAAACAAGTCAGTACATAATATAATACGACCCGATATCCCATCTTTAAAGGGTTCCTATACTATAGCAATTCACTTGATTTTCAGTATTCTTATCGATTGGATCGAGCCGGTTTATGTATGCCATGGGATGCTATGAGGGGCCTATGTTCAAACCTGAAAGGAGATTTGTGGTCCACTGGCCCCAGTTGACTAAAGGACGGTTCCGATCCCTACTTTAACTTCTCTGGTCATAAAAAGCCAAACCCTACTTTGATGGGGCCACCATCGACACAAAAACATCATTAGCTTCGGCAAAGAACCGTCCACTAACTAACTATGCAAAAAGAATACGAAGGTGATCCCGCAAGGGTCAAGATCACCACTCGATAACGACCCAGTTCGTGTTCTCAAATGCAAATTTAATCTATCCACGACCAAACGTGCAATCGAATCCGTAATACTTTCGTGTCTTTGAGATCCCACAAAAAAGAGTTCTGGTTGCACCTCGATCTCGAACTCGATTATAAAACAATAGCGGGTACCAAAAGGCGTGCGCAGATCTTATAATGGGGTTTGCAATGATGAATCCGGAGTCGATCATTGAGATAACATAGGTTAAAAACTCGGTGGTCTTGGTACAAGATAACGCTATTTAGCAGACCTACCAACACGGACTTCCCTCTCTACTAGCGCTGCCTCTTTCGCTAATCAATGATTAAGTAATATAATTAAGTTTTTAGGCGACACGTCATGGATCGATCATGCTTACGCCGATAGCTCATGATGAACTACGTATAAAGCATAATGTATAAGTTCATGTGGAGTTAGATTATTTTAATCGCGAGTCCTCGAGAACTGAATTAATTGAGGGGAGAGAAGGGGAAATGGGGAGTCAAAGCAGAGGAGAGTAAAATCATTATTTTTGTTGACGCTTTAGATGGAAGGAAAAGATGTGTAAGAATGGAAATAGTCAAGTCCTAAAGGATGATGCGAATAATTTTGCTTAGCTATAGGGTCTAGGCCAACTAATGAAGATCAAGAAAAATCGAAAGTTTGACCCACAAGTTTCTTCACGGGCCTCATATTCCTTTCAAATTGTAAAAGAAAACCTTATTTTATCTTTGGGGAATTTACTTCATATATCGATTTGACCCTCATAGTTTATTTCACATCACTTGCCAAAGAGTGACATGTTTGAAGATACTATTTCAGGCCATATTTGACCTTAGCCGTTAATTGAACAAGAAAAAGCTATCATCTCTTTCCTACATGTCCATGGAATTTTGAATGGCTGGGGAATTCTTGGGCAAGCAAGAGACTATTAAGGAGGATTCCTCAATTACCCAATACAGAAATAGGGGCTTATTTGGTGAATCAGAAGCAGTAGTAACAGGGCCAAGCCTTGAGAAGGGAAGAAAACTAGGAGGAATCCTTTAATGGGAATCTGGGGCCTATACTCTTTAAGACGGGAATTTAGTATGTCCCACCAAAATGGCTTCAGAACAAAAAAAAAACAAGGTGCATGCCCGCATTCACAAGGGATTGCCGGCAATATACCGGAGGAAGGTGGGGATGACATGAGGTCCCCATTAATTCACTCTCTTGATCACGTGTTTGGGGAGCCACCGAAATGTAACACGTCATTTCCAAACTCGCGGGCAAAGTCTATTTCGTTGTTTCTAGTCACGAAATCTAAGATAGATCTTCATCAAATCTTGAGAAGATATAATCTAAGTCTTGTCAATTGAATTAATGAGCTACATGGCCTTCAAAAACTTTGAAACGATGCATTGCATGGGGACATGAAGAAAAAACTTAGTAGTAATAGTATGGACATTTTTTTCCTTCCAATCTTACCTAACAAACATGTCTATGTACTTTCGCAATTATCAATGTGTCGAGATGAGAACACCGACTCGTCTAGTGAAGATCGGTCGAATCCTCGGACAGCTCGAATACCCTAAATTTTTCTTTAACGTAGAAGTGGGGGATCATAACATTGTTAAGTGCCTCTTGGGAAGTATGCACAATTAGGCCCCCCCACTCAGTCGTGCATGCAGCAACCAATCTCAAGATCAGTGGATCTTAGTCCTCGATGAACCAAAAAAATCAGTAGGTATGCAACACCTAAACCTTGGATAATCATTTTTTCTTTTTAAAGGGGTTGCATTGAAGAATTCTTTATGCTCCTCCCCCACAAAATGAACTCAGAAAAAAAAAAAAAGTACCACGTAGGACCCGGCACAAGTGCGTGCTCACAGTCCCATTGAAAGAAAACATTGAGCAAATCAGTCCTTGAGATTCTGCCCACCCAAGGAAAAAAGAAAGTCCAGTCCTTGAGATGTTTTGCAATTTAAAAATGTTAATTATGAGATTGTATTATTTAATTGCAAGTTGTTCTTAGTAATTGAGTAATTTCTTGTTAATGCAATCCAAGACTAACGAAACCTTGGGCAACACGTTGAAGAATCACAATGATGCAACTTCTTGAGACTGCATTTTCAACCCACGCGTTCATACCATATTTTATGCAATCATTTTCTTACATCGTACCATTATCGATGCGTGTCCTTAGATGCAAGATTCGAAGCTATATAATTTTGAAGCAGGATTTGAATTGTGAAATTGGAAAATTTTGTATAAATTAGACGTCGCTAGCTAGCGTGCCTCTTATACTTAGGCACGACCTGCGAACATATACAACTGTTGTCGGCATTCGAGCTTGTGTTGGTTTTTCCAATTTGCGCAATGTATCAGTCACGCTTAAGCAAAAAACAGAGGGGCACGATGCTTCGAGCGAGATGAGGCGGCGGAAAAATAACTAGTTATCATAATACTCAATCTTCAATCACGTTAGGTTAAACTTTTCATGAGGGGTGAAAAACACAGATTTATCTAAATTTATCAGCAGTCTAATTTTCGAAATGCCAGCGAAATATTATATTCTACTCGATTATTATATGGTATTCCTAATGTGTCTTTCGAGACAAGAAAATAACAACCCTTTTCATTATGATAATAGCCCTTTTCCTGTTAGGATTGTAAGGCATCTGTCCCTGAAAATTAGGGACAGACAGAAACAGTAGTCCTGGAAAGCATCCGCGTGAAAAGAGTTTGAAATTGTGGTTTTTTCTTTTAAGATTCTAAATGCAATGAGTTAGGTTCAAAGGTTGGAGTCGACCTTCCGTTGACCTAGTAGACTTTGCCCAAACAAACATCGACGACGAATGGTCAGACGACCCCATTTGACCGAACGAAAAGGAAGAAAGGAAAAAGCTCGGATTGAGAAAAACCCCATCAACAAAACAGTGTCCATAAAGAAATTCTGTCACTTCGAAAATGTATTTCGGTGCGCATTCGTGCCCTCCAGTTTTAGTACTATATCGTGATTGACACGGAGTAAAACATGCCCACAAGATGGAAGATCTCCATCCCTATCATCAAATTAGTGTCCAAAAAGAATTATATTACTTCGAAAATGTGTCTAAATGCATATTCAGGCCGTCCAATTCTAGTACCGTATGATCAAGGATATACTTGTGATGCAATTAGATGCGCATGACACAGATTGAAACACACCTACAAGATGGAAGATCTCCACCCGATCGGCGGGATAGCTTATTTAAAGGTTAAGCATTACGACCGTATAAGCGTATGTATACGGACTGAAAAGGGCCGTACCGCGTGCTGTAGAGCCGCCGGCCTGTTTTTAGTCAACTCCCCTCGAAAACCTTTCGATGGAAAGGATTTAGGGAGCGAGGTGCATGCATTCAATGATCCGACGGAGTCAGCAAATAAAACAAGCAAAAATTCAAGTCGTCCGTTGACCAACTTGCCTTGCATATTCAGCCCAACCCAAGGAAGCCGTCGACGTGATCTTTCTCCATCGTTCCTTAGAGCTAAAAAGAGAAATTACGAAAAGTCAACAGGCCGAGAAAGCTCTAGCTCACTCACGCACAGAAACATACGCTTGGAAAAGGATTTTAAAAGATAGTGTTTGTTTTGAATGATGAAGTGCAGATTATAATATTTTAGGCGCATGTTTATGGAAAGGTCATTATTTAAGAAATAACCAAATAATTAATATCAAATAACAAGTCACGTTCGAAGTCTTTGACGTACCTGAAATCAACAAAAACGCGTGAATTTGAAATCAAATATTATAACCAATTTATAATATCGAAGATCCCCCAATTTTTTTTTATTCATGAGATCGCTCGCTCTTATAATTCTCCAATGCCTCCATATAAGCATTTGTCCATTGTTCTACATCACCCTCTCTCTCTCTCATAAGCAAAGGCCAGCAATCCGTCGAATATTCCTTGCAAAGGCTAGATTGTGATTGTGGAATCAAATAAGCTTTAGTTGTTCTCTCCGTCTATACTTGTTGCTATCAATATCTTAGATCTGGCTTCGTAAGTAAATGTAAACTCTCACAATGGCCATTGCCCAATTCGGTGGTGCGAAAGTAGTTCCCGCCTCTTCCAAAGATCAGATCAAGAACTACTCAAGGGAGGAGCCGGTTCTCTTATAAGATATAACCGGTCAATTTTAACTAGTTCTCAACTTGAATGAGGATCATCATCGACCCATAAAAGAGCATACCTCAGCTCAAGCTTGGCATCCATCGTCCATAGATTCAGAATAAATCAAGGAAGATGTACCTTTAAATGTCAAAGGATGCAAACCATTAGATGCGTTTATTATATTTTTGAAACGGAGATAAAATCACAAAATTAACCAAAAAATAAGAAGGAAAAACTCGGAGAGTCTAAGACCAAAATAAAGCATTAAATAAAATTGTCAGTTGTAGAAATTTGAAATACATATGCAATGAATGCAGTTCTGCGGATAAGCAAATGAATTTGCAACATAGATTCAGAGATAAGCGAGGTGCCAAAAGGATACAAAGTTGGTTCTTTATTTTTAAAGACAGGAAAAATACGAAATTTGTACTTTAAAGTATAGCTCGGCAAAAGAAAAACGTTACAAGATGGTATGTCGACGCATTACCTACTCCAGTAACCACAGCATTCCAGTTTAATTCCGTACAGACAATAGACAATGGCCTTAACTTATGACAGAGAGTACTCCATGATTTCACAAAAAACAAAACAACAATTTGATTAAAATAATTATTGATTTTGATTATTTTATCGTTTAGAAGAATGAGTCAAAAAATAATGTATTTTTATTAACGATGACCACGTATGCCTATAAAGTTCTATTGGGTAGGAGAATATTTTCCATTAACTTATTTTTCAGGACAATTGCAAGTGCAAAATTAGGAATTCTTGGCTTCTTTTGGCAAAACCAAATGGAGTCTGACCAAAAGGCAGGACGACAAGTTGGAGGGATCGGAAGATTAGTTTAGTGACCTTGCTACTAGGAGCCTTACTCACGCAATGACGAAATAATTAAGCTCTCCTCTATGAAAAAGGCTAATTAAATTTGAATATTGATGTAGCCCAATAGCTTTGTAGGTCCGCAACTTCATAATTTTCATCTCCTTTGGCTGACTAAAACTGCCTTAGTTCATTCTGAATCAAGCTAGATGACAATTTAGCCCTGAATAAATCCACTTTAGGGTTTTGAGCATCCAATTAGAGAATGGTAACATGGAGGCTTTGTGATAATTGCTCGGTTTTGACCAAACCTGAGATATTTTAATGAATAATTTGTTGGTTTGATTAGCATCGTAAGATGTGATTTGTGGGGATTTTTATTAGGTTTTAACAAAAAAGTAAGGATTGATCTCAACCTCACAAATCTCTTGGCTTGTGAGACCTGCCCTTAACGTGACTTTTGCTCGGCTTACCGCTCATCCAATGTTGCTTCCTCTTCAACCCTTTCTCTAATACTCATGACTTTTTGAAAAATTGTGGCCCAAAATCAAAGTCGAGTTCATTTCTAATGGTACTTTTAACTCCATCATCATTCCATTCGGATACAAAATTAAGTGAATGTCGGGCAATTCCCAATTATAACTCACTAGATTATTTCGTCGAATTATTTGACCAATCATTTTTAACTGTCATGCTCTGTTGTAAATGCTATTGTAATTAAACAAACCTTTGATTGAGATGGTAAATAAATTCTTACTGAGAAAGTATAAATAAATTATGAGCCCTATAAAAACTATGACATTGGTTTTTTTTGTTTTTTCCTCTACTATAAGACAAGACATTAGGGGAGTGCACACGGTTCCCATTTAAACATTTTATGTATCCGATTGGCTATTTCCACGAAGGATAATATGGTTTATATGCTTTTGACTTTAATTACATAAAGAAGGAAGAAAAAAAGGAAAGAAAACAACACAAGGGAGGAGCACGAAATTAAGGGTCCAGTCGTACTCGAGATTTTTGGACTGTGGACTAAGAAGTCGACATCCGCACAAAGCACCCAATAAAAAGCGTCCGACGTGGACGATCCAACGGCGGTCGAGAGCCTCAAATTCAGGTCAAAAGCAGGGTCAAACTTGTTCTCTCCTACCTTAGGAGAAGGGGGGGACCAAGATGCCCCCTCCAAACCCTCGGTTGAAGCCTCTCCTTATCATTGATCCATTCTTGCACATGCCTACAAGGAAGAAACGAACTCAAAAGCCCACCACCCACAGAAAAATACGGGGGAGAAAGTGGATTTGATTATAGTATAATGTCACCATGATTGTCTTCACATGGATTCCAACACAAAAGGGTGGGATGAATATTTATATGCGGTGTGTAGCTTTGAGCCTCATATAATGAAAACCCTAATGGCGATTAGCCAGTATTTTTTCTTCTTCTCGTTAGGCTACCCCACAGAATAATTAGTTTATGGGAAGAGATGTTGAAGTGGCTAGACTTGCGTAGAAATTGGAGGGGAAGGGGGGATGGTTCGGCTGCAACTTGCGGGGGCTTGGGTAGCTTTGGGGGAAGAGGATAATTAGGGCAAAAGCCGAGGAACACCAACCAAATTTGGTCTCCACATGGGGGTAGTGCCCTCATTGCGTCATGAGTTCTCCCAATCATACAGTGCACGGTTGCACACACAACCTTATACTTTAACCCCCCAACTTGATTTTTCATCGTTCACTATTTGCCTTTTTTGAGTGGTCCTCCCATCTCTTTTCTTTCATAGTCAATATTTAAAATCAAACTTTAATTTTTCTATACTTTTTTTTTTGTGTTTTGTGTCTTTTCATAACACCGATGGCTTGATTTAGTAAGATATTGACCGATTAATCAAACTGGAAAAATTAGGTAAGACAGACGACAATATTCGTCATTGCTGTGATACGTACAATTAACGATATCGAGATTTTAAAATTCTTTCGATATATTTGATGTTTCTGTTGCACGATGCCCAACTTGTTCGATAATGATAATAGTATTTGTTCTTTTCAAAATGCCAATCACTTGAACAACCTATTCTACTTTGCCTTTTTCATTCTATGGTCAATGTTAGCTTGGGACAGTTAATTTGCTCTTTTTGATTGACTTGTCATTGGATAAATTAAATCGTCAAAAATGTAATTGAATCTTCACGTAAATTTTCTCCTATTTGTCTTTGATTCTTATTCCTTTCTCTCTTTTGCTATCTTCCTGCCCTTTGATAATTGTGCCGTCACATATCCATTCAATGTTATAGATTACTTCCGTGTTGGAATCGCTTATATACACTAGCAAACGTGCACACGGCATGCATGTATGCAGGAATTTGACTTCTGAAAAGCTAGCTCTCGAGTACACTCTATGTGCAATTCTGTGGGGAGTCAACAGTTAGCATGTAGTGGCAGCAACTATCCAAAGGGACCTAACAAAACAATGTGGGTACTTATCATGTTTTTTCATTATTGATGGATAAGTGTAATGCAGTTAGTATGTGGTTATCATATTTTGAATTAGTGGATGAATGACACATTTCTCTAATCGTTTTGATCTTTTTGAAAGGTGATAAGAGGTTGATTTATTATAATAATAATAGATCTCAACGAAATAATTGAGGATAGAAAAATCAAGGAGATTTTTGTAAATATGGGGGCAGCTACTTTAAAAGTTCACTTTGCAATTAAGCAAAGCCACCTTATTAGAAATTGTCAATGGAATAAACTGTTGACAGAATATGCAAGAAAAAGAAATTATCATATAAAATGTATGTAAGAAGATAAAAATATATCAAAATTTGAAATATTCTAACAACATTGTTGTTGGATAAAAAAATACAAATTTTAATATTGAGACTTATGAGAATTAAAAGAAAATTGGCAATTATTAACACATTAATTCCTTAATACAAAAATTGCAAAATAAGCAATTGAGGATCTTAAAATAGGAAAAAAAACAATGAGATCTCTTAAAAGCATAAGGTTCTCCTTGTTTTCGCATGATAATATCTTATATAAGTCATATATGCTTTTCATATATCATTATGTCAAATCGGATTGTCCTTTTATCCGATGCCATTAGTTATGAGTTGCTCTTGGCTACGGTAACCATTAATGGGATTAATTACTTAAAAAGTGATAGACGTATTTTGCAGCTATTTAAAAAGTACAAAGTGTACTGTGCGGCAATTAATTGAGTATTAAACTTTCTAATTTGGTCAATTTAATGCTAAACTTTTTAACAATTTTCAAGCGTAGTTCTTGTGGACAATTTTGGCAAAAAATTTGCCGACATCAACAATTTTACTTATAAACCTTATAATTTTTAATTTGTTTATTTTATTTTCTATTTCCATCGTGGACCTACAAAAATTGTTAAAATCATCAATGTTAGTGTTAACTGTGTCATATAGAATATTTGCTCAATGTCCATATTGGTAATTTTGGGCCAAAAATGGCTAAAAGGACTATATGGAAAAATAGTCAAAATATTTAGGATGGAAGTGGCTATATTAAAAAGTCTATAACCAAATTGACGGTCACACAATAGATATAGGAATTTTCATACAATTATCCCACCATCAAGAGAGAGTATTTTTTTCTTTTATGGAAAAAGGGAGTATTTTCACTTGGACACAGGGGATCTGAATATTTGTAACAATGTAAGGTAATATTCATGCGACAATGATAACCACAATCTCATTCGAGAAAGATCGTCTCTCCAAAGGGATCGTACACGAATATCTACTTGTTTCCATATCGACAAAAAAAGAAAGCAGAAAAACAAACAAGAATATCTTAAGTCACACAACTGCCGTCGCGCGTGTGCACGTGGGCCGGCGCACGTGCGAAACGTCCAGAAACCGCGGCGACCTTTCCTGAAATAAACAAGGGGAAAGAAAAGATGTCGTCTTCACACCAAACGGTGACGTTGCAGGGAGAGAGATAGAGAGAGAGAGAGTGAGATTAAATCGGGGCCGTTCAAAATGAGGGGTCGGTTGGGGGACTATTGAGTGCACTGTCCCTCGGAGGAGGAGGAGGATGAGGTCAGGCCGGGCCGGGACGGCGGAAACAGCTCAGCCGCTACTTCCCCCTTAGTCATTTAAGAAAAAAAGGGCCAAAAAAAAAAATAAAGAAAAGGAGAAGAGTCTTTTTAAGAAATCATCGCCGGCCAAAAAACTGCGGCCTTCTGAAACAATGCCCTTCCTTAAATTGACCAATTCGAAACGACAACCGAGAGGATAATTTAAAATGGGTAAAACACTCTCCTCCACCGCTCTTGAAATTGACTCTTGAGAGTAACGTTATTTTGTTACGTCATATCGATGGGTAAAGATGTTAGGTCCACTAGCTAGTCGTGCTTTTTTCCTTTTAAAATCGCAAACGCGTCCGTGTCATGGACGTGTATTAAAAGTGTTCGCATTGTTTGTTTTATGAATGAAAAACGTTAAAAAAAAAAATAATGCTCATGATGACGCATTTATCCGTATATTTGTTCACAACACGAGAACTTTTAAGTCTCTATCCATGTGATGTATTTACCCACTATCAAAAATTATGGTCACGAGCACTATTGAAAAGTTGCGTATATGGATGAAAGAAATCAAGCAATGTCGACATGGCGCTATTGTGATTTAAATGTCGTTGTTTTGCTTGAAATATCATATGATGCAACATTGGTAAAAAGTAAATATGTCGCATGGATACAAATTTAGGTTTTTATATCATGAAAAAAAGTTGAAAATAGATGTGTCATCGTAAGTATAGTTTATGGTTTTTTATATCATAACTCATAACGAGCATAATTTGAGTTTTTTTGTGACTTTTTCCCTATATAGATGATCTTATTTAATCGGAAAGCGTAAGTTTCTTTTGTTGGACTTCATGACATGATACATGACTTGAATCTGTCCAGATTATTTCCTATGTGCAGGTACATGCATCAATGCTTTCCCTTAAATTAACCCAATAAAAAGACAAGCAAAACATAAGTTAAATAAGATTAAGCTCCACCACTTTTGAAATTGATCGAGAGTAACATTATTTTGTTACATTATATCAATAGTTGATGATGTTAGGTCCACTGGCCAATTTTTTTTTTATTACAAACACGTCAATATCAAAAGTGTTTGTATTATTTATTTGTGGAATTTATATGTTCTTTGTATATAGGAAAAAATTGCCAAAACCCCCAAATTATGCCAATTGTGGCACATTTAACTTAACCTTTTTTTGTCTATCGTGACGTTAGAACTTTCAAATTTGTACCTATATGACACTGTTGCCCTCCATCCAAATTCCATCCATGAGCGCCGTTAAAAATCTACTCATATGAATGAATAAAGGCAAGTGGTGTTGAGGGGGGGCCTCATGTGACTTAAATGAAATAAAAACGATGTCATTTTGGCTATAATGTCATCCATTGGCAAAGAGTAAATATGCCACATGAGTACAAATTTGGGTTTTTGATGTCACGAGAAAAAATTGAGGGTAAATATATCACATTGAGCACATTTTTGGGGTTTTTTATGTAAAAAAAAAAATACAAGATAAATGTATTCCGGTGAGCATAATTTTGACGTTTTTTGTTGGTTTTTCCTAGTATATAATCTCCTTCTATTGGAAAGCATGAGTTTCTTTTGTTGGACTTCCTAACATGATATAAGAATTAAGGGTGTGCAATCAAATTGGGTATACTTAGGAATCAAACTAGCCCACTTGGAAAATAGGGTCGGAATTGGTTCCCGTTGAAACCCGTTCCCAAAATTTGAAACCGGTTTAAACCGGTTTGGGAACTGGGTCCGATTGATTACCCACCCAAGAAATGGTTCCGGGCTAGTTTTGGAACTTATTTTGTAAATATAGCTCCAAAACCCTCTTTTTTTTCCCCTTATTTCTATTTTTACTCCCATACTCACACGATATTTTTCCTCTTACCTCTCTCAAACATGCATGACACTCCTCATTCATTGTTCCTCTTCCTTACTTGCTTCCCTCCCTCATTGGCTCTCTCACGCATTGTCCGATGGATGGACAACGTTCGTCACCGCCAAATTATTGTGTATCACGTGGATTGGCTAGCCTAATTTCTCTTTTGTAGTAGGATTTATGCTTGCATAAATGAGTAGCTTCATGTAGTAATTGTGGAAATAAAACTAATATTAGATCCATGTTTGTCGCTAATCATTTGCCTTATGAATTTATTTATTATAATTAGCCCTTTGGATCCTTAATTTTTTATTTAGTCAAAAGCTTCACGTATTTATTTATTACAAGTGTTCAATGTTTCAATACAAATTAGGAAGATTACATTTTTTTCTCATATATTAATATAAAATTCAAAGTTGTATAGAATATTAGGAAATTGCAAAACATGTTTTAATGGAAACAGGGTTGATCTTGGAACCGGACCAAAAAAATATGGTGGGTCGGATATAGGGTTTAATACAAATAGAGTTAGGTATAAGGTCCAAAAAATGAGAATTGATTATAACATGGTCGGATACGGGATCAGTTTAGACCCTATCCCCCGGACCCGATCACCTCTAATAAGAATTGAATTTGTCCAATTTATTTCCTATGTGCAGGTACATGCACCAACACTCTCCCTTAAATTAACCCAATAGAAAGACAACCAAAACATAAGTTAGATAAAATTATGTAACATTATTTTGTTACGTTGTATCGATAGTTAATGATGTCAGGTGCACTAGCTATTTTTTTATTATCACAAATACGTTGATGTCAAAAGTGTTTATATGGGTGAATAAAGGCAAGTGGCGTTGGCATGGCACCTCATGTGACTTGAATGAAATAAAAAAGACATCGTTTTGGTTATAATGTCATATCATGGAACATCGGCGAAGAGTAAATGTGCCACATTGGTACAAATTTGAGTTTTTGATGTCATGAGAAAAAAGTTTAGGGTAATTATATTACATTGAGCATGGTTTTGGGTTTTTTATATTATAAAGAAAGGTCCAATATAAATGTGTCACGACGAGCGTAATTTTAAGGCTTTTTGTGGGATTTTCCCAATATATAATCTCCTTCTATTGGATGGCGTAAATTTCTTTTGTCGGACTTCCTAACATAATATAAAGGTTGAATCCGTTCAGTTTATTTCCTATGTGCAGGTGCATGCACCAATGCTCTCCCTTAAATTAACCCAATAGAAAGACAACCAAAACATAAGTTAGACAAGATTAACTGCTCTCCTCCGCCACTTTTGAAATTGATTGAGAGTAACATTATTTTGTCGCGTTATATCAATAATTAAGGATGTTAGGTCCATCAGTTGATTTTTTTTTTTTTTTTATCACAAACGCGTCAATGTCAAAAATGTTTACATTGTTTGTTTGCGGATTTATATATATATAAGAAAATTGCCAAAAGCCCAAAATTATCCAAACTTTTTTTTTTTTTTTTTTTTTATACATAGCACCAAATGTTTTAAATTTACCTGGTGACATGGTTCCCTCGTCCAAATTCTATCCATGAGCATTCATAAAAATCTACCTATATGAAGGATGAAGGCAAGTAATGTTGATATAGTGCCCCACGTGGCTTAAGCGAAATTAAAATGACGTCATTCTAGTTATAACATCATATGATGGAACATCAGCAGAGAACAAATATGTCACATGAGTACAAATTTTGATTTTTGATGTAACAAAAAAAAAGTTGAGGATAAATATATTACAATAAGCATGGTTTGGGGTTTTTTTATTTCACAAAATAAATGTTTTGAATAAATGTGTCACAATGAGTATAAATTTAGGATTTTTGTGTGACTTTTTCTAATACGTAATCTCCTTATTTTGGAAAGTACAAATTTCTTTTGTTAGACTTCCTATCATGATATGGGAGTTAAGTTTTGTCTAGTTTATTTGTCGTGTATGGTACATGCACCAATGCTCTCCCTTAAATTAAACCGATAAAAAGGCAACCAAAATATAATTTAAATAAAGTTAAGTACTCTCCTCTGCCACTTTAAAAATTGATTGAGAGTAACATTATTTGGTTACGTATATATCAATAGTTAAGGATGTTACGTCCGCTAGTTAATTTTTTTTCTATCACACGCCGATGTCAACATAGTTCGCTTGGGAGATTTATATACTTTTTATATACATAAGAAAAAATCACCAAAAGCCCTAAATTATGTCTATTGTGACACATTTACCCTAATTTTTTTTCATAATGCCAAAACTTCAAATTTATACTAGTGCGATAAAGTTGCCCTTTGTCCAAATTCTGGCCATGAGCACTGTTAAAAATCTATCTATATGGAATAATGAAGACATGTGGTGTTGACATGGCACTCATGTGACTCGGATAAAATAAAAATGATGTTGTTTTGGCTAGAATATCATATGATGGAATATTGGTAGATGGTAAAAGTATAAAATTGGGTTTTTGATGTTACGGAAAAAGGATTGAGGGTACATGTATCACGGTAAGTATAGTTTTTTTTTTTTGATAACTTAGAAACTCCGAAAGCCGACACCGGTGGCGGGAAGAACCCGGGCGCTTAGCAAGCTAGCCACCACACTTACGACGGCGGTTAAGTGACCGAGTAACGCCACTAGGATTCGAATTTGGCACCTTTCGTGGGAGGCACAAAGCTTAAGCCAACTGCGTCACCGCAGCGGGTGGTATCACGGTAAGTATAGTTTATGATTTTTGATGTCACAAAAAAAGTTCATGATAAATATGTCATAGCAAACATAATTTTTTTTTTTTTTTTTTTTGTGACTTTGTCTCTATATATAATCTCCTTCTATCAGAAAGCATAATTTATTATTATTATTTTTTTTTGTTGGAGTTTCTAACATATTATAATGGTCAAGTTATCCTAGTTTATTTCGCATTCACAGGTGCATGCACCGACGTCGCTTGTAGAGATCCACCAACACGACATAAATTAGGATACACAAAAGTAAAAGCTAGATGTCTCGATCGATAATCCATGCTTATCGTTCTTTCGTGTCGTGAAGAACGATGGATGTACCTTTGACTGCCACCCCCTCCTCTCAATTAACTTTTGCTCTATTGAGTGAACATAATTCTCTTTACTGATGCCTTCTTTCCGACCTCAAAATTTATTTATAACTTGTTTGGAATAAGAGAAAATTCTCTCGCCACCCTCATTTTTTTATTTCTTTATTTTATTTTATGAGAATTCAAAACCCTCGCTTTCTATATAACCAAATAATACCCAAAAGCATTCCGAAAACGAACAAATAAATAAATCAATTGAACAACCGTTTCCTACCGTAAGCTCTCGTTCAATTTCAAAATCATGCACAGGGGGCAGTATGATACAGCTTTTGAGAGGGGGCAAAGGCCAAAATGCTGCGAAAAAGCTCAGTTTCACTTATAATAGCCAAAAAAATGGGACAGGTGTCGACGCATAAAGCTGTGCTCAAACAAAAATTTATCAAATTTTGCCTTAATTATGCGTAGAGGACAGACAAAACCTCACTAATCCAAGCACTGATTGGTTTGTCCTTTTGTTCCCCTCCTTCCTCCCTCCCTTCTTTCCCCCTTCCCTCTGATTAAAAAGCAAACTTCAAAGGGTTTTTTAGCAGCCTCTAAGCGTGATAGAGAGAGATGCTTATCCACGCCCCCCCACTTAAAAATAAATAAATAATAATTTGGTAAATTATCAAGCAACGAGCAATACTGACGTGGACTCAATAAAGATGAGACGGTGCATGTTTTTTTTTTTTTTTTTGCAAGTGTGATAGTTGCCCCCAGACAAAAAAAAAAATCTCATTAGGAGGCCAGAGTCGGTCCTCGGATTTCACACGCAACCAACATCACCATATGATCGATTCTAGGTCGGGTACGACTTCGGGCTTGGCACAACCGTGCCTTTTGATTGCGGAGAATCGCCCATCTAACGAGATTGGGATTCGGATTACCGGTTCGGATGCGAAAGGGGCAGGAGAAATTCCCCTCGCCCGCCGCGAATTCGGGGGAGTGCCTTTGGAGATGCGTCGCATAAACTACTATATCAGATTGGAATCAGAATACGATGTAATCCCCATCGCTTGATCATCAAGAACAAAGGCATCTAGGGTGGCTACTGGGTAAGCGAGCATCTTGGACATTCCCCAATGGGGACACCGAGATTAGCCATAATGCCATAAAAGAAAAGGCGCAAAGCTACCGCCGGAATGCGAACCATAGACTTAATCAAATCATTCCATCGATTAATGACTAATTTAGGTAAAAGTTAGGTCCTAAACAAATGGCGGCCCCTCCTTTATGCTGGCTTCCAGGATTAAGGAAGGAAGGAAGGAAGATAGGAGGAAAAGGAGGTTCGTCCTGCGCCAAGACATGTTCGCTTTTTGTTTTTCCACCGGTTTTTTTACAACTCATCGCCACAATAATGTAGAGGAGAATAGCAATAATTTCCATCTGGGAGTGCTCGTCCAATTTGCCAGGGTGGGTCTGGTCCTTTTATGCTGACCTCGGAACGCGCGGATTACAAAATCCGCAGGCCGTACTGTTCATGAGACGGACGATGGATGATTGATGATCGACGTGGTGTTGTGTAATAAGGTCGGACACCTCGGCTTGCTGCTTCGCCCGACCAAAACGCTTTACTTTAGGTTAATGCCTCCCCGCAAAATCCGTTTCTACCTAAATTCTATTTTCTCTCTCTTACGTGTATCCTTTTTATTCTTGAGTTTGATCTCACTAGGCTTTTATGTAAAAAAAAAAAATTACAAATCAATATGCTCGTGTCATAATTATCCCGAATTATCTTTCTTATCACATGAAATTTTAAATCAATACATTCGTGTTATATTTTCCCCAAATTTTTTGTCCGAATGTAAACTCTTTACTATGTTCAAAGCTAATGATTTGAGTTTGAGATATGAAAAGTGAAGTGAATAGCAAGAAGACAAGGTATTTGCAAACCATTAGAGAATTTTCTGAAATTGAGAACGGATTCCATTTTTAGCAAGAATAAATGGCTTAATCATGCATTAATAAGGTTGGATTTTGGCACTGAATACCTTACTGATATTGATCAAAAAACGGGTTAATAAGGTTGATTTTGAGATTTATTGTTACACAAAAATGAAGTTTGGGTAATGCCCCACTGATATTCTAGTTCTTTATTCAAACATAATATGTTATATGATTGTCATGACTAGTTCAAGTTATTATGATCTCTTGTAAATGTCATCTGAAGGAGAGCAAATCAATTGGGGGATGATGTCCATATTTAATCCTTTTAAAATTTTATAGTCTTACCGAGTCAGACAATTTGTTTTCAATTTACCATAAAACACTCGAATGATACATAAAGCCAATTGCATCATTTTTTTTTTTATCAAAAATGTATGTCTCAAATGGTTTATTAACGAGTGCCCTTTCAACAAGTTAATTCTCAAGACACTAATCAACACATACATGACAAATAGATAATTGATTCATCAGAAACCGTAAAAATTTGTCGATCGATTCCTTAAAGAGTACCCCCTCGACTATCAAAACCGATGCCAGATGATTGCTCACGAGTTCGAATTTGAAACTAAAAGTCGAGAGGATAACGCAGCCCGAGTACGAAATCATTGAGCCCCCGACCCCTCGTCCGATCACCGTCTGTGCCCCCGCACAACCGCATGTGCAATCTGAAGCGGGCACTCGCCGAGCCAAAAAAACCTGCTCAGTCCTCCGTCATCATTTCCTGTACGTTCCCCCAAAAAAGGGTCCCTCGTTCCGGGACGCGTCACCATCAACCCCCTCCCCCGAAAATCTTCTGACCCCCAAAAAAAAGAAAAAAAAAAAAAAAAAGGGAGCGAGGGTTTTGCTACAGTGCGGGTGCGTCGCAGGGTAAATGCGTGGTCCCAGAGACCCGATCTGACCTAACCACGTGGATCCGCCAGGCGAACTCTTCCCTCAGCCCCCCGGGGCCCCTGATGACGTGTGCTCCCCTGGACCACCGATTCGTGTGGGGACGTCGGAATTCGGACAGCAGAGCCCCAACACTGACTACATAGTTCCCCCAACGAGGAGACTCGCCTGGGGACAACAGGCCCTTTTGCACAAAGGGGGCAGTTAAAAGGAAAATTAGAAAAGAAAAAGAAAAGAAAAGAATTTTATTATTATTATTATTCTTTTCTTTTGGGGCGAGACTGTCGGGATTCTCGTGGGCGGGCGAAAATAGTCCCGACCGTTTGACCGGTTCGGGGAGGACAAGACCCGCCGAGGCGTCCTGCCGGTCGTGGCTTTGCCCGCGTGACCCACCTGCGGATCGTTTTGACCGGTAATGTCTTGGTGCATGGCGTGTTTCATCGGGGGGGATGGATGGAGTCCGGCTCGACCGCGTACCTGAAAAATGATTTACACGTGCATGGCCATCTCTAATCATTTTTTCTCCTCTTGCAAGTTGATGATACTAAGTCATTAAGCATTAATCATAATTATTAGGGTGGACACATCATTAACAATCTCCATCCGAGTATTAACTTTCATTTCAAAAATAATCTCAACCCGATACGCCGTGCCGCTTTTGCTTCCCTAGATTAATAATTGTGCCGTGAAAATTTTGAATTTGGCAGAGTTCTCGAAGCAAAATTAATAGGTCGGCTGGCTCCTCTATTTTAAGATTTTTGTTAATCAATAATTTGTTTGGAATAAATGTGGCATGTATAATTTATTTGAGATTTTTCATGACTTGAAAATTACTTCTCAATAAATGGGGTGTGAATCCATTAATTTGGGATGTTTGATGACATGGGTTCTCACAATCATGACTCACGGGTAGATAGGTTTTAGCGATTCTAGTTGAAAATTGTTGGACCGGTCAATAAAGAATGTTATGATTTTTATATTATCAACCACGCATGAATATTGGGAAATTTATTAACGATGAGAATCCCAGGAACGCACGACCAAGTCCAGCCTCCCTATTTCCGAGCGGACGGGGACAAGGACTCCTCCTCGTTCGGCCTCCGCGCGGGGGGGACGATGGCACGACCCGTAATATGCGGTGAAAGCGGGGGTCAAACTACGAGCGATGAATAAAATCTCAAACCAAAAAGGTCAAAAAAGAGAGGAAAAAAGACACCTCCCCGAATTAAAAAGGAAAAAAAAAGAAAAAAGAAAAAGAAAAAGAAAAAAAGAAAAAATGGAAAGAGAGAGTCCCCCGAAATTCTGCCGGTTTAACTCTAGCCAACCCTGTTGCCTGCTTCGAAGCAGACAACACAAGGGACGGCCCTCCTTAACGGCGACCTGACGGCGAAGGGCCTCCGTTAGCCTGGACCACCTGCGACCCTCGCGATCGCATCCCGATGCCACCCCGGTCCGTAAATGCCTCCCACCACCCAACACTCCCTTTTAAATACTCGGGCTCCGCTCTTTTTTTTTATAAAATATATTTAAAAAAAACCTCTCGCCGTTACTGGGCCTCCTCCCCCCTTTCCGTCACCGTCACCGTCGCCGTGAGCGCTAACCAGGCCCTCCGGTTAAGCCGCGGTTAGCGTCCGCGCAGGGGCGACAGCAGGGAAGTTAACCAATGGCATCGCACAGCAATGCACACGACACGCGCAGAGAGAGATAGAGATAGAGAGAGAGAGAGAGAGAACAGTAGAGAGAGAGAGAGAGAGGGATAGAGAGAGAAAGAGAGAGAACAGTAGAGAGAGAGAGAGAGAGAGGGGTAAAGTGGGGGAGGGATGGGGGGAGCTTTTCGCGTATAATAAGTGGAGCAAAGCGGTTTCGTTGATTCTCTCGAACGGCGTTTTCTCTGTGATTCATTTCTCTCCCATCAAGAGATAGAGAGAGAGAGAGGGCGAGAGCGAGGGGCGCTCTAGAGAGAGAAACTAGAGAGAGAAGCCAGAGGAAGAGGAAGCTGGTTCTTGGTCTGGTGCTGGCGAGCTCCACGGAGGAGGAGGCGGCGGCTGCGGCGGAGGTGGCGGCGGTGGCGGTGGCGCGGGTCGTGACGGCTGTCGTGGTTGCGGGGAGGAAGGACGGCGGTGCCGGGGGTTCCTCTGGCGTTGTTGCTTTTCCCGTTTGTTCTCTCTCCGGCGAAGGAGGCGAATCGCATTCACAGTTCGCAAGCTGCTGTGAGCTTTGGCTTGGCTTAGCGATTGTTGCGGTTGCATAAGGAGGCGGTTCCTCTCTCTCCCGTACGGACGGGAACTAGCTAGCTAGCTCGTGGCCTTTCTTCGGTGATTGCGGGCCGCCGGCGGTGGTAGGAGCTTCGGAGCCGTTGACTCGGGGCGTGGGGCGGAGATGATGATGAATCGAGCTGAAGGTGAGTTCGCTTCGCGTTCCTCCTCCTCCTCCTCCTTCTCGCCTCTGTTGTCGTCTTCTCGCGGTTTCTGTTCGTTTTGGGAAGGAAAAATGCGAGGAGCTTCGTTTCTTATTCACCCTTTTCCGGCTTCTGTTGCCGACGATGATAGGTCGCGGAGGCGGAGGAGGAGATGACCTCTACACGGAGCTGTGGAAGGCCTGTGCGGGACCGCTGGTCGACGTTCCTCGTCATGGAGACAGGGTCTACTATTTCCCGCAAGGGCACATGGAACAGGTGAGCGGTTTCGGTTCCGAAAACGTTAGATCGGTTCGAGAATTCCGTTCTTCTCTGCTTTTTCTCAATCGCTCGAGCTTTGTTCCCATGCGGTGGATGCTGTTTCTTTTTTGGGTAGTGGGAATTGAGTGTTCTTTTTGTTGCTTTGTAGCTGGAGGCATCGACAAATCAGGAACTAAATCAGAGGATTCCGCTCTTCAACCTCCCTCCCAAAATCCTTTGCCAGGTCGTGAACGTCCAGCTCCTGGTATGCTTCCTCAAATCTTCATCGTTTTCGTGAGAATTGATGTTCTTGTTTCTCCTTTTTGTTGGGTAAATTGCCTGGTTTTAAGGATCAGCTCACTGAACTAAGTCAAATTTCGATGTTCACCGTTTATATTTATTGTCACGATAAACTGCTAGAGGCGCTTGGTGAATTTGGTGGCAGTAAGGGTTTCGATTTTTCTAATCAGTGGAGAGGAACTATATCAGTGGCTTCGCAGCAAGGCTTTTGCCTTGTAATTAGAATTCTTGACGACTGGAAGGTTGCATTGGTTGGGCTCTTGGAAGCTTTGATATTAATTGGTTTGTTTTCTTGTTTATTTTTAGGCGGAGCCAGAAACGGATGAGGTGTATGCACAGATTACTCTAATTCCAGCGGGAAATGTAAGGTTCCATGTCCTTAGGCGTTCTCCTTTTTAAGTGGTGATTGCATATTGTGATCAACTCAAATAATTTGGGGATGTTATCTCTTATTTAGCCAACGGAGCCTACAAGTCCCGATCCAGTCGCTGCGGAAACTCCAAGAACAAGAGTTCATACTTTCTGCAAGGTTCTAACTGCCTCTGATACCAGCACACATGGTGGCTTTTCTGTTCTCAGGAAACATGCGACCGAATGTCTTCCCCCCTTGGTAATTGATTGTGAAACTCAAACAACCAGGCTCTCCTCAAACTTTTGTTTGGTTTTGTGATTTGGGCCTTATCCCCTTGTCTTTGTCAGGACATGAAACAGGCAACCCCGACCCAGGAGTTAGTTGCCAAGGATCTTCATGGATATGAATGGAAATTTAAGCATATATTCAGAGGTGTGTAGCTCGCTCAATCCTTTTCTATATGGAGTGTTATCTTCTCGTATGTTTCATATTGAATGTATTGATACTAAAAGGCATCACTTGTGCTTTTATTTTGGCCTGAAACTTGACAGGTCAACCACGAAGGCATTTGCTTACGACAGGATGGAGTACGTTTGTCACATCGAAGAGATTGGTTGCTGGTGACTCGTTCGTGTTCTTAAGGTGTTTCATCTCATGATTTTCTGTTTAGACATCAGTTTCCTTGCCCTATATGGGAACCTTTTTGCTTTTTTTTTTCTCTTCTTTTCTTTTTTTGTCCTCTCTTTGGAAGTTAAAGATCAGTATGTGATGTGATAGGGGGGACAATGGCGAATTGCGTGTTGGAGTGAAACGAGTTGCTCGTCAGCAGAGCAGTATGCCTTCCTCAGTGATTTCGAGTCAGAGCATGCACCTTGGAGTTCTTGCAACTGCCTCCCATGCTGTCACAACTCAAACTCTGTTTGTAGTTTATTACAAGCCAAGGTTTGATACGCCAAATCAATGTCCCGTATAACTGTATGATTGTTGCTGCTTAATTATGCATTTGATAAAAACTTGCCCTTTTCAATCAGGACTAGTCAATTCATCATAAGCTTGAACAAATATTTGGAGGCTCTTAACAATAAATTCACAGTTGGAATGAGATTCAAGATGAGATTTGAGGGTGAGGATTCTCCAGAGAGAAGGTATTGGAATATAAGAATGACTGTTCTTTTAAGATCCTTGTGATTCAACTTTTTTTTTCCTTGTGTTTTATATGTCGTGTATTTTGTTCCAATAGGTTTTCTGGTACAATTGTTGGGGTGGAAGATTTCTCACCTCAATGGGATAATTCAAGTTGGCGATCATTGAAGGTACTACTTTGTTCTGCTGTACTTCTTTATGAGAGTAAATTCCTATTGAGAGAGAATCTCATCGCAAGTATCCCTCTTGCTCAGGTTCACTGGGATGAACATGCGTCCATCCCTAGACCTGACAGGGTATCACCCTGGGAAATTGAACCCTTTGTAGCTTCTGTGCCTGCAAACATCCCTCAATCAACAGCGAAGAACAAGAGGCCCCGTCCATCCTCTGAAGTCCCTGCAGGTTGGACATATTGTTTTGCTGTCCTATTTGGTTTAACCTTTTAGTTTTGTGCTACATATTAAGGTTGCATTCTGACATCCTCAATGTCATTATGTGTTCTAGATGCTACTGCTGCGCCTGCTATCTGGAATTCTGGATATACGCAGACCCATGATCTGAAACAACTGAGAGTTACTGATGAGGGAAAAAGTAGTGATCATTTTATGTGGAATTACAAGATGGCCGATGTTAACAGCAGCAGCAGTTCTATAACAAGGGTGCAAACAGAAGGGGGATGGCTGCCTTCTCCATGCTTAAGTGTTTCTCCGAATATTCTACCTGATGCAGTGGATGACAGCAAGAGCGTCTCTGCTTTGCCTGTGCCCTGCAGGCACTCAATAGCGCATCCATCAAGCTTGAATAATGAACTGATTGCCAACCCAGCTGAGGACAGTAAAAAAGTCGAGCCAACTTCTAGTTGCCGACTGTTTGGTATTGATCTGATTAACCACTCTTTAAGTTCACCTCCTTCGGACAAGGGACCTTTTCAATCTATGTGCGTATCAACTGCTACAACTGAAGGACATGTTCAAATGGCCTTGTCGACAGCTGATTCTGATCAGAAATGTGATATTCAGAAGGCTTCTGAGGAAGTAAAACAAAGACAGGTGCAGAATCTAGGGAAAGAGGGTCAAACTAAGCAAATTTGCTCTACTAGAAGTCGTACAAAGGTATGTCTCAGAATCTTCACGCCCTTGGTCAATTTCTAGAATTCAATCTCAAAGGTGGATTCATGTTTTATGAAGGTTCAAATGCAAGGAATGGCTGTAGGTCGTGCTGTGGACTTGACCATGTTGGAAGGGTACGGTCAATTGATGAACGAACTAGAAGAGATGTTTGACCTCAAAGGACAGCTTCAATCTCGAGATAAGTGGGAGATTGTCTTCACTGATGATGAAGGCGATATGATGCTCATGGGCGACGATCCCTGGCCGTAAGCATTCTACTGAGCTACCTGATTTCAACTTTGTGCTGAAGTTTCCCATATTGCTTCTACTGACTTAAATTGCTTGTGCGATCTTCGTTTTTTTTCAGGGAGTTTTGTAACATGGTGAGAAGGATTTTCATATGCTCGAGCCAGGATGTGAAGAAGATGAGCGCCAAAAACAAGCTCCCTGTATCCTCAGTACAAGAGGAAGGCACTGTAATAAGCTCGGAATCAGCAGACAACTGAATCAACGAGGGGCTCACTCTCTCTCTTTCCCTCGTCACACTTTCTTTTCTAGCTGTCATTCCGTTTTGTTGTTCGATTCGTTCATACTAAAGGGAGCTGGTTTGACATTTATTTAGAGGGATGTTGTTAGTTTGGACAGTAATGTAACCGGACATCCGTAGCTCGATTTTAGGAGCTGCTAACTTCCCAAATGAACCTCATTAAGTGAGTTCGAGGGCTGGAGGGAGTTTAATGCCATAAGAGTGGAGCGCTAGAGTCTGTGAATACTTTCAATTTCTCGACCAGGTTGAGCTTCTGTCGTGGGGTCTCGTCTCTTTGTACTTGTAAATATTGCTTGTGACAGTACAATGATCGTTGTTAGTGACTTCAAAGTTGTTAAGATTAGTTTCAGTTTCTTAGGTTTCGTGGTTAATTTTTCTTTACGGGATGCACTATTGCAAACGTCATCCTGCTTGGGCTGTCCGTAAAAGAATCAAATGCATAGCTGTCGCTCGAAGGATGTTATGCGGGGAACTCGTTATCGTCCTCTTTGCTTTTTGTTTGTCCTTCAATTAGACTTCGGGCCCATGGATAGATATGTGATTGTGTGAAAACGCTCCTAGACATACCAAAGTTGGGAAAATTGTCCAAAGATATTTAAAATTATTGCAATTTTGTCAAAATTTAGTATTAAGCGTTTCAATTTTATTAATTTAGTCATAACTCTTTTCATTTGATGCTGATTGAGTTCTGACAATTTTCCTCATCTAAGCCCATTGTCTATCAGAGTCTCCGTCTAGATTGCTGAAGCTTTCAATTTTGTTGCATGTGTCATGCTGTTTCTTGTTTTTTGCTAATTTTTTGTGCCTCTTTTGAGCTTCGTTCTTGGTGTCTCTTTAAACTAGACCGCGTCGCATGCTTGTACTAGACAATTGCTAAGTCCCTATCTATAGCATCGCAACCGAACAAAATAGACCTTTCAATCTCGAACTCGCGTCGAGCTTTTCTGCGGCTGTTTCATGGAGGATGAAATCTGGCTTTCACCTCACGTCTCTTCCAAGAACATGACTATTTTATTAAACATTGCGTAAGAGACTGCATGCAAATAGTTGCAACTTCAACTTCTCCAATCATCTTAAATCATTTGAAACAGGGCTTGAGGTTCCCGTGCTCTCCAGCTACGTGACGCCTCACATCCGATGAAGAAGCGATGACTTTCGTATCGTATGGCAAAGTCATAAAGTTATCTCTTGCGTTATCTAGAGACAAAAAGAAAAGGCATTAAATCGACTCAATCATATATATAAGAAGGGTAGCTCATCTTATGTTAGCAAGTGGGAAATCACAATTAAACACCTAAAAGCGATTCGTCGATGCTTACACTAAGCAATAAACCCTGAAAATCACCAAAGCTTCGTTCCGGTACATTTTCGAACTTCATGGAAACTTTAATCTAACGCAGAGCAAGATTTTGGGGAGCGTTCGAGAAGCCATAGGAAAATGACTCACCCGGTACACGTCAAGGACATTCTGGGAAAAAGATCGAGCAATTCTCCCTTTTATAAGCCCGTGACGATCGAGATGGCTCCTTCAAAGAAATCATATTCCCGATCATCGAGCCCGTTCTCGTCTGGACTACCTTTGGGCCCATCATAACGTTTCGAGCCCAGCCCAGTCGCGGCCCACGCTGGCGGCACCCTCCTGCTTCTCTTTTCTTGCCAGGAAAGCAAAGCAACCAACAAGCTCTGCGCAAGGACAAGCAGCAAGCAAGACCAAGCGACAGGGAGAGAGAGAAGAGAGCAGAGAGGAAGAGGAGGAGGAAGAAGCAATGGATCCGAAGCTCACGGAGGTGTCCCAGCAGTTCGGTCGGTTCAAGGCCGCCCTCGTCAGGAACGACTTCTCCACCTGCGCCGGCCTCCTCTCGCAGCTCAAGGTTAGAAACCCGCCGCGACCCTCGGGAAAACCCTAATTCCCCGGGCCACTTTGAGCTGCTTCGCGATGGCGAGTGCTGGTTCGGTGCTTGTCCGTCCGGGCTTGCGCAGCGAGCTCCGCGACCGGATGCGTTTTCGGTTTTTTCCGCTTGTTTTTTGGGCGTTTTCTCTTTTCCGTTTCGTGATTTCCCGTTCGGCGATCGATCCCGGTAATCGCCGTTCTCTGGGACGCCTCTTCATGCGGATATTTTTCGTCGTTTCGGGGTCGATGCTGGTGTCCGACTTCGAGAATTTGGTTCGCACTTGCGGTGCTCGCCGATTCCGAGAGGAATGGGATTCTTGTGCCCTGATCGTTGTAGGAATCGTTTTCGTTTTGTTCTTTGGCGCTTCTGAGTTTCGGCTGTAGAGATAGATAGCTTTATCCTGAATGTGGCTGGGTCGGGAGTCGATGTGGAAGTGAATGAGCGTAGATGTTATGAGGCTCGATTGATGATCGGGTATGCCGAGATTGAATCAAAAGTTTTGATTTTTGTTATGACCGATCGAACCCAGAAGTGTTGCCGGTGTTCTGTGGAGGATTGAATCCGATTCACAGTATGCGATGTGCGTATTTTGAACCGGTTGAGTTTAGGAAGGCCTCCTCTGGCATGAGTTGCGTTCTGTTGATGCTTGAAGCCCGCAGATTCTGTGCATTTAGGGCGAGGTTTGAGTGGAGAACATATTGGAGGTCTTCATTTGTGTGATTTCTAATCATAGTGGATTTCGCTCTGTACAATAATTACCGTATGGAGAGTATGCTTGCTGAATTTTTGTGTAGAGAAGAGTATTGACTGAGGCCCCTGCTTTAAATTGTGCTGTCTTTCTTATACATGTATCTATCATTGTATGTACACAATAAGAAGAGAAATGTTCACCGTACAGGTTTTGCTGACAGAGTTCAATAGTCTTCCTCCGCTGTTTGAGGAAACACCCAATGCTGTCCATGAATTGACTCTTGCAAGTAAGATCAAGTTTACTCTTTACTGTATTTGATTCTTTCTCCTTGTTGTGGGTCTAGAATGATGCTTTAGTGGTATGCAAATGGAAGTGGAGAAATCTGAGTTTTTTCCTGGAAACTGCAAATTCCTTCTCTATATTCATATTTTGTGTTAAAAGTGGACAAGAAATTTCTTCTGCTGAGTCTCATGCTTTATAAATGTCTCTATTTGAGGGATCAATTAAATGTTCTCTGAAAATAATGTTGAGAACTTATAGTTGGCCTGTTCATTCCGGTTAATTGCGTATAAGATGGGTGCCTATAACAATACTTCTATTTTTTTTTGCTCTGTCATTATGCAGGAGATATTTACGAGCATGCTGTTATTCTAAGTGTGAAGATGGAAGATCAAGATGCATTTGAGCGAGATTTTTTTCAACTGAAGCCTTATTATACAGATGCAGGGTAAACTTTTGTGCTGTAGCTGCTTAAAATTGTTTGTGCATACTCATTTGCGTGTACTGGTGCAGATGCTATAAGGCATTGGACCTGAATTGCTAGATTATGAGAAAGATTTCCCATCCTTATTGCTTTATTGAACATTTTCCTCTCATCATTTTTATGTGAACTTACTTGAGAATTCTTGTGGTTGAGCAGTGGCTGTATTCCACCATCTCCTCAAGAGTACCCTATTTTAGGTCTCAACCTGTTGAGACTCCTCGTGCAGAATAGAATAGCTGAGTTCCATACCGAACTTGAATTGCTTTCATCTGCTGCCTTGGAGAATCCTTGCATCAAGCATGCTGTTGAGTTGGAGCAATCATTCATGGAAGGGGCCTATAATCGTGTTCTAAGTGCTAGGCAGACGGTGCCTCATGAGACTTATGTTTATTTTATGGACCTTCTGGCCAAGACAGTCAGGTAATCAGTGTGTCTCTGTTGTTAGGATGTTAAATCAGTCATAAGATTTGAAGTTAGCTTTGACTGGATGCAGCTGGATTAGTAATCAATAAAATCAGATGTGTGGCTCTTCATGTATTTGCAAACGAAATTATTTTTGGAAATTTATGATGGAGTGATGGACTCCACATTTGTGTCTTTTTGTTGCTTTTAAATTAAAATCACGAGTATGTGGCCTGTACTGATTGATATTGACCATCACAATGTACAAATAGAAGCATGAAATGCGACCCATCTAGATTTCAAGGTTTTAGTTAAGTAGCGAGATTGTCATACGTAAAGATTCTGTAATGTGTGCTTACTCTATTCTTTCCCTTTGTACAACAGAGATGAAATTGCTGGATGTAGCGAGAAAGCATATGACTATTTGTCAATTAGCGATGCACGGCAAATGTTACTATTCTCCTCCGACCAAGAACTTGCGGAATATATCAAGAAGGTAAATATTACGATAGGACTTTAGCTGGAATTCTCTACCTGAAATTCTATTCTAATTGACTAATTAAGTTAGTAGGATAATATACTCTGCATCAGTTCAGACCTTTGGAGGGTCTCATAAAACCTCTCTATGGAGTTGCTAATTTATATCATTTTCACTGATTATGATAATTTATCCTATTCTGGGATGATAGACAGATATAAAACTTACACTCATCATATCTACGTGTCATTTGGCATCACTCTGCTGGGGTCAAACTTGGCAGGTGGGCTCGGTACTTAAACCTCGTGCTTGTAAAAGTGCTGATGTAGATGGTAAACAGTAGATTCATAGTGTGTTGAAGAATTTATACATGTAAAAAGCTGCAATGTGGAGCCTGAACATGTCTTTCTCCGTTGGAATGCAGGAGCATCCTGAGTGGGAGATTAAGAGTGGGTCTGTATATTTCCAGAAGGCAAAGGAATCTGCACCGTCAAAGGAAATTCCTTCCCTGCAGCTTATCAATCAGACTTTGAGTTACGCAAGAGAGTTGGAGCGGATTGTTTAGGACTACTGCCATGCACGGTGCTTTGCACTGGTATTTGCACACTTCAAAGATTGGTTACTTTGTGCTAATGGCATCTTACCTTTTGCCCATTTCAAGAGATCTGATATTCTTTTTAATGTCTGTAACTTTATTTGATCATTATGATGGAATTTATCTCAGTGTTCATGTTAGTACGCATATCCATGTCATTTTGTTGAACACAATTTTGTATTTGGTCAGCGGGACATTATCCTTGTCTTACCTGCTTGGAAGAAGCAGATATTAAAATCAGTGTTGTGACATGGAGATGGACAACTTGGAGAATGCACCCATGGCTCTTAATCAAACCCTATGAGTAGACCAAGATACAATCAGGTTTAACCCGTTGTTATAGCGGAATCGAATCTATGCACGGTTGGTGAGATCAATTGAATAGGCCAACTAGGGTTGCTATTGTCCAGTTCACCCAGCTTTTAGCTCAGTAGGGTTGAAGAAGTTGTCGCACCAGCGGTGGGCTTCTGCATACTCTTTGATTGTTGGTATTCTGCATACTCTTTGATTGTTGGTATTCGGAGGTCACGGCATAGAGAATTGTTTTGTCCTTTACGCTATTTATTCTTAAACTCTAGATGGAGCTCTACAAACATGTGGTTTCGCCTTCTACATTTGCTGCATAAAGCTTTCAACACTGAGAAGGGATAAATGTTTCCGGGGTTTGCAACTTCATAGAGTCTTGCATGATCCATGATTTAGCCGGCAAAATCGTGGGTAAATGCTGTTACCCCTCTCTGTTTGATGTTCCTTCGACTGGGAAAGAACGAAGAAAGTCACCATTAATTTGCTCAATTTCTACTTATGACTGATCGGGGAAAGAGCAAGGAGGAGAGATTTAATGGGTGGGGGATCCAACAATGGTTCCGCCTCTTCAAAATGATGGTTCGATGATGAATTGACTCATTGCTGTTGGGTTGCGACAATCATGGTCGGATCTCTGACAAGAAATTCCCGGCCACTCATCTGTTTTCAATTTCTTAGACATTTTTGTTGTGTTTATTCCATTGTTTTTAAATTATTGGTGCCTTTTTGTTGTTTCCCAGCAAGTAGGCCGCCCCACACGTTTTGTTTCCATCTTATCTTGTAGCATTTGCTTGATCTCCTATCTTGGTGACGGTACTGCAAAAAAGTTAACGGATGCAAAGATTTTGCCACCTCACTTTTAATGGGATTTACGTGATGTATAGCAAAACCTCATTATGGTTGGATTTGCATGCGCAGTGGATGACCAGCGAATCCTTGAGACGTATATAGAAAATATAGTACATAAGTTAGAGCTGGCCTACGTTAGATTAAATGTCGATCAGTTAGTGAATGGATGGTCGTAGACCCGCATCTTCTAACTTCTTAAAAGAGTCCATTAATGACTCATTTTGCATAATCGAATCTGGAATTTATATTTTTTGGCGAGTACAAAAGTTAGAACTGCGATGGATCGACCCTGTGTAGGCCAATGAATGAGATCAGTACATCCTTGAGTTATACACCACATTTGACAAACTTTGTTGAAGAATTAAACTGAATTCATCGGCGAGCAAATTAGATGGAACTCCCGACTTTACGCGATGCCATTATAAATCACCAATCCCTACATGATTTTTATGTGGGCAAATAGTATATTTTATTTTAAATGAACTATGTCCCTTTTTAAATTTTTTTGTCTTAATGTGGTGGGGTTCAATTGATGAAAAGACTTGTGCTAACATCAAGCGACAATTGATTTGTGTCGGCTTTGTAGAGGATTGATTTATTGTGCAGTACCAAATGTCACACCGACACAACATCTTTCACAAAAGAAAAAGGTTAGTGTTTCCCCTTGTGTTACCCCAATCAAGATGAGATATTACACTTGATCCTTGCAGGTAATTGTAACACTTCTTACATGTTATGCCTTGCGTAGATATGGGGATGATATAACTCATAAGCCAAATAAATAGGAGCGGTGATTGGATCGACGAGAATCTACCTTTTATGTCCTATATGTAAAAGTTTAAATTATTTGATGGAATAAATTGCTCATAAACAGTGACTTAGAATTATTGGGATTTTACTGTTATTGGATGTTTAGCTTTGCTGGTAGATGTGCACTACTTTTCAGGACTTATTCCCAGCAGACTCAGTGCCTCTCTTGTCCTTGTTACTACAGTGTAGCCTTCATCATCCGCCAATTATTACTCTCCCCCATGGGGACACTCAAACAAGCTTGTGACAAAAGTAAGAGGCACAAATTGCACAAACAATTATCTATAGCCCGTCTTCAGCAAGAGTCATCACTGCCTCACTATGAAATTTGGCGGTGACACATCTTTGCAACATGCTCTTTCTGCCCTCTCTCCCTCTCTCAATATTTAAGGTGAAGATCACTAATTCTGATGTGGCCTTTCGGATATCTTTCTTTTCTTTTCCTGACGGAGGAATGTTAGTGAGCTGAAACTAGGCTTGGGACTGTGTTGTTGTAGATGAAAGGGAAAAGAGCAGGTAATGTCAGCTTCATATTCGTTGCATGTGCTTTTTGCTCTCCTACTGAAAAGTTTTCTCTAGTTCTTTTTGGACTTGCGATTCCGCAATGCTCTCCGTGATCCGTGAATTGACAAAACAAGAAGAAAAGTTTGCCTAAGTTGGCAAGAACTATTGTCTTCAGCAAATGAAGAACTCCGTGAGCATTGCAATATCTCGGGATCTTAGCCTCGGCTTTGTTGGAAGGAAATGGTTGAGATAAGAATAGGGAAGAACATCAAGAAGAAAATACGTTTTCATAATTTGGCAGGACGGTGAAAGAGAATAGTGAAGGAAAATTTTCTGTTGGTTAGAAGGAAAATTAGAACTAGGACATGACAATGTCTTGGAAATGGATAATGACAGTCAGTGCTCGAGGATGTGAATTTGAATATGATTGCCTCATCTTTATTGTAACGGGTGAAAAAACTCTAAACTTTGGTATGATGGATGCTTCCCAATTGCCTTCTTCAATTTCCGCTCCTCAGGAAGCTTCACATTATGATGAGCTCTCCATGAAACAGAGTTTCAACTTTTCAGATAGCCTGAAGGTACTTTGTATATATGGGTTTACCTTAAAATTCGATTGATGTTTCCTTATGTTCACATTTGTCCATTTTTATATTTGTCTGTGTTCACGAACAAGTTAATTTTCTCTACTTTTTTCACCTATTAGATCAAATTCCTCACAATCTAGTTTACATTCAAATTTCAAGGTGAAAAGGTTTGGATCTGTCTTGCCTGCTAATTGTAGCCTTTTTACTAATCAGGACTTGAAGCATCTTACAAAGCAGTTATACTGGGCAGCTGATTATTTTGAATTGTCTTACAACAGACACAATCAGAAACAAATGTGAGATAGATGGGGTTTCACTTCATTGTCGTGTACTGGGTTGAGCATTTTTTTCCTGTTGCACATTTGTTAAATGACCTTGACAAAATTGCAAAGTGGTGAACACATTGAAGGATCATGTGACGAGAGCTTTCATAAACACTGTGGATCACTTGGGCATCATGACTTATAAGGTCAACTACCTCTTGGATGACAAGATTGAGGAGGCATCTGCAATTGAGCTCAGATTCTTGTGTTCGACAGGTGTGCTATATAGGGCTTGCATACCCTCTGAATTGCCATGTCTAGGGTCTAACAAATTGCAACTCACCAGGAAGCATTAAGTTTCTGAAAATCTGAAATTACTCCAGATAACTCCATGTCGTGCTGGAGTATATCACATTGTAATAGAAGAGCAAAAGATATTTTAGATAGCAGAATCTATCCTGCTTCAATGATAATATGGAATAATGCATAGAGAACAACTATCTTTGGTGCCATCGACTTTTTTCTCACAAATAATGGATATAATTTTCAACCTTGTCTATTTGTTTTAGAGACTACGAATGTGTGAGATGTTCATAGACCATGGAGGCCTTTCTCAGCAGTCACTAGCAATAAGAACTCTGAAGCACCACATGCAATATATCTTACCAGGTACGCTTCCATTGACAAGAGTTGTCATTGGTTAATTAAGACCAAAAGTTTGCAGTTGGCTTATGCTTAAGAACTTTGTTTCAGTTTCAAAATCTGAAGATGGTGGAGATATCAAGAATCTGCGATACTGCATGATAAATGGAGTAAATGGCGAAATGCCTGCAGGTAATGTATGACTCTTTTTCTAGTCTAGCTGCCACTATGCACATTGCACGGAACAAGATTGGACTACTAGCTATTAAAAGTTCATGAGTCACAGAATGATATCAAATGCTACTATTGATGTACTGATAGCTTTTTTTCTTTCCGAAGACATATAATCAAGAAATATAGAGACTCCTGTATCATTTGCCAGGTAACTTTTGATAGAATATGTGCTAATCATCCTAGCTTCATAAACACCTGATGCTGACAGTGGAACCTGATTCAGGAGACTGCATTCGGCAACACAATTTCCACAATCCTCCCCAGCCGACTCCTTTAAATTCACAAGTACTTCATCCAACAAAAGAGCAGGTCAGCACACTTGACTCGAATGCTTCAGATTGCCATACCTAGCATGTACATCAAGTTTTCATACCCTATGATTGTATCATATGTCGTGTAGTCGGACAAGCTCCTAATGCAAGCTGTACTTTTCCTAACCAGAAAAACGCGCCTCCCCATTCAATTTCAACTCACAACTTCGAGTTCTCTTGTCGATAGAACTGCATCTCCAAACCCTTATAATCCCATAAGACAAGTAAGCATCAATGAACTTCAGTGCGGCTGAGTACTTTTTTTGGACTTGTCTTGTGGACATGATCTCTTATGACTGATTCTCTGGTATGCCCACATGAACATCCAGTACCCATCCAAACCCCGAAGATCCCCTTCAATGTCTACTCATGTTGAGAGGAACAGAAGATCTGGTATTGAGCTACGTTCCAGCAAAAACAAACATCTCTTCAAGGCCTTGCTTAGCATGCGGAAGTCGAGAAAGGACAGCAAGTCGTATAAGTTCTTGGATGAGAACTAAGAACAGGGGATAAAGGAAACTGGATAGACCCATATCTTAGTTTCTTTGCATCATAAGTGTACCTTGATATGTTGAAGATCACTGGAAATACATTGATTTTGTTGTCTAACTAAAAACATTTCGGATCAGAGAGCTGCAAATGAACTTGGCACTAGAACACTCAACATAAAAACAACAGCTCACACCTACAGATTTCGTGTGTGATAGACATGAGACTCTTGTGCGCTCCATCCAGAATCTTGACAGTAGCATTATAGTTGATTAAGCAATGGACATGGTTCAAAATCCAAGATCAAAACTAGGACATCCAGCCTCCACTTTCAGTGGATCCCTATGTCCTTCAGGGGTTATCCTTTTATTATTAGCATCACCGTGAGAACCACGTGAAAGAGATGCTTCAGAAACAAGATTGCTGCTGCAGCATTTGGGGTCAGCTTGTACATGAGAAGGCTGCAAACGTTAATTGCAGCAGATGTACAAGCTAGTCATGCAAAGCTCAGTGAAATTGAGAATGTCCTCAAGGTAAATAAAGAACTAGACTTTGGACTGGGATGTATTAGAGAATTCAGCAGGTCCTCATGCATCTAGTCTGATAATTCCCTACAAGCAGTTGCTATCCGCTGCTAATTTTAATTCAGCTTGTCTGGTAGTTTGGACCAAAGAGTTTCAACAAACATCAAAACTCATTAAGTTCTAATGGAATTTCAAGATGCTTAGAGTCACAACCTTGCCACAGATGGGTCAAAATAGAGATGAAAGAATCGATTACTGTAAACAGAGTAGGACAAGTAACTGTGAAATACCCGTGAGTTGCCAATTGCAAAGACCCTCGTATTGTGAGATTCATTGAAATCAGAGGCTGAGTCTGATGATGTTTTACAATGTTAGCTGAGAAAACATATATTGCAAGAAAGTTCACACTGACATTAAAAGAATGCTGAAGTGAGTGAAATCGCACTAAAACCAACCTTTAGACTTCATGAGGCCAGGTCACTTTTCATTGTCAGTAGTATCAGTTAGATTTCCAGTGTCCACATCCTCCACTGAAGCTAGTTCAGAAGCGGGCGCTCTGTCTTTGAGCACCATCACAAAACTTATCTGCATCCTGTAGCTCCTTTGTTAGTGAAGCAAAATTTGTCTTCCTTTCATATGAATTTTCAGCAACGGCAACTTGATCTAATGGTTTTCAGAGGACAGATAATATTTGATAGGCTGCATCGATTGGATTACAAGAGATCATTTGTGAGCTGGAGTACGTAAAACAACATAAGTTCCTACAATAAACATGAGAGTAAACTTTGAAGGAAATGAAAAATGAAGTGTGTGCATCAAAAACAGTAAAACCATTCCCCGGCTTAATTGCATGACATTCTCTTTCTAGAGCAGGTCCATGAAACAATCTATCCATTTTGCGGGCTTTACAAAGCTTATTGTAAATTCAATGACGCACCTGAACAAGATAAATTTATTTTCATTTTGCCTAAATCTAAGTGCACATGCGAAAGGTAGCAACATCAAAAGGCAGAAGACATCAATGGCAAAGATCAGTAGTGAGAGAAAGGGAATGTGCCTTGGCGGTGGAGGAGTGGAGAGAGAGGAAGCCGTTGTGATAGAGCTTGCGCTTCTGCTTGAGGTGCTTCGTGAAGGTGACGTTCCATTTAGTCAGAGCCTCATCCATGGCGGTTTCTGCAATGGGGGGAAGAAGAAGAAGATGATCTTCCAGGGAATTCCGAGAGCTGCGAAGCAAGTAAATTGCTGGGAGAGGGAGGGATAGTTAGCGCCTTTTGAGAGCTTAAATAGTCATGGCGGGAGATGAATCATTAATATATAAGTCTAACTATGCAACCACACTCCCGTGACTCTCTTTTCGTTCCCAGATGTGGAAGAAAACAAACTTTTGATTCGATTTTAACTCGCCGTGAGCTAAAACAAGAAACCCTCTTAACAAGAAAGCATCATAAATTTAGCACGATAGCATCAAGCAAACTCATGATTCGTCCCTTAATCGAGAAAGCCTTGTACCTTCTTAGAGTGGTGTCGTAAACCTTTGCAGAAGTTTAATCACATTCTGCTGGGGGGAAAAGATCCGAGGAGTGTCCATCGATAATATCGTTGGACCCACATATACGCAAAAAGTTTCAGCCATGCCACTGAATTGTGTGCCAAGTAAGAATTATCAATCTTTTTCTTTTTTTATAGCTTTGGACATCCAATATTATCAATCGTTTTTTTTTTTTCCCAGCTTTGACATCCAATGCTGAATTTCTTCCCTCACTTGACTCTCACATGTGTATTCGGTACATTTCCTGCGGGATAATGTGACTGATTATGTAATCAATGCTGGTCTTGAGATTTTTTTTTTTTTGCTTATCATGAGTGATAACTTACTTGCACATCGGTGGTAATGTCTTGGAACATCCGTAACTGTAGCTACAAAGCATTTCTTCTACCTGTGGAGAGAATATCTACCTGTAGACTTCCCATTACTCCATTCTTTTCTTCTTGGGGGTGCTTTTCTTGCGTCGGTGGATGTAGAATATGCATTATCAATGCCACACGCAACTTTCCAAGTACTGATTCCTTTCCTCTCTTCTTTGCAACTCGCAGGCCTATATGTTCACAGCTTGTTAACGCATCAGAAGTGGATTCTCAAGTCATTCTCTATCATAATCTCCACTGGTCATAGTTTGAGCAGTGCAATACCAATGGCCGAGTCTGTTGTTTCGTCTGTGGGGCAGACAATAGGAAAGCTGCTCGTCGACGAGGCCAAATTCTTGTGGGGCGTGGAGGGCAAGGTCAAGGACCTGCAAAAGGAGTTGGGGCTGATCCAGTGCTTGCTGAGGGATGCGGATGCGAAACAAGAGCACGACCAAACTGTTCGAGAATGGGTCGCGCAACTCCGAGACTCCGCCTATGATGCTGAGGACGTCATCGAGAGATACTTCCTCAAAGCCGCGCTGACGGAGGGACGAAACATCATCAAAGCGTACGCTTGCTTCATGGCGAAGTGCTCGTGCGTGCAGGTTCATGACGTGGGATAAAGATCGACGGCTTAAAATCCAGCATCTCTGATCTTGGTGAAAGATGCAGAAATATGGCATACGACCTTGAATGAGGGCGAACACAAATGCGCGAGAGTTTTAACGCCGAAACAGACTTATGCCCATTTCGAGGAGGAGGATTTTGTCGGGAGGGAAGATGGTATTGAGGTGTTGGTGAAAGAGCTGTTGAAGGATGGAGAAAAACACAGAGTTGTTTCCTATTTGTGGAATGGGTGGTTTGGGTAAGACCACACGCTAAGAAAGTCTTCAATCACGACAAATTGAAGAACCATTTCATGTTTTGCTTGGGCTTGCATATCTCAAGAATATCACGTGAGGGATATCTTGGAGAGAATTCTTATTAAGTTGATCCCAAAACAAAGAGAAAGCGTTAGAGAGATGAGAAATGAGAAATTGTTAGAAACTCTATACATGATCCAAGAATGGAAGAGATGTATTGTGGTTCTTGACAATATTTGGACCAAACAGGCATGGGACGATCTGAAAGCCGCATTCCCAGTCAAGGACACGAGAACGACAAGCAAGCTATTGATAACAACAAGGAATAAAGAAGTAGCGGAGTATATCGATCCTCATTGTTTTCTCTATGAACCTCAATGCTTAACGCACGAGGAGAGCTGGGTTCTGCTAAAGAAGAGGGCATTTCTTGGAATGAAAGGTAAGACTTCACTAAATTTATTAACCTAACATATTGTGGCTTCAAAGGATTATGTTGCCTGCTTGATTCTAATTTATGACGCTTCTATAATTATTGTCGGATTAGCTGTTGAACTTTCTTTTGTTGGACTTGTAGTTGGTCGAGGTATTGTTGCGGGTCAAGCTGTAGAAGGTATTGCAAGACAATCGAGATGGAGGGACAAATACCAGGTACTTCATTGCTCAATTTGGCCTTTCAAAAGCTTTTGCAAATTAATGAATCAATAGTTACAGTAGAGTTCAAATGATCAATATATTGAGTATTAGGCACCATAATTTCAATATTTGAGGAATTAGATGCACCTTTTGTTTCTCAATAGTTGACAATTGTACCTCTAAGCCAACGTCCAAAACTTTGCTCCTCCTGTCCTTCGATGAGGATAAATATCGAAAAAGCTTTCATTTGACCATCATAATAAGCAATTTTGATAGGATTTATGAAATAATGTGAAGCCTATCCATCTTACTTTTTCCATAGGCTTCATTTCATGTCCAACTTTTCTTGCATTTGTCAATAAGTGGCTTAAAAATAAGACTTGGGATTGTTACGTAAATCGTAAATCTTTATGCGACAAAATAGAGTAGCAACATGAAGATTTCACTAGAATTTCAAGGGAGATCAGTAGCATACTTAAGTCACCGGAGATTTATCCCCGCATTGCTTTCATTTTTCTTCATTGAGTAGGATTATTGTTGTTATACATTTGCTCAAGTCAATTAATTCAAGCAACATATAACAAAGACAATACATTCCATTAGTTAATTTAGTGTTCTTGATCTTTCGGGCATAGATGGGGGCATGCATAGGAGCTTTGTTGGGGTCTCTATAGTTTTTCCCCTTACAAAAACATAAATGAACCACATAACATAAGGAACTACAACATCTAACTCATATATCACAAAACAAATATTTGTCCTTGAAGTTATCTTCTTATGACAGTTGCATCTTCCTGTTACTATCGAGTTTCAATTTGTTACTTGATATTATGTAGGAATTACTGAAGACATAAAGAAGTTAGGAGATGAACTCGTTAAGAAGTGTGGGGGATTACCTTTGGCTGTTATTGTGCTTGGTGGACTTTTGGCGGTCAACGAGTGGGAGATGGTTTACAGAAACATCAATTTGCATTTTATGATAAGAGTGATGTATTAAAAGTGTTGGCCTTAAGCTATGATGATCTACCATGGCATCTAAAGCCATGCTTCCTCTATTTGGTTAGCTTTCCGGAGGATGTGGAAATCCCTGTAAAGAGAGTCCTTCGCATGTGGATTGCTGAAGGCTTTGTGCCTTCGATTCATTTGATGAAGAGAGAGAAACTACAATCGAAAATGTAGCGGAGCAATATTTAATGGAGTTGGTTAAGAGGGGACTGGTCCAAGTACAACTCAACTTGATTGGAAATATCAAAACGTGTCACCTCCATGACCTGATGCGAGACTTATGTGTCTTCAAGGCTAGGCGGGAGAAGTTTCTAAGCTTTCATAACATTCAACAGGACAATGAAAGGGAGGGTAGTTCTTCTTCAATGGCAATAGAACTTGAGTCAACTTGCAAGACACGGAGGCTTTCTCTTTATATGCGCGAGATTGGTGAAGGAAAGGTGACTCTGAGGTTGGAACAAATAAGGACTATGCCCCACGTTCGAACTCTTATGTTCTTCCAGTATGGGAAAACTACCAAATGGATGTGGCAGCAAGTTCAACCTATTTTCATCAACTGTAAGTTTCTTAGAGTTATGAAGTTGGACAATCTTTCTCGGATGAAAGGAAATTTACCTAAATCAGTGGGAGACCTAGTCCATTTAAGATTCTTAAGTTTAGTAGGTAGTAAGTTTGAGGGCTTGCCGCAATCTATGGGGAACCTTGTATGTATGGAATTCTTGGACTTATAAGTAGACATACTAAGGTTTCCATGCCAAATGTGTTGTGGAAGATGAGAAGGTTGAGGTATCTCCGTCTTCCTTACAACTTTGCCGTCAAGGAGAAATTCCATGCGGCCCAGAAGAAGTTGCGGTTGGGCACTTTACAGAATCTACGGACATTGAGAAACTTTAGTATGAAGAAATGTGATGTGAACGATATAGTCAAGCTTACCAATCTGCAAAAACTAATTGTGATTGATTGGCATGATCCTATTGAGTTGGAGATATTTCCTCAACTTGTGGAATTCAATTTGAAAGATCTTCAATCCTCATCCTTTTATTTCCAAAGCTTAAATTATTTATGGACTGAAGGTCAATTGAATAAAATGTCAAACTATGACCATCTCTGTAAGCTGTCCATTGCCGGAAAAATAGAGAAGTTACCAGGACATAAGAGTCTACCCCAACAATTAAGGAAGCTGGTCTTAGTATATTCCTTATATTCCTTTCTCGAAGAAGATCCGATGCCAATATTGGAGAAATTGCCTCACTTGGTTTTTCTCATGCTGGGATATGAGGCTTTCCGGGGAAAGGTAATGGTTTGCTCTGCAGGAGGCTTTCCTCAACTCAAGCATTTACTTTTTTATGGATTAGATTTGGAGGAGTGGAGGGCCACTGAAGGAGCCGTGCCTCATCTTTCTCGATTAGGGACCTACATTTGTGACAAATTGAGGGTGGTACCTTCACATGTCTCTAAATATGACGGTTGGGACGAAATATACATGGAGTTGGAGAAGTCCGGCGTTCGTTGAGCGAGGGATAATGATGTGGGTGGCCAAGGGTGGCCCCAGCTGTCCGGCGAGAGAGGAGGGAGGGGCGCGTGAGCTTGTGGGTTGTTAGGGGGTTGGGCCCCCTAGAATAAATATCTAATCTCATATATATCATTGAGTGAAAATAGAGAGTATTGTATTATGGCATTCCTTTGATAAATTTTCCATGTCGTTTCGTTTTCCCTGTCATCCCTGAGGACTTCCGAATCAGTGGGGCCGCGGTGGGGGTGGAAGACTGCAAAGTTCTCGCGAGAGGAGGAGCGAATTTGTTGCTTCTCTAAAAGACGGTGGATGGGGAGGCATCTGAAGAGATAAGAGTCGTCGCTTGTCGTGGCGTTGGAAGACAGTCATCGCTGGAAGCTGCTGCCTTGGAGAGGAGAGGAGATCCGATCATTTCCATAGTGCTGGTCAGGTGTTTGACGAAATGCGGATGTGGAGTAGGAACTGGGATACATTAATCTGAAATCGGCGTGTTGCTTTCGGCTTGTGCAATTGATTTCTTTGTATATAGATGAACGATGACGAGAAATACAACGGTGCTCAGTTTTTGTTTTTATCAGTATCCCTGTCTCCTACATGTAAATATGAAAGATTCTTTCATGTGTGCTCACATTAGTCTTCCCTTTGAACGACGTTCATGAAATTGCTGAATGTAGCGAGAAAGCATATGATTATTTGTCAATTGGTGATGCACGGCACATGTTTCTCTTCTCCTGCGACCAACAACTCGCAGTATATATTATGGAGGTAAAATATTATGAGAGGATTTTGGCTTTCTCTACCTGGAATTCTATTCTCGCTTGACTAATTTAGTCAGAATGATAATATCCGCTCCAGTATCAGTTTAGATCTTCGAAGAGTCTCATAAAATCTGTTTTATTGAGTTGCTAATCCATGCTCTCTTCAACTATTATGATTGTTTATCTTCTTCTGGAATCAAGGACTGATGTTAAACTCACGCTTGCAACATCTATGTGTCAGTTGGCCATTGCTATCACTCTGCTGAGTTCAAACTTCACAAGGCGTACATTTGTATGTTGCACCGGCTCAGGCATGCGTGGACCCTTTGCAAGTTTGAATGATTACAGGAAGAGCAAGCGAGAGCTTTTTGTAGATTGTTGTGATGAATGTTCAGGCGGATATGTCGGGCCATGTATTTGGTCAGTCAGGTGCTCAGTTGCCTGAGATGACCCAGCAAAATGGCAATGTTGTCCTGAATATGGTAGCTGCAGGTAGTGGTGCCTCTCATGCTACGTTTGGCGTGGACACAGATACTCTTGGAGCTCGGCACTATATGCAAGAGAAGATATAATTTAGTCTAGAGCACTTGTTCTTGTGCTTTAACCTCCACAGTTCCACCGGTCCTTGTTTGCTGATTGAACTTTTA